>CP137681.1:3717116-3788498 GCA_037976565.1 Mesocentrotus franciscanus | reverse complement strand
ACAGACACTAATAACATGTAGGGCCGTGTATCTCAGATTTAACACTGTTAAACGTCCACTAACCAATTCTTTAAATAACATTAGGTTACATCCATGTTGCTTTTAGGCTTCATCTGCCAATGAAAGATGAAACAACAAACAAGTATTTGATTGACTTGATTTAGCAGTTAGACAATTAGACACATCGTAGCCATGCCGTATAGCGGTTCTTCGGTGACCATAAAGCGGGCGTACGGTGGTATCGCGGCTACCTTGCGTCTGCCTCGGTGTTTGTCAAAAACCTACGGCCGCAGCATAGATGCCCTAGGGCGACCGTGCGTCATCATTTCAGCGGCCGCGACAGCCGCAGGTTTTCTGTCTCCACAAATTCAAAATACGCCGTGCGGCTACCTAACATATGTCACTGCTACCGTATGTGACCGTGGGAATGCTGCGGCGGCCCTATAATTGCTAGTGACCGTAGATTATTTAGACCCCACGGCCGCCGCGGCAAATATGACTTTAATAGGCATAGGTCTGGGGTTGAGTGATATTCTAGGAGACTCCTGGTGGAAGGTATGCATCTCTAGGACATGTCCATTTGACCACTTAGTCAGGTTGCAGAACTGTTTCCACATATAGTATACCTGCAGTTCTAGATTTAGAGAGGAGTTGAGGAAAGAAGAAAAGAGGCATCTCTGGAACAATTCTACATGTGACCACTCGGCCAGTTTGCAGAACTGTTTCTACATATAGTATACCTGCAGGTTTTAATCAAGAGAGAAGTTGAGGAAAGAATAAAAGAAGCTTGTCTGGAATAAATCAACATGTGACCAGTCGGCCAGTTTGCAGAACTGTTTCTACATATATTGTACCTGCATGTTTTAATTAAGAGAGGAGTTGAGGAAAGAAGAAAAGAAGCTTGTCTGGAATAAATCCACATGTGACTACTCGGCCAGTTTGCAGAACTGTTTTTTTATATAGTGTACCTGCATGGTTTAATTAAGAGAGGAGTTGAGGAAAGAAGAAAAAAGAGGCGTCTCTGGAACGATTCCACATGTGACCCCTCAGCCCGCGCCGATGTTTGTCTCTATAACGCGATTAGTATTATATACTTGCCATAAAGCCCGACGCCTATCGGATAGGCTACCAAGAGAGGGAAAATAGAATACCAAGGGCTCGTTAAGATATGAAGATCGTAACATTTGTTTGTTAGTGTCTAAATAAATGGCAAACTGGTCCAATGCATATTCACTTTTTCTTTGTGATAAGAAATAAAGTTGGGAAGCGCTATACACTCACGTCATTATAAAACGAAAGTAAACATCACAGTTTACCAACGCACATCTGAAAGAGGCTTAATAGTCTGGAAATATTGTTGCAGAGAAGAAGGGAAGGAATCAGTTCGTGGAATAGACTCACCAGTTGGTGGAATAATAATGAAGTTCTGACAGGAGTGAATGTAGAAACGGACAAAATCAGAAAATGGATTACAGGATAGACAGGACACATGTTCAGTTTCAAGGGTAACCAACACACTACAGACATAGTGAAAAGGAATGACAGGTAAGAGGGGGAAGATTGAGGTACGTGCAGTGGTGGATCCAGGGGTCAGGGCCGGCCCTCTCTAAAAAACAGGTAAAAACACCTTTTGTTAAAAAAGAAGGTGGTCTCCTCCTGGTGCTCAAGGAGGGTGGATGTTGAGTTTAAAAAAAAAGCACTGTTGAGCAAAATAAAAAATAAAAAAAGTGCCCACTACCCCCAAAAGCTGATAAAGCTTACAGATTATTTTCACCTTTCACCAAAACTCAACTTTTTCTGGAATTTAGTCTTAGAGAAGACACCAAAAAACATACCTTCTTGCGGCGTTTCCACTGGTTCAGTTGCAACTCGGTCACTTTCATACTCTCCATCGTTCACTGCTATTACCTGATAGAGAAAAGCAAATGCGTTGTCATACAGTGAGATTTGTTTGGTTTTGTTATTGCAGTGTACAGATAACCTCGCATAAGTCGATCTCGAAGAGACTGAGTGAAATGCGTCGACTTACGCAATCTTCGAGTCGTGCGTAAGTCGTAGAAATCGACTTACGCCTACATGTACTATGTACCCTTTATGCAAAACGAAGCCTAGCCAGCCTGCAGCAAGCAATATATTAAGGCACTTCGTTTTATAAATCCATGAAAACAAATGTCCTTTATGTGTGTGTGTGTGTGTGTGTGCGCGCGTGTGCGCGTGTGTGGTGTGCGTACATCGCAAAGCAAGAGTCCAAGCTATAAACTAGAACTGCAATCGTATCAGAACAATGTGCATGCATTCACACCCGTGTTTCTACATGTCAAACGACAGAGCCTCTCTCGACTATCCAGAGCAATTTGTTAGAAGTCTGTAGCTTCTAGGATAGTGAAAATACGTGGGCCGAAAAAGGCCCCCAAAATGGCGAAACGGACAAAGTAGCGCCTGGACGGACACGCATGAGTGATTTCGGAGAACGAAGAATTTAGTTACCTTGATGGGATGCTAGAGACTATGCCTATGACATTTGAAAGGAATCGGGATAATGAAAGGGACCTAGATAGGGCTTTAATACAAGCACTGCGTACAAAAGGAATGGGATTTTGGTGAATGAAGAACATGTCATGAAGCATGCTGTGGCACGAATAGCCGTTTGTACTAACATAATCATGCAGAATATAAAATGACACCTAAAATGTTCCCCTTGACAGATTAAAATAAAAACGGCTTCAAAATGCCTTGCGTTTCACTACTTAGACTACGCTTGTTTCAAGGAAAAGGGGACGGAAAGGGGGCGAAAAGCGGTTTTAAAGATGACGTCATAGCCAATCAGTGTTATAATTGGGCGGAAACCCAGCAGAATCCGTATTGTGGCTTTGTTCTCATTCAAATATTAAAAAATATAATAATAGTAAAATAAAATAAAACTCAGAAGAAATGCACACAAAAATAAGAACATGGCGTAACGCCACCTCGTGTCCAAGCAATGCACAGTAAACAAGCCTGGGTTCATTTTTTTCTCCAGATGTCACTGTATTTGCTAGAGCGCCATAATGGCAGCCGTGCTAAAGCCGTACTTATAATTGTGGAACGCCAGGAGTGTCAGATTTGTCAGACATGAGCGCTATAAAAGAATCCACTTTTATCATTACTACTATTATCATTATTAATGTAACTATTAATATTACTATTATTATTTTTTAAATTTCTTTGTTTATCTATAAAACAGTTATCACTGTTTCTATTCATTCAGTAAATAGCTTTTAATTTGTAATTTATTATCATAAACAAATCATAATCACTTCGGTACAATGTATATTGATGAAGGCTCTACACTCTCATACCAGAAGTCCTGGGTTCGATCACTGCTTGGTGCTTACATCCTTGGACGAGGTGTTTTGCCCACAATTTTCCCTCTCCACTGAGGTGTTTCAAATGGTTACCTGGCAATGCCAGAGTAATAATAATTGCAGGGCTTGCAGAAAAAGCAGTATTAATACGGATGTGGCTACCATGGGCAAATAGGACCATTTTAATCATTACTTATTACTCACCGTAAATGTATAAGAGAACCCAGGGTACAGATCATCGTATGTAACTATCAGGACCACGCCATAAACATTGTTGAATTCATGATTAGGGTTGTCCTGCACGTGGTTGACAAAAGTAGAATTAAATTCAACATATTGTACAAATGATCCATGCAAATGAATTCATTATATGGTCTGCATGTGTACTGAAAACAATTGCATACCATTTAGTTGTTTAAATGTATATTTAGATTATCGTTGATTTCATTATTATGATTATAAATATGATTCATGATGATGATTATCATGATTATTATTATTATCATCATCATCATCATTACTATTACTTCTACCACTACAACTAATATTCCCACTACATGCACTATTATTATAATATTTTATCTTTTTTTTCTACATGTATATCTATCATCATTATCATTAATACTATTATTGATATTATTATAATTATAATTATTATTATTACTATAATTATATTAACTATTATAAACATAATTAATATTATTATCATCATCATCAATATCAACATCATTATATTTATCATCACCTCTGTATACTGTACATACTTTTCTTGTTCCAATGAAGCTTATCATATAAGACGTGATTTCACCATTAGGCTCTACTGGACTCTCATAAGTCAAGGTGATAGTATTCTTATCTATTGCTTGTGCTCGAGGGTTGCGTACAGGACTTGGTTCTAAAAATTTGAAGAAAAAAATTAAATAACCAAATACATTATAAAAATAAAGATTTAACTAGAACATTTTAACTGTAAACGTGTGTTGTTGAAACCTGGGAGCGTGTTCTATATTCCACTTTGCATCTCAGAGCCTGAAATTATTTGCTAAAAAATATGATTCGGGCGATATCTCCAAAAATGTTACGATTTGAGTGGTAAATCAATAGGATTGCAGAACTTTGAAGCATGAACTTCTTTTAAAAAAAATCACTCTTGGGGCAAAGTGTGGCAATTATTTTTTATCATAACATCCCATCTTTGGTTCTCATTATTTCATGCCACAAGCGCTTCAGATTGATTTTGTTCAAGGGGAAATATGATGAAGGGATCAAATATTGGATAAGATATTTTAATAGTTTATTGAACATGTTGAAACAATTTTTTTAAATAGCAGAAAACAGTGTCATGTCTGGTACGCTAATTTTCTTACAGCTTTGACAAGGAAATGTGTAATCCATTAGTTTTACAACATGTGTGTATGTTCAGAGTATGATTATAGGATCCTGATAGTGCCTAAATTATATTCATTCCACCCTTAAACTCAAAGAATTTTCAAAACTGTTCGCAGAGGCATAACAAATCTTTGTCCATTTTGTGTCATGTCCATTCATTGCAGTTACGAAGAGTCCATTTTATATTGGGCTACTTAGCGAAATACTGTGAAACTTGCTGGGAATGTCAATGATAGTCAAATATTTCGGATTCACTTCGTAAAGTATGTATTAGGACTTTTGATGATGTTTAAAACTCAAAATAGGTCTGAATGTCATGGCCATTATGCTGGAATTGACCATATGTAACACCATTCTATCTAATACATGTATAGGATGGAGGACACAAAATGAAGTAAATAGATTTTGTTGTAAACTCACTATCAGGATCGGTCCTGGCAGTTTCAGTTATAGGTTCACTCCTCTCATCGCCACTGACGGTTACTATGGCAATGTCATACGTTGTTCCTGGGGTCAGACCTGCGATCTCTGCAGCCGGGTCAGTAAAGTCTCCATTGAACACGGTTATGCCGTGATTGGGTGTGACTGTGATGTTAAAGTTATCTGCATCTCCTGCATACGCCCATACCAGGTTTAGTTCCCGCTGGCCAGACAGGATGGTCACCCCAGATGGAGTTGCAGGAACTGTTTGGAAAAAGTAAATTAGGAACAATGTCAATTATGCTGCCATGAAGACACTTATCTGCATCGCCTGGGTACCTGTGACAATTCATCCGCGTCAATTTCCTGAAATAACCAGATTTCTTACTTCAACTCTGGACCCAAACCTAACCCTAACCCTAAACATAAATTTAAACCTAACCTCAAACCCAACTGCCACCCGCATAACCCTAACCCCATACTTTTGACAAAATAAAGCCTGGAGCAATTGCCGCAGGAGCAACTATCAGGTCACCTCAGTTCTTCTCAGATAAGAGTTTATATCCATCGCATTAAACAAAAATTTGCTAAATTAATAATAATAATAATAAAGTCATTTTTATATAGCGCATAATAAAGAATTCTCTATGCGCTTTACAACAATCAATTATACAATATATTACATGATTAATCTAAAGATTTGATTGATTGATTGTTCAATTATCATCATATGATGAATTATACTTCATAATTTTCACTTTTCTACGTGTTATACCGTGCAAAAAAAGGTTGTGATATACTCATGCACATACATGCAGGCGCGGATCCAGAATTTCTTAGACGGGGCACAATTATTTTCTCCCGCAAATTTGGAAATTGCGCCGGCCGAAAGTTCGCTCAGTGGGGGTTAGTGAGCACATTTTTCTTTTTCTTTTTTTCTTTTTTTTTAATATCATCATCAGCATTTCCCCTCTTATAAAAAGTTACAGACCTCCCTCCACTTCTTGTCTTGAGCATCCTCGTCATTTAGACCAACCTTACTGCTTTCTTTTTTCACCATCTCTTTCCATGAAATCTTTGGTCTTCCTTTCCCTATTATGCCATCCACTTCCAGATCCCAAGCTCTTTTTACATGTTCATCCTGTTTCCTTCTCAACACATGACCAATTCATCTCAACCCATTTCTCTCTTCCACTACCACCACAGTTTCTTCCAAACCAAACGTTTCCATGAGCTCACTTGGGTTCTTTCTATCAGACAGTTTCACACCACACATCTTCCATATCATGGCTATTTCTGTTTAAATCTAGATACCTTCTTCTTCATCACCGATTAAAATAATCAATTTCCTTATCATTGTTACTACTATTACTACTATCCTCAATTACCTGTTCTCTGATCCACACTCTCCTCTTCGCTAGTCTTTAGTGTCGCGTCTTCAACATCAACCCCACTCACCGACACCACGGTGAAGCTATAGCTCCTCCCCTGTATTAAACCTGACACTTGAGAAGAATACTCATTAACACCATTGATGTAATTTACTCTGATTGGTTCCTGACTGTCGGGTTCAAAGGTCAACAGGAAATAGTTGTAGATGCAGGCTGAGCACTGCTTGAGATTCCACTGTACATCAACAGTAGTTGTAGTGGGTTCAGTGACAGCAATGGTTTCAACCGATGCAGGCACTGCAAATAAAGGATAATAAAAACAAGTGCTTTATCAGTTAACCAACTAAAACACGCACAGTACCATCATTATAGGCAGGTGGTTTTTATGTAGGGTTCGTTTTTAGTACAAGTTCCAATAAAAAACAGTATCCAATGGAAACAGAATGTGTCTTTCTATACAGGTTCCACAACAGGGCCTCGTCTTTAATATGAAAAGTTGATATCAATCGCTACTATGTACATAAGAGATGGGAGACTGCAAACTTGCAACTGATTGGAGGACTTGCGATTGATTTCAATCAATCGCAACTCTTTATAAGACGGGGCCCTGGAGTACTAGATAATACAAACCTGCAACCAGGTAGATAAGACTCGAAGCTCTGGTGCTGTTAGAGGATGAGTCTGTGCCCTCTTTATTGTAAACAGTCATGCTATAGGTCGCCCCTGGTCCTGTCAGGTTCACGCAGGCTGCTGAGAACGATACTTGATCGGTGTCTCTGATGGTGGATGGGAATGCGTCTCCTTGGCTACATGAGATGCTGTAACTATCTACCGAGTCCTCCTGCCTCATCCAGGATGCGTTAACTGACGTCAGGGTCGAAGGTCCTTCCTCGAGGTCTACTCCAAGGGGCACTATATTTATATGAATAATAATAATAATAATAATAATGATGATGGTGATGATAATAATAATACAAATAATAATAATGATATTAATAATGAAGACGGTGATAATGATAATGATACTGACAATAAGAATAATAACAATAAAAATTATAATATCAACAAATAATAATAATAATGATAATAATGATGATACAATATTCATATAGTGTACATCGTATTCTAAACATTAGAGTTTCTCAAACATACTACCGATTACAAACTACAAAATACAACATTTCACAACATAAGGATAAATAAATGCACAATGATAAATTATAAATGCTAATATACGATAATAAATACTCATCATGAACTTTTATCATTATACATGTACAGTTAACAACTCAATTACATCTACCCTTTGTAAACTTAATGTGTTTTTTGTTTTTTTGTAAGTCAAGAATGAAAGCTGGACTGGTTGAAATAGGGCCTATATTGAATACTTTTAGATGTAAGGTTTTATAAGTCACATTCTCAAGAAAACATAAATAGGGACAAATCAATTTTTCACATACTTAACAAATTACAAAACTTGGTAAAGGTATGAATAATTTAGTTGCTAACTTTATGTCAAGCAAAGCAAAGGTAAATACTGTCTAAGATAGACTACTGTACATCTACAACTGTAAATTGGTGTGATACATGTACATATTACATACTTATAATATACTATTACTACTACTTATAATACTACTAATATTACTACTACTAATAACAATAATAATAAGAACCACACTTTCTTTATGTGTGTAAGTATCATTGTATTATTTCATTGTCTCTTCTTTGTGTTAGATTTAGCGTTTTGTGTAGGATCATCTACCCATAAGTTTCCGTAAATTTTTAAAGATCCAACCACTTAGTAATGTCCTTTAGTGTATTTTCCACTTTATTGTCTTCTCCATATTTGAAAGAAACTCTTTATTGTATGCTTTAACTTTGCACGTTTTAAGAAAGTGGTGAATAAATTAAATTTAAATTTAAATAAAAGGTAACATTTGAAATCAACAACATTTTAAAGTTATCAAATTCTGACAATAGGGAACTCACTCATCACATTAAAAGAAGTTGGCATATCCAAGGTAAGTCACATATGTTACAAAGTATTACTTCTACTTGAATTCAATTTATT
Organism: Mesocentrotus franciscanus; assembly: GCA_037976565.1. Classification (NCBI taxonomy): domain Eukaryota; kingdom Metazoa; phylum Echinodermata; class Echinoidea; order Camarodonta; family Strongylocentrotidae; genus Mesocentrotus; species Mesocentrotus franciscanus. The sequence continues at coordinate 3,779,880 of CP137681.1, read as the reverse complement.
CACAACTTTCTAAAAAAAACATGCAAAGTCCCAAGGATACAATAAAGTATTTATTACAAACACGGATAAGCCAATACAATGGAAAATACATTACAGGAAATTACAAAGTGGTTGGATCATCAAAAGGTTACAGAAATGTTTAGGTATGGTAAATGATCCTACACAAAATGCAACAAAACTAACACACGCATACACACAAAAAAGGGGCAAAGAAATAATACATTGGCAATTACTGAATAGTATTATGGAATTACAATCTTAGATGTGGTCGGTATGGTGTGAGACAAAGTAGCTTTGACTTACCCACATATTAATAGAATACAAAGAACAGCAAGAGGTTAAAGTGCATGTACATGCACCGGTACATGTACCTTGGTACACTGTAAGATTTGAAGGTCTTTTTAACGAGGTTCCAGTGTCTTATCATCTGCACTGACTGTTCAACTTACGTGCAAAGCCTCTGACGGTGCTGACGGCACTCAGCTTGTCGTTGCTAATAGCAACCACCGAGAGGCCATACTGTTCTCTAGCTTTGGGTAACCTTACGCAGTAAGCCGTCAACTGCTGCCCGCGTGGACTATTGTTCACAGGAATAGATGCCGGGGAGGCAGTACCATTGGAGCATGTGATATTGAAGGTATCCACCACACTATTAGGGACTGTCCATGCAGCTGAGATGGTCGTCTTGTTAGACTCACCCTCGGAAAGTTCAACGGCCTCTGGTACTATTTTAAAGAAATCATTCGACAAAAAACCATGACAGGTACTTTCGTTAATGAAACTGATTTAAAGATGTCTATTTATAACATAAAAATACATATCAAATCTTTGTGATTTCTGTAAAACTTTGTTGATTACTCAATATTAACCTTTGTAATGCAGTTGGCTGTTTTAACTGCCCTTTTTTGATTGTAAACATTGTAAAAACAGACAATTATTTTCCAAAAAATTGTCTCACTTGCCGTACATGTTTCCAGACCAACATACCATGGCAGTGTAAGAGCTAAAGGGAGCTGGTCCTCAGATTCCATGTGCAGTAGTTCATAATTCACTGACACCAGACTTGGTGGACATACCAGTAATGGGTGTACAAGTGTCGCACACAGCAAACCTGTAGTCCCATCAAGAAATACCCACTAGTCTCTCAGATTCTTCGGATGAGGGAAGTGTAAGATAATGACTTTACTATATGGGGCGATTGGTAAAAAATGCAGAGCATTACATAGGCTAATTGGTCATAAAAAGTGAAGGCTAATCCTGGTGATTGACAATGCCCCTTATTTGGTAAACACCCCCAAAAAGTGTAAAACCCACAAGGACTTTGTGTATACGCTAAAGTCTAGACGCACGCATAATACAGGAATGTGCAACTCTAATGGGGCGTTTTATATGAGAAAAAAAAATCCCCAACACATGGGGTATGATTTTGAATATGAAAATGCCTTTAAATGGCCCTACTTTTAGATATTGACATTATCCATGGGTAACTATTTTCTTTAAGAATAATACCTCACCTATTTCCAATATTCAGACTACAAATCGGTAGATCCCAGATGCAGAAAGTTATTGCTTTTTATATGGAACTTCATAATAATGGGTTACCTTTTCTGCCAAAATCACCCTTAAAAATGGGTATGGGTTTGGAGGTTTCAGCCGCGCACCCCCCCCCCCTGTATTTTCTCACATTCATGGGATAAGCTTACACGCAGTGATTGTGATAGAGTCTGTCTCACTACGTTGACCATTACTGACTGTAGTCACAGATATACTATAGTCGTCTCCAGGAGTTGATAGCCCAGTACAAGATGCTATCAGATCGTCTGAGGGGTCGACCTTAGCTGGTGAAGCAGTCCCATCAGAACAGGAGACTTCATAGTATTCTACCATACCATTGGGCATGGTCCATGATGCAGTGATGGTGCTAGTATTCACCATGTCACTCTCTTCATTCAAGGTGACTGATTCAGGCACTGGAAAAAAAGATTGCAACATAAGGCCTCATTCAGATATGAAGTGGCAAAACCATGACTTTTTAAAATTATGACGTAAAGTGTAATACGCATCACAATCCTGTTTCTTATAACAAAGAGCTCAGTGAATACTGTTTTGGCACATGTAGAAAATCGGTGTATCAGATGAAAGAAAATTAATCTGGGCTCCGATCAAAAACTGAAACGACTCAGGCCACATCATTATATTCAAAAAAGAACTTAGGTACAATGTACCGGTACATGTAGAAGAAAATGATTCATGTTAAGCGGAATATGGACAAAACTTGAAAAAGCATTTTTGTTTTTCCTTCCACAGAAATGATAAGGACATATTCATTAAAATTATTCATGAGTTTATGATATGAAATGGATCTGCGACATAGTTGGGAAACAAATTATGGCAAATCGCTTTTCAATTTTTTTTTAATTTCACCCTGATTATTCACAGGCATGTTGGAAAAATGTATATATACATACAAACTTAATTGGCCTTCCTGAAATGAAAACAAGTAAAAAGACACATGTACAAAGAAAATAGTGTTCATGTGTACCAGACTGCAAAACCAAATATGTGGTTATAATACAAATGCATTTAAACTCAAGATGGTGGATATAAATGTCAATGGTAAAATAAAATTGTCACCAACAGACCCTGAAATTGAATTACAAATAAAATAAATTGCTGGGGGCGATACATAATTTGTATGAAAATATGCTGCAACGGCACTACATACATCTTGCACTGCAAGAAAAAACTATAATCCACATTGGAATATATAAATCATTTTTAATGTCAAGGAATTAAAGATATATATAAGATGAATAAGCTGCATGGAAAACATTTCACAGAATCACAGTTTTGAGAGGTATAAACTCATGATTCATTGATAAGCAACAAAATGAGCAGATTTTTTTGCACATGGATGCATAATGGTGGTGCATGAGTGATGCAGCATATGCAATGCATCATGGGAGAGGGAGGAAAGTGGTTTTTGATAGGGTGATTCGTGAATTGAATTGACGAGAAAGAACTGTTTAAAGAGAATAATAATAATAATATTGGATATTTTAATACATATCGCACATATCTACCACGCAAGGTGCTCAAGGCACTCTCCTATTACCCCGACTCTGCTAGGCTATCGACTTTGGTGCTCACAGCATTTAAGGAATACCCATTTAACACCTGGGTGGAGAGTGGCAAATGTATATTAATGTGTTGCCAAAGGATATAAGTACCACCATGTGATCCACAGTCAGACAACGTATCTACTAGGCCATGACGCCTCTTACAAGATTGAGTTCTGGAATACTTTTCCCAAATATTGCAGATGTTTCATGAGTAATGTATGATGACACCCAAGAAAGACACTCAAGCAAACAACAAGGAAGATGAGCAACCCAGTTTGTTGTGAGCAGAAGAACATTGATAATTATTTTAAGATGTTTTGTATGTTTTAAATATTTATGTAATTGTTGTGTATCTATTATTGCTTTTACCTTTTAATAATAAAAGAAATTGACAATTTCTCTTTTTTTATAGTTTAAAAACAAATAGTCAAAGTGAATGTGTGTATTTTTTTTAAAATGTTCTGTGTTAAACCCGTTTCCGGGCAGTAGGCGTATATATATATATATATGCTGACACATACCAGGATTGTGGTGATTACATGCGTAGTAAATGTGCAGTTGTGAGACACATGCTCCTGTAACAATTGCTCCACGATACATTCACTAACGCTAACTGAACTCTGCAACCCTGCACCTAACACTTAACATGTACCTAACCCTAACCCTAAGCTTAAAGACATGTCAGAAATATAAAATGACAAATATGAATTAAATATCAACGGAAAGCTTATAAGCCGCAGACTTTAATGATATCAATTATATGCTATTTTAGTGTCTGTCAGAGAAGTAACAGCTCTCTGAAAACTTAAAAACTTACCTCTGAAAATCTGAAGTTTTCGACCTGAAAACTAGCCTTCGACTTGATGACATCATCTTATGTGGAGTACGTATATCCACAATGACTTTGCATCAATTAAGCACAGCTCATCGCCTTAGCTATATAGGCGAGCCAATAGGGGTCCACATGTTATGTCCTCATCGTAAGAGCGGCAAATTTGACCGCTGTTGACCCGTAATTTGGAGGGGTGCAGAAAATGAGGTTTTAATTTGCTTTTGTGCGATACTGAAAGGGGAAATATTTGTATTCCTGTATATTTATATTCCACGTTCATTCAGCTTTCCACTGATATAAAGTTGTACATACTTTCATCGGATAGGGTCTTCGAATCTAAGGTAAAATCAAAATGCAGCCCTAAACTTAACCCTACACCTTTGACTTAATAAAGCCCAGAGAAATTGTGGCAGGAGCAAATGTTAATTCACCACAGTTTCTTATCGAATTTAATACATGTACTTACAAGCTGTCAATACAATCGATGCTGAATTCTCTGCGTATTACTCAAACTAGTGACCGTCATTGTGTAATTTTGTCCTGGTTTATCCAGGTCCTTGCAAGAGGCCAGATTCCCCATGTATTGGACCGTATACATTGTTTTATTGCCATCGCTGCACTGAACTTCAAACTCTTCCACGATACCTCCCTGAAACTGCCAGGTTGCACTCACAGAGCTTGTAGTAGAAGTATTAGCAACTAAGTCGACGCTAAGAGGTACTACGGGTGGACAATGTATGAAGGGAGTCTTACTATTGTTGGTTTATCATGAAAGAATGTGTTGGATGATTCAAGAGAAGTGAAAGATATGTAAAGTCAGTTTCTGACAGTAACTAGGAAGGATATATTCAACTCCAATGATTATAAAGGGCCAGAAAGAGTCATTCCTTAATCAAAGGTGCATTTAAAGTGCATCTTCATTTTACATGTAAGTCCTTATTCATAGCAAACAAAAATAAACAAAAAGAAAACATACACATGCACGTTATTAGCTAATCCACAGCTTTCTTAACTACAGAATTGATGCATCAAAACAAATATCAGTAGTAGGGGAAATTCTACCTTATCATAACAGTTTCATTTGACAAAAGTTCAGCAGACTTGGTCAATTTTTTGCCTTTCTAAGAAGAATGTACACATACTGATAATGTCACTTGTTGGAAGGAACTTCATAATGGTCAATACCCGATATTAATCTTAATCTGCTGCTCAGTGACAATGTACACGTTTTGAAAGTTGACATGTGTGTGTGAAATGAAATCTTATGCCATTTTGTCATGTTTGCTCCCTCAATCACTTACAAGCTGTCAGCACGATGCTTGCTGAATTGTCCTGCTTGTTGCTAACACTCGTGACAACCATGGTGTAATTATCACCAGGATTCCAGACACCATCACAACTAACTAGGTAACTTGGATCGGGGCTAGTTTGATTAACAAGCACTGTCGCGCTACTCTCGGTACCGTTGCTGCAGTTCACCTCAAAGACATCCACCGATCCTCCAGGATAGGGCCACATGGCACTGACAGAGTTTATTGTCGAGGTATCGGCGGTAAGGATGGCACTAAGAGGTACTGAATTTCAAATGTATACATTTACTTACATAGTTAAACATGTATAAAGACTGTTCAAAGGGAGAAAAGCTATGCGGTCCTTGGTGTAGACAGGGGGTGTTTAAATACAGGTTGTTTTTAATAAAAGGATTTTTCTTTGAGGAACGCCACTGAAGGGAAACAAAACGAAATGAGGCCTTTATAGATAAGGGTTGCTATTAAAGTACTGTCAGTTTACATGTTAGGGAAGGGATTACTGGACAAGGGTAAACAAATGCTGCAGTGACAACAATTCCTTTGCTTACTTCTCCTGCTGATGCAATTACAGGTTTCCAAGAATCACTGGAGTTATAGAAAGATATGTTCATATATGACCATGTTTATGAAAATCAACATTTATTGGACAATGGGGAGCTGAGTATGCAAGCATTTAAAAAAGAGAGTTCAAAGCAGGCAAAATTGTGTGTACAAGCAAGCGCTCTTTCATTTTTAACGTACATTAAACATTGAAAATATATATGCTGCGGACAGACATGCTGACAAACATTTCAAGCTTCAAAGAAAAAGCAACTTTTACAAATATTGCAGAGAATGTAATGGTAAGGTTTCATGGTAATATTTCAAGTCAATGGACAACAGAAAACTATTGATGATACAATATTGTGGTTTAAATGATTATAGATATGAATTCTGGTTGATGTTTGGTTTGTAGTTAATACAATTTTTTCTTATTTTTTTGGTCAATAAATCTGTAATACATATGCTCTTATTCTTTCATGAAAAGGCACTTCATGAATGACATATTTTTATTACTATTTTTGAATCATTTAAAGGTAAAGACCAGTTTTGCTGTAAAACGCCCCCCTCTCAAAAAATTAAATGGAAGCTCTCATTACCAATCATGTGAAAGAATATGTTTTGACTAATACGTGACGATACAAATTTTGCCGGGAAACCGCCTACTAATTGATATATCTGGTAAATTATTATATCTATTGGGACCAAATAGATATCGCGCACGTGCGCTCACGTGTCGCGTAGTCCCATATACATCTTTCTGTGTACAGTGCTTGTAACTTTACCAAGACTGGGCCAATTTTCTAGAACCTTGCAGTACACACCAATATATATGCTAGATGATCAACCTTTTCTGATCGATTCCACAACGTTTCTTTCACAATGCAATCGCATGACCAGAACTGGTCTTTATCTTTAATCGTTCAATATTTGAAGCAACAGTTTTTGGTTTCAACTCACATGCTCTCAAGGCAATAGTTGCTACATCCGAACTCTTTCCATTGCTGACACTGGTAACACTCATAGTGTACTCATCTCCTGGTGTTATAAGACCTGTACAGGATGCTGAGAAAGGGCCATCACCAGTCTGGTCTGAAGGGGGCACCACGTTCCCACCGCTACACTGTACCTCATAGCTGGTAACCTCTCCTGCGGGTTTCATCCATGTTGCACTCACCGAGTTCACCGTAGAGACGCTATCTGTCAGTTCTACTGGGTTTGGTACTGTTATAGATTTTTTTTTTAAATAAGAGAAATAAAATAATGTTAAAGTATTTCTTATTTTGATTCACATCAATTTTGTGTTAATATAAATACTATCGCTGATGTGCACATTACCATAATCAAGTTGATTGGATATATAAATCATACATTAATGTCATTTGTCATTGACATGTACTGTATGTGTAACATATAAAAGGTGTAAATCGCTTTAGATGAGTATGATGCAATTTGTAAATGCAGATTTTTATTATTATTATTATTATTATTATTATTGTAAAAAAGAGAGAGTATTTGCAAAATGAAATGATGATCTCTTGTTTCATATTCAAATTTTTTTTCTCTTCTCATCCAGTGATCGTTCATGAGAAAATATTACACATGTTGTACTTATAGATGTTAATATGTGGAACCAGAAAGGGGAAAGTGATAATGGCATATGATTGGGGACTCTTCAAGAAGTCAATAAGAGAAAGAGAGTACAATGATTTGGTAAAATGTACATGTTTGGTGCAGTCACACACACACAAATGATGATATACAGAAGCACTTTTCACCTCTACAATACCATACACTAAATCATTTATAAAAAATGACCTCCTGTCATAGTTTGAACTTCTTTGCTTTAAAAATTAGAAGTAAAAGTTAGCAACCCAAGATACACCTTTATACTCTATTATGATGTATAATGTCATAAAAGCATGGTCCGCACAATTTAGCTGTTCTTTTCACATTTCAGATATGATGGCATTTGAAAAGCCAACCTTTTCAGGGGACATCTTTTCTATCATATCCTTCCACAAAAAGAATGGAAAATCTCACAAATTACAATTCAAACGCAGGTTGCTGTGTGTTTGTGAGTGTGTGTGCTCAGTTACTACAATTCAAACATTTTCTGTTTACGGTAACTGAAGGGTCCATGTGCGAGTTTGTGGGGTGTGTGAGGTGGGTATGTGGGTGTGTCTGTGCAATTAATTATTTAACTGTGTTATCATAAGGGTCGCATTGTGGGTGGGTGTCTGGATTGTCGAGTGGATGCATGTAGGTGTGGCTGCATGTTTCAATGGATGGATAGAATTTCACCCGTAACTGTTTTACCGTTCGGGTCCATATGTGAGTGTGTGTGTGTGGGGGTGAATATGTGTGTTCCAGAGATAGTACAATTTAACCCTTATTTTAGTTACTGATAGGGTCCACGTTTGAACGTGTGAGCTGTGAGGGATGGATAAGTGGATATAGGTGGGGTTCCATGAGTAATTGGGTGTATATAGTACAATTTTACCATAAACACTATTTCTTTCCACATTAATCATGCATGTACACAGACTTGAAAGAAATTTTAAAATAGGCATGAATATATATCTCAATGTAAAAATTATTACATTCTTAAATTTATCAAGTGAAAAAATCAACTCACAAGCAGTTATGGTAACTGTAGCTGGATCACTAGCATTGTTATCACTCAGTGTTACAACCGTGATAGTGTGGTTTCCCCCAGGTCCTGGAGTTGGTAGACCAGAACATGTCACAGTGCTTGTACTGCCATCATTGTTTTCGGATACTGTCTGGGTGGACCCATCTGGACAGGTCACACTGTAGCTACTGACCACACCAACCGGCTTGGTCCATGTTGCTGAGACTGAGTCATTGGTTGCCCCTGCTTCTGTAAGGTCAGTAACTTGCGAGGGCACTAAATTGTAAGAAGATAAAGACAAAATTCTTTTTAAGTATAAGTTTGTGTTTCAATCTTTATGCCTCACTTATTCAACTAGGAACCCTCTAAATCAACTGGCATAACTTTTGATGGGAAATACAATGAGACAGAGAACATAAAAATAGAATAAATATAGGTTTCAATCTTTTTGCCTTCAATCTTTGTTTAACGAGGAAACGTCTTATTCAATCCGTGCAAGCAACTATCATGAAATAGAGACCATGACTACCAGACAAGTTTGATCCTCAAAAGTTTGAAGTTTGAAGTTTATTAACAACAACAAAATGTATGTACATCATAAAACAAAGTATGCAAGGCAAAACAATAAAATACAAACTGTACATAATGTACAAAAACAATGAATTACTGCAAAAGCTTAATTAATTCTTACATAAAACACATTTGTTGCTAAAAGAAAACCAAAAGTTAGCACAAGTGCTAGTCGTGTTTGAATTTAAAACTCGATCCTTTACAAGTTCAAAAAAAGATGCCCCAAAAGCCTTAGAAGCATTCTTATGGTTCTAGTGACATCTACATTCATTGTTATTTTGATGGTTTTCTGCTTATTAAAGACCCTGTCGGAAGTGTAAAATGAAATATAAAAAATATATATCAACGGAAAGCTTATAAGAAATAGATTACAATAACATCAACTATACACTGTTTTAATGTTTGTCAGAGGAGTAACAGCTCTCTGAAAACTCGAAATCTAAAGATTTGAAAATCCTTTAAAAAAACAGACCTTAAAATAAGCTAAAACAAGCGACTTGATGACGTCAACTTATGAGAAGTATGTCATGTCGTCACCGTAACTGCGGAAAAGTTGACCCCTGTTGACCCGTAATTTGGAGGGGTGCGGAAATTGAGGATTTGTATTTGCTCTGGTGCAATACTGAAAAGGGAAATATTTTGTATTCCTTTATATTTGTATTTTATGTTTATTCAGCTTTTTATTGACATAAAGTTGTAGTTTTATTATATAGGGTCTTTAATAGCGATAGCTTTAAGTAATGGAATATACAAACATGTCTTTTGTTATTCATTTTATTTCTTTTATATTTATTAATCTACTGTACATTCAAAAATTGAAAATTCTTTTGCTCACATTAATAGAAGGATGAAGTAGTAAATAATTATAGGAACATAAAAGAATTATGAACAATGTTGTGGTATACATATTTGTTGATATAAAACTACATGTATATATAAAGCATACAATGATTTCAATTGTCATTTACACGTATTCATAACATGCAAAAGGTGTAAATTACTTTAGAGGAGTATGATGCACTTTGTAAATGCAGATTGTTATTATTATATCATTATTGTAAAAAAGAGAGAGTATTTGCAAAGTGAAATGATGATCTCTTGTTTAATATTCATATATTTTGTCTTCGGATCCAGTGATCATTCATGAGAACATCTTACACATGTACTTCGACATGAAAATATGTTGAGCCAGAATGACATATGATTGGGGACTCTTCAAGAAGTTAATAAGAGAAACAAAGTATATACAAACCTAATAAGAAAATTAGACATTTTAAAATGATTTGGTAATATGTACATGTTTAGTGCAGTCATACACAAACAAATGATGATAAACAGAAGGAGCTTTCAACACTACAATAGGTAGATGTATATAGGCAGTGTCCTTGTACACGAAATTAAAATAAAATCTGACCTCCTACCATAGCTTGAACTTATTCTCTGCTTTTAAAATTTGCAATCGAAGATAGACTTATATACTCTATTCATGATGTCGTAAAAGTATGATCCACACAATTTGGCCTTTTTTCATATTTCAAATATGAGGGCATTTGAAAAGCCAACCTTTTCAGGGGACATCTTTTCAATGATATTCTTCCTCAAAAAAGAATGGAAAACCTCACAAATTACTATTGAAATATGGGTTGTGCGTTTGTGAGTGTGTGTGCTCAGATATGACAATTACAAAAAAAATCTGTTTAACTGAAGGGTCCATATATGACATGTGAGAGGTGGGTATGTGGATGGGAAATTGAGCATGGGTGTATGTGGGTGTGTGTGTGTGTGTGCAATTAACTCTTAACTGTTTTATTGTTAGGGTCGCATTGTGGGTGGGCGTGTGGGTTGGCGAGTGGACATAGGTGTGGCTGCATATGTGAATAGGTGGATACAATTTCATTGTTTTACAGTTCGGGTCCATGTTTGAATGTGTGAGGTGTGAGGGGTAGGTGTGTGAGGATCGGTGGGTATCGTTTTACATGTTTTGGTAAGGGTGTGTGTTTGTGTGTGTGTGTGCGTGCGTGTGTGTGTGTGAGTGAGTATCGATTTGCATTTATTGGTGACGGCGGGCGTATGTGTGTGTGTGTGTGCGCAGAGACAGTAGAATATAAACCTTATCTGTTTAACTGTCGGGTTCATGTGCGAGTGTGTGGGGTTTGAAGGGTGGATTGTGGGTAGATGAGTGGATGTAGGTGTAGCTGCATGTTTGAATAGATGGAAAGAATTTCACTCATAACATTTTACCATTCGGGTCCATGTTTGAATGTGTGAGGTGTGAGGGTGTGGGTGGGTGGATATCGGCGTACATGTATTGGTGAGGGAGAGTGTTTGGGTGTGTGTGTGTTCCAGAGTTAGTACAATCTCACCCTTAATTCTTTTACTGATAGGTTCCATGGGTGAGTGTGTGAGGTGTTAGGGTGTGTGTGTGTGTGTGGGTGCGTGGATAATGGAGCATGGGTGCGAGGTGTGTGTGTTTGTAGGTTTGAATATATGTGTTCCAGAGATAGTACAATTTAACCCTTAACTGTGTGTCTAACAGGGTCCATGTGTGAGTGTGTGAGGTGAGAGGGTGTGTGCGTGTGAATATGTATGTTCAAGAGATAGTATACAAATATTACACAGCAGTGAGGGTATTTGTAAGAATAACCCACACGAGGTACCTTTGGAACAGTCTAACACGCCCGATGGTGTTGAACTGTTTCGAAGGTACCGAGTTTGGTTAATTTTACTAATGCCCGAACAAAATGATGTGCACTATATGTTTTATTAGATGATGTTTAATTTCTTTTTATAAAATGATGTTTTATAACATGATTTTATTAATGACCGGTCATTAGTAAAATTACGTTTTAGGCAAAATAAATGCCAGGTCACGTGTACCCTCTCAACCAATCATTTGATTAGGATCCGCCTCATCATATTATAATACAATTTAACCCTTAACTGTGTTACTAATAGAGTCCATGTGTGAGTGTGTATTAAAAGTTGGAGGGGTTGTGCTTGTGAATATGTATGCTCGAGAGAGAGTAAAATTTAAACCTTAACAGTGTTACTGATAGGGTCCATGTTTGAGTGTGCGATGTGTGAGTTGATGCGCGTGTATGTGTCAAGGGACAGTGGAATTTAAACCTTATCTGTTTAACTTTAAGGGGCACGTGAGCATGCATAGGATGAGAATGGTGAAATGTGGGTGGATGAGTGGATGTAGGTCTGGCTGCATTTTTGAATGTATAATGTATGAGGGGTGAGTGTGAGGGTGTGGGTATGTGTGGTTTATTTCTTTTTTATGCATTGATCCAATGTACATCCAAACATGGAAAATTCTTTTGATCACATCAATAGAAGGTTAAAGCACTTTATAATAATTAGAACATCAAACAATTGATGATACTAAATTGTGGTTTACATGATTGTAGATATGAATTCTGGTTAATGTTTGGTTTGTAATTAACACAATTGTTTTCTTCTCTAATACTGCTTTCTTTCTTTTTTGTCAATAATTCTGTTATATGCACTTATTCATTTTTGAAAAGGCACTTCATGAATGAAATATTGTTATTACTAATTTTGAATCATTCAGTTATTCGATAATGAAACAACAGTTTTCAGTTTCAACTCACATGCTCTCAAGGCAATAGTTGCCATATCCGAACGCTGTCCATTGCTGACACTGGTAACACTCATTGTGTACCCATCTCCTGGTGTTGGAAGATCTGCACAGGAGGCTGAGAAAGGGCCATCACCAGTCTGGTCTGAAGGGGGCACCACGTTCCCACCGCTACACTGTACATCATAGCTGGTAACCTCTCCTGCAGGTTTCATCCATGTTGCACTCACCGAGTTTACTGTAGAGTCGCTTTCTGTCAGTTCTACTGGGTTGGGTACTGTTATAAATTTAAAAAACAATAATATCAATATTTTTAAAAATCTTGATTAATTTCTTTATTTCATTCACATCCTGTTTTTATTTATATAAATACTAACACTGATGTCCTGATTATCATCGTCATGTTGATAACATATATAAATCATTCAATAATTTCAATGGTCATTTACACGAATGTATAATATGTAAAAAATGTAAATTGCTTTAGATGAGTATGATGCACTTTGTAAATGCAGATTGTTATTATTATTATTATTATTATTGTTGTAAAAAAGAGAGAGTACTAGCAAAGTGAAATGATGTTCTCTTGTTTCATATTCATTTATTTTCTCTTCTGATCCAGTGGTCATTCATGAGAAATGGTAAACATGTTGTACTTCTACATGTAAATATGTGGAACGACAATGGAGAAAGTGAAAATTACATATTATTGGTGACTCTTCAAGAAGTAAATAAGATTTTTTTTTTTAAAGTATTTATAAACAAAATGAGAAAAATAATATTTTTAAAACATGATTTGTTAATGCTAAATATATATTACTCATTGCGGATGTAGTATCGAAAATAATATCCCGTAGAGTGTACAACACGCTTGCTTACATTAGATTTTATCACCTGACGAAGTGTTGCAGCGGCGCACGAAACGTCGTGATCTTTTAGATCCCTTATTGACCATACATTGCGAGACAAACGAATATTTTCGATGATGTGTTAATATATACATGATTAGTGCAGTCACATACACACAAATGGTGATATATAGAAGCACTTTTCACCTTTACAATAGGATGTATAGGCAGTGTCTTTGTACACTAAATCGTATCAAAAGATGTATAATGTCATAAAAGTAAGGTCCACACAATTTAGCTGTTTCTTTTCATATTTCAAATATGAGGGCATTTGAAAAGCCAACCTTTTCAGGTGTCATCTTTTCTATGATATACTTCCACACAAATAATGGAAAGTAAAAGTTAGCAATCCAAGATACACTTTCATATTCTATTCATAATGTATAATGTCTATGGAATAACATGATCATTGGTATAACCACCATGTATTATAAGCACAAGTATATTTGAATAAGATGAGCATACATATTGATTCTTGGATATTTCCTTGATAATCAAAAGGCAAGTCAAACCTATGACACTTGAGCTTTGGACCAGAAAATAAAATCAAATTTTCCACAATAGGACAGTAATCATAGGGAACCAATGTTTTTTGGTTTTAAAGTATGTTGCTTCTGCCATTTGAAGCAACATTTCCTTAATTTGGGCAATCAGAAACATAACATGTACAAGAGTGTCGACATATCATCATACCAATACAACGTTCTGGAAATTACATTAAATCAGAGTATATTTTCATTTTCCTTTCTCCTTATATAATACATGTAATTGGTATATTTTGGAACGATCAAAAAAGAAAGAAATTCCCTCTATGTTGCTGAAAATCACATGCAGCACATACATGTGTGTATATATATATATTTCAATTTCATTTTCAATTTATTGTCCAATATTGGAAATTTTTTTTGCTCACATTTTACAAACGTACAAAGATTCAAAATAATTTTACATACATAATATATATCATATACTATGACATAGAAATCATTCAGAATATTGCTATACAGTAGTTTTCTTACGTTATTATAAACAAAATAAGTGATTTATTTTAAGTGTTCGAGTGAACGGGCTGGCCCGGAAAGGTTACAGAAATAACATTACAGAAATAAAGAAGAACGTAAAATTCAGGAAGCATTTTTATTGTATTTGCGGATAGAAGAAAGGAACGAAGGAATTTATAAAAACGTTGAGGGCGACAGTTCATTGAACGAAGTCGTTTACCAGAACGCATATATATATATATACAGTATATGTATATATAGAGTATACGTATGGCCTTGGGACTACCCAAACATGGGGTATGCAAGTTTGCTCCTAACTTTTAAGCTATTTTCGCCACATTCTGAATATGAGGGCATTTTATATAAAGAGTAATTCTTTTGGGGGGACATTTCTAATATGATATTGCTGTGTAAAATTGGTATGCTAGATAAATAATAATAATAAATCCGGATTTATATAGTGCTTAATACCGAATACCGTCTCTAAACTCTTTACAGATATTACATTTATTACCCCGGTCCTCGGATTTATTCACGCAGTGTTCACAAATTTCACTATTCTTGGGAGTATTTCTATCATATAATCACTATGAGGGCGTATGGCAATTTCTATCACAAAGGCTTTCATAATTCCTACCAGGTCCCCATTTCTCTCCTGGGTATGGAGTGGCAAATGTAGTTTAATGTATTACCATAGTTTATTGTTCATTAGTACCATGTCAGGAATCAAACCCACAACCTGTGCATTTCCAGTCAAGTGCTTAAACAACTGGACTACGACACCTCCACATAGACAAAAAGGCTTTTTGTATTTATTTTCCATTCTTCCTTTTAATATTGACAATGATATGCTATCTAATTTGTTTTTGTTTTTGTTTCTCTTTTCATCATTGTGTACTTGTATAATGATGTGTTAACACGTGCAATGTTCCTCTTTTGCATATATTTTCACGCTTTTAATTAACAGTTTGTATCTGACAGTGTATTGGATGTAATTTATGGAATGGACCTTTTGACAGATAGGCCTTTCGCTAAACAAGTTATCCAATAAAGTCTACCGCTATTACTTCAAACGGATGTACAAAGCGTGAGAAAGCTCACAACATTTTACTTAACAAATGCCTCTTCATCTCAAGGAGGAAGTTATTTCACATGAAACCAAAACTCACGAGAATTCTCATCTCCTATTTACCCTATTATCAGACTTATCAGTATTTAAATTGTTCTTCAAACTCAATTGAAGCCTCTTCCAATTAGTTTCAAAACATCTGCGATGAAAACATTAGCTGTGTTCGCAAGGGACCCTCTTAGTTTTAAACTTTGCGAAATCTCCAAGTTATAAACAACAATCCACTAACCACAATGGAAGTTTACAAGGGCCTAAAAAATTAGTATTCAAAGTTAAAAACTACAAGCCATGCAAGAGTCAGTTTAACTACAAACGTTAATTGTGTCTGCATAGCACATACTGTGCTTGTAACTTCAAGTAAGGACCATCCGCTGCTGGTAGTTATCACCGTAACTTTAAGATTGCTTGAGGTTAATAACTTTAGGTGAACTTAAAATTGTGTAACCATGAATGCATTGAAGTTTAAAACTACAACCTAAAGTTAAAGTTAACAGACCGCCGTGTGAACCTTACCAATATGAATGCATATAAGTCTTTCAGTAACAGTTGCATCACTGGGGACAAAGGGATGAATTTGTTTCCATTTAAATAATGAAGGCTAATGGGCATGTTTCATTGCAATACGTAGTGTAAACAATCAATTTACAAAGTATTCAGTTTTCATGAATTATTAAACTAATCTTTAATTGAAAGGCATGTAACATGGTTGTTGCAGGTAAACCATCAAAGCAAATTCTAAGAATAATGAAGCACCCGTACCATTTAGAGCCCCTTTTTTGTACTTAAGAGCATACCTCAAAATGAAACATGCACATTACCCTATAAAATAAAGTCATGTAGGAAAGTCAAACAAAAGTATTCAAGCATGTACATCTATTTCATGAATTCTTGAAGATGCAAGGCTACAGTTGTCCATATGTGACTTATCAACCTGTTGGAAATTGGAATAATTAAAGCAAGTCTTTTTTCTGGACTAATGAATCATATTAGATACAATTAATTTCTGTCAAAATGGTAACTTAAACAATTCACCCAGTGGCTACAGAGCATTGTTGAACTAAAACAAACAATTGATTTGATTACAGGCATTATTTAAGCAGCATAAACTACCTACAAGTATGGCACTACATGTGTTAAAACAATAAAGACTGGCTAGCTTCTTACTAAAAACAGCCACCCTAATAAATCTATCAATTAAGTAAATGAAATAAATCAATAATCTTTTTTGTCTAAAAGAATTAAAAAATAATTAAAAATGTATGCAAATCAAAGTTTATACATGTAATTGTCTTGATTGTATTTGAAAGAAACATTTCATTGCATTCTTTGACTTTGCATGTTTTTATGAAAATGGTGAATCAATCATTAAAGTTTTAAAAATAAATGTACTATATCAAAGACTTTGAAATACATGAATCTCCCAACGACCTCTCAGTATAACATCTTAATGTTGGTTAAAAAAAGGGGGAAATGTATTTCTTAAAGGGAAAGATGGCATCAAGGTGGATGAAATAAAGGCATAAAAACCGAGACAAATCAGTGAAACTTTCAGAAAAAATTTGATAAAAGACTAGAAAGCTTTGTAGATTTTTAATTTGGGGCAGATTAAACACAACTCTGTGTTAACTCTGTGTTTGATATGAACATTACAAGCACCTTTCCTGTTTTTCCATTATATCCACAGAAATTATTTCATTATACCTCTGTCCTCAATATATCATTGTACGCAAGGGTATCAACAATCAGGAAATTGTAAATTTGATTGTTATTTAATTAAATTCAATTTATTTTGCCAAGCAATAAAAAAAAACATACAGGGTAAAAAAAAAGCATTGTACAAAGTATCGCACAATTACAATAACTAACATAGATAAACACAAAATCAATACAAACATGAATTTAAAAAAAAAATCGTTAAAAACACGAGGGAAATTGCTAAGGCTGGTAGCAGCCAAAAAGGAGGTGGTCCTTATATGCCGCTGACCAAACAATCAAATATTAAAAGTCTTATGATTTAATTCAAGTTATAATAACAAGTAAAACAAATAACAATTACTTGTACAATATCATAATGAATTTAACAACCATTGTAATCTTTAGCTAGCATTAATATAGGTCCATCAAATATTTGTTGTATTTACGTTTAAAAGTGTTAACAAATTTCAATACACGTATTTCACGATGTATAGTACTCCATAAGCAAGGTCTATTAAATTTTACTGTACGTAAATATTTATATGAAGTTGTATGTACAAGTGGCAAGTGAAAATTATCAGCATTTCTAGTACTATAGTGGTGTATATTACAATTTAGTATAAAAAGTTTTAAAAGTGATTTTGGAAGGATTTGTAAATAGCACTGGAACATAAATATTGCACATTGATAATTATAGATATCAGTAAAATTCAATATTTTCATTTCTTTAAAAAGTGGATGTTTATGGGCAAGATAAAAAGTATGACAAATATGATGAATTGTACGTTTTTGCAATAAAATTACTTTCCTAATATGGGTTTCATATGCATTACCCCATGTGTATTTCACCATGCAAGTATTCCATAATATAAAAATGGTAATATTAAACTGTTATATATCATCTTCAATATACATTTAGGAAATGATTTTAATTTATACATAACACCAATATTTTTTCGATAATACATTACAAACAGCATTTACATGATCAGTCCATTTCAATTTATTATCAATGGTTATGCCAAGAATGAATTTTAAAAATTGCTCAGAGATAAATCACAGTCACCATTACATTTTACTGATAACTTTCATTACTTTCTTATCCAATATCAGATTTTTCTTGGTATTAATGTGGACTTCTCCTTTTATACTGTAATAAACTTTACAACAAGCAGAACATGAGGTTAAATCAAATGTTGAATGGTTGCTAGAAAAAAACCCTGATGATGTGCAAGTGATGAAGTGCTGTCAAAGACGTACATGTAGATACTAAAGATGGATAACTGGATTGCGCTGCATGGGGACCAGCAAAAATATTACAAAATGGTACAGGGATCAGCGAAATACTATAAGATGATGCATGAAAATAATACAATCTGATGCCAAAGGAAGCTCCCAACTTACTGCTGTACATCACAGTTTCTGAAGTCACATTCTAACTACCACTGACAGAAATCACTGGGAAATTATAACCAGTCCCTGCAGTGGGTAGACTCTCAAACTTGACTTCGTATGTGCTATTGGTTCCCATATTGCTAATTTATTTAGGAGCTGTATCATTTTCGTAACAAAACACCTGGAAAGAGTCAATCTCTCCTTCTAGAAGATTCCAAGTGGCAACGAAGGATGAATTTGTAGCATCACCTGCTTCAATATGTACCATATAGTAGGTACTACAAAACAGTTTGGAAATGAATGATTGTTATTAAACAAAATAGAGGAACATGTGTAATTACATTTAATAGATCCATTTCTACAGGCACATACTAACATTCAGTCTAAAATCACTAATATAAAAACAGAAAAAATAACACACAGGAAGAGTACATTCCAGTACAATTTCATTTGAATGAGCTCTCAATGTTACTTTCTATATATATATATATATATATATTTTTTTTTTTTTTTTTTTTTTTTTTTTCTTTTTACCCAGGGTGGGCTAGTTTGACATTGTTATTCTTTAGGGCCCTGCACACAAAAACACATGAAATAAACATAATACGATTTTTGGAGGGGGTGATAAATGTTTCTTTCAATTGCTTTCAAAACTAAGACCTTCCTTTCAGTCATGTTGGGAGTTTTTCAGAATGAATTGGAGGTGGGCAAAGAGGGCTTTTACTCGGTATGTGGAGGGGCTGCATAAAGGTACCTTCCAGAAACACACTGGACACTTTCCTTTTTCAAAAATCATGTTTGAACTGAGGATTTCAGAATGAATTGATTTGATATTGTGTATAGAGGGCTATTATCGATGGGGCCCTTGAGCTTCCAGCAGGCAATTAAAACAACTCCCACTAGACACTGACAATTTTCAGAGAACTTACAAGCTGTGATAATGATGGTAGATTCATCACTGCCTTCATTTCCACTCTGTGACGTGACAGTGATAGTGTAGTTTCCCCCGGCAGTAGATAGTCCCACACAAGATGCCTGGTACATGTTACTGCCATCTTCCGCTATTGGCGAAGATGGGTCTTCTGTGCCATCTGAACATGATAAGGTGTACTGGTCTATCGCTCCACTAGGCTTGGTCCACTCGGCTGAGATGGACTCGTTTGTGGCTCCAGATTCAGAGAGATTCACGGGAGAAGGTTCTGCAGAAAAGAATAATAATAATAATAGCGAGGTACTCTACATTTTGAGCCCTACCTAAGACTATGGGATAACATATTGTCTCCTCTGGAAAAGGCACTCTATAAATGATATTATTATAATTATCCTCATTATTAGTAGGTCTAGTGTTATTATTAGTATTATTATCATTATCATTATTATTATTCTATATTATCGATCATTATCATTATTATCATCATCATTATTATTATTATCATAATCGTTATTATCATCATCATTATCACTCTTCATTAAAATATTGTTTATTGAGAGTACAGTACACATGAATTCATACTTTTAGCCCATGCTTTACTAATTCAGTTAAAACCAATCCCCCGATCTAAAATCATGTTAACCAAGGAAAATTTAGACCTCAGATTAACCTCATTCGTTAAACCCCATTTTGAAAAAACACTTAAACCAAGCATTTGGGGTTTTAAATTCAGTAGAATACAGGCTATTGTATTTATTTATGTTGAGACTTACTTGTTCTTCTCAGTCCACTGACATCATTAGTATCTTCTGTACCATTTTTTGCAGTAACCGTCACATTGTACAGCGTCCCTGGTGTTAAACCAGTGATGATATACTCAGTCGCTGTTCCGCTAAGATCAGGTGATGTGACGCTGTCAGAGCCGTCAAGTGGAGACCATGTGACCACATGAGCCGCAACACCAGCTGGAGGAGTCCATGTCACTTTCAGAGAGTCAGTGTTTCCTTCATTTTCCACTGCGATATTACCTTAACGTGCAGAAAAGTGAAAAGAGCAAGGTAACATCTATATTTGTGACAATTCTTGTAATCGTCAGATCAAATCTTTTCTGCTGCCCCAAAAACGTTTTAGTGTAACTGCTTCTAGAATTTGGACCGATGTACCATGCTCAGGAGAACATTTATTCACATTTAAAAAAAAATAATAATGCATCTTTCCATTTTTATTTTCGCAGAGCTTGTTTTTTGTCTTTATTTTAATTGTTTACATAGTACATGTACATGTAAATAATAAGAATAATATTCCTGGGTGGAAAGTAGCAAATTAAGATTAGTGTCTTGTCAAAGGACGTTACTGTGGGGCTGGGATTTGAACCCCGTACCTTGTGTACCTTGTGATGTTAGTTGGTATTATTATTCTCATTATTATTATTATTAATCCATTTAACATTTGTTCGTACTTTCCTGCAGTCACACCAAACATGGTACTCCTCAGAACCAAGATTCTTCTACATTAGGGAATCCCGGGGCAAATAACCTCCCAAGTTCGAATCTAAACTTGAAACAAAACCAAAAAAATTGAGTCTAACATTGCTAATGGGGCACTATATTGGGGGAACTTTTTTGTACTGTTACATGTAATAATGACGAATAAGTTAAGAATGAGGCTCTGCTCTGGCTCGGTGTAAAAATGTCAGAGGTAAAAATGTCAGAGGTAATAATGTCAGAGGTAAAAATGTCAGAGGTAAAAATGTCAGAGGAAAAAAAGTCAGAGGTAAAAATGTCAGAGGAAAATGTCAGAGGTAAAATGTCAGAGGTAAAATGTCAGAGGAAAAATGTCAGAGGTAAAAATGTCAGAGGAAAAAATGTCAGAGAAAAAAATGTCAGAGGTAAAAATGTCAGAGGTAAAAATGTCAGAGGTAAAAATGTCAGAGGTAATAATATAAAAACAAAAGCATGTTACAGGTTGAATATTGGTAATGGTTGTATATCAGGCTTATCGAAAAGATACAACGAAGGATTCTCTGCAGTCATTGATTTCAGCGCTGCTTTATTTTCTTCTTTCTTTAACTTTTATTTACCTTTCTGCCCGAAATTGTGACTTTTTGCCCGATTATTGCAGAGCGGAGACGGGGGGTGTGTCCTTCTTTGGGGCATAGTGACCCGGCTGCCTCCCCCTCATATGCCTTTGTCTAAGCAAGTGATACTGGTACACTGAGCAAACTTCTGGGAAAAGAATGTCTAAAATCGAGAAGTTTGGCCATGAATTATAGGCCGAGTTGTGGTTCGATGGTGTAATCATTAAATAAAAAGAAAAGTCGACACAGCCCCCAAAAAAAAAAAGAGGATAAGATATCACACTGTGAGTCCTCCGCTCCTCCCCACTTCCCGTCCCTTCTGAAGATTGATGGACATCTTAACAGCGTGGCAATGACCATTATAAAATGTAATTTCCTACAAATGCATATTTCCAACAATTCCACTTTCTTGTGGGCTTGATACTTTGATACTTTGATACAAAGCAGAAAGCCGCCCATGTTACATCTAATGCTAACCGCACCATCACATTCCAGAGAAGCGCGCGCTTTGCAAAGAGTTGATCGTCGATCACTATTGCGGTATAAATAGTCTGGGAGAACATCAATAAGCAGCTTTGATACTCTGATACAAAGCAGAAAGCCGCCCATGTTACATCAAATGATAACCGCACCATCATATTCCAGATAAGCGCGCTTTGCAGAGGTTCTGTTTAAGCTACATCGTTCTATAATTATTTGCTGTGAGAGATCAAACTCTGAAATTGACAAATATTTATTCATGAGTAACATATCATAAACATAGTTTTACTGTACACATTTATAGCATCATGAGACTGCTTGTATACATGATAATATTGTTTGAAGGATATTTGGTGCAGGATTTATAAAAGGTGTGCTGGCATACACTGTATACGACAGTTTCCAGCAGGTACATATTCGTACAAGTCATAAACAAAATGCATCACGAATTCGGCAGGAAAAAAAAAACAGTTGAAATTGAGGGACTTAAATTGTATTTCTCCCACGTTTCTTAATCACAAACATGATGTTTTTATATAAAGTTACACAGTGTTATGTTTAACCCAACAAATACAATAATTTCTGCCTTTCGAAACGTACTGCATTAATAAAAGTCGAAAGCACATGACAAATTACCTGGGTAGATATGTCTCAACGTTTACTACTCGTAGGCATACTATCTGACATTCTTCAAGCGAAGCTTTGATATTGTTTGTTAAACTTTTGTAATAAAGTATTGATGAGGGAGACAAAGCATCCGTGTCTTTTTCTTAATGTTTTCTTGTCATAACAGTCTTTGCTGGGATGGACATGAACATGGGTCTAATTACTGAATTTGTGGAATTTCTGTGCGATCTTTATAACTGATTCCCTGTTTTATCTCATTCAATCTTAATATTCTATGTACTTAAGCCTACTTTCTCAAAACCAAATAAACATTAAAATATCAACCGATTTAAAATATCGAAACATGATAGAAACTCATATAGGCCTATGCAAACCTGATCACAAAATATAAGTTTCAAATTTATTTTCCACATTGTATTATCCTCAGGACATGTACGAAGTACAATGCACAGTCATTTATAAAATATTATAGACTAGCCCAGTAGCTTACGTCTCGACATTTTGTGTGATTAAGTGCTGAGATATTATGACGGCACCGATTTTAACCCCTACATGTTTTTTTGTACCTGACATTTTTACCTCCAACATTTTTCCCTTCGAAATTTTATTCCTTTTACATTTTTTCCTCTGATATTTTACCTCTGATTTTTTTACCACTGACATTTTTTCCTCTTACATTTTTTCTTCTGACATTTTTTCCTCTGACATTTTTACCTCTGACATTTTTACCTCTGACATTTTTTCCTCTGACATTTTTTCCTCTGACATTTTTACCTCTGACATTTTTACCTCTGACATTTTTTCCTCTGACATTTTTTCCTCTCACATTTTTACCTCTGACATTTTTTCCTCTGAAATTTTTACCTCTGACATTTTTACCTCTGACATTTTTACCTCTGACATTTTTACCTGGCACCTCTGCTCTTAAAATTAGGGATAATACTACTACTAATAATAAAACAGGTAGTATTATTATTACCCCTGTCATTGGATTAAATTACTATTCTGAATATTATCGTGCACATTCTCCACTCCCTGAGGAGTATTCCAGCTAGTTACATTCTTAATGATAAATTATTTTTCTACAAAATTTGTTTACATCATTATGTCAAATCTTAGATAATTAAAGAAATTAACGACTTAAAACCTAACCACACGTTCGCATCATACCGGGTACCCAATTAACACCTAGGTGGAGAGGAGCAATGTAGATAAAATGTCTGGTTTTCCCTGTAGTGTAAATGGTAGTAAAATAAAAATCGACGATTTTTTTTTTTTTTTTTTTTTTTTTTTCAAAACGGTGTTTTGGATGTGTAAATGGGCCTCATGATTCAATGCAAAAACCTGCCTAGAGCCTGTTACAGCTCATTTTATGTACGTTATTACAAAAGAAAAAAGATGTCAGTCAGTCACTCAATAGTGTCTGACCATGCTGACATGGAAGTCTAGAAAGTAAACGAGTTTCCTTGCATAATTTGAATACTAGGACACTGCTAACGTTTGAATGTCACAGATAGGTCATACATGACATATTCATAATTCCTGCAAAGTTCTACAGAATTTGATGTTGGCTGCAAAAGGGACATAGTATATTCTGTTTGTATGCTTTCAAATACTCAATCATTTGGCACCTGAATATCTTAATGACACCCTCCAAATATATACACCATCTCATAATCTTTGCTCAGCAACCGACACATGTAAACTTATCATTCCCAAATTTAGACTCTCAACAGCTGAAAAACGTTTTGCAGTAGCTGCATCAAAGACTTGGAACAGCATCCCTCTTTCCATAGGGGAAATTACCTGTCTTGCCACCTTCAAAAGATCCCTCAAAACTTACCTTTTCCCCCAGTAATCTATGTGATCTACTTCATGTGAGACTGTACATTTTCTGTCCTCTTTTCATATATTTGTATTTGTAAGCGCTATGGTACTTATTGTTTTTAGCGCTAGTAAATATTCGATATTATTATTATTATTATTTAAGAGTAACACATCCTTTAGATTTACCTGGTGCGTCTATCGCCACAGACTCCTGCAGATTACGAAACTGTAAATCAAACAAAAGAACATAAAACAGGTTAGTGCAGGGTTACCGTTGGTTTTAGACATGTCTTATTAGTCAATTCAAGTTCTTGGACTTTGGAATTTAACACTTTTGTGAATGTCTAGCTCGGGTTTTGATTTGTGTACTTCTCAGTCTAAAAGAGATAATGGGCTCTGTAGTAGAATGGAATTACTTTGAATTAGGAGTTCAATAAATCGGGGTTTTTTTTCTTCTGAATTACAACTGAACGATACATAAATTGGTCTGCGATCTAATGACTCACCATACAGGTACATTTGAAATGATTTAATCTAATTTAATGATTTATTTCAAACTTTTGAATTGATTTTTTTTTCAGATTGGTTTCAGCTTGTGAAAAATGCAGGAACAAATTAAAAGAACACTGAAGTCATGCAACACATGAAGGTTTCTTATTAAAAAGAAATCTGCATCTCTTAACAAAACTACCAGTATTCCAGACGCATGCTAATGGCATGCTCACTTATGTACAAATGGCAAAATAAATCTGGAAGAACTGACTGATTTTAATAGTCGTAGTAGAAGTAGTAGAATTTATTGCATAACTAGTTTAGCACAGGGCTAATCTACTACAAAGCCCATTCCATGAATAAAGATAAATACATCGTCAGATCTATACAAACTGTTAAAATTAAAATATGAACATTGTACATTTTAACATCTTGAAATACTTACATAATGGTGAAGGGGAGAAATAAAAAAAAATAAATAAATAGATAGCATACAAACACATATTGACTTTGATCTAGTACATAAAACTGAATTAACATCAATACAACAGCGAGCTTCAGTCATGTGCTCCTACTTTCATCAAGAACAAATTATTTCATCCGACCAAAAGGAATAATGTTGCGACATGTGGCATGCTAATAATAACTACTTACAATGTATACGTAATTTGTCCATGTTTACCGCAAGTTTAGACCATTCTTTAAAAATGGACAGTTAAGGTACACCCTGTACAGCTTCTGGGGACCAGACAAAATAAACATAGCTTGATTTGTTTCCATTCATGACAATTTCAACAATTTCTTATAGATCACAGAACAAATATACATCTCTCTCTCTCATTGTCAGATGGTGCCCATAGGCACTGCTGTGGCCTTCACTAAAGCTCGCCATTGTCCTCTATCTCTAGCTATATTTGTAGCTGTTGTCATACTTTCACCTAACCAGACCTTTATTGCATCTGTCCGAGCTGTTGTCAGACGACCTCTATACCTCGATTCCCTTACACGGCATCCTGAATGTTTTGCTTCTCAAAGCAAATATACATGTATGCATGCTTTAAAATGAAAGTTTGAGTTCTGGTAAAGTTGAAAAGTAATTTGAGAGCTTTCTCATTCTTAGATGCTGCTTATAAGTATCGGCTTGCATGGTGATGTAGATAGGGGAGGATTGGGGGATCCTGATAAGGACTGTTGGTAATCTTTCTTGAGCTTATAGTTCTAATATAACTCCGATAGGAGAGGATGGGTGGTAGGAGGGGCTCGACGTATCGACCAGGTTGACTATACGTCGTCAGTTATTTGCAATTTTCATTCTCAGTATGACATCTTTTATGAATATCTTTGTAGAAATACTTGTTTCTCCTGAGAAGGATTGCTCTTAATAGGTCCTCATATTTCGTATGAAAAGAAATAGGTGAAAAGTTGGGGCCAAACATTCCAACCATGTGGACTTGTAGTCCTATATATCTATTTCTGTGTGCAGTGCATGTGAACGTCAGCAAAAATGAATCAATTTCTTTTCCTTTTAATTATTTCAAATAAACCTTTCTGAGGTGACTTCTTTCAGTGTAATTAAATAGTCAGTACTCAACTACAGTTGCTCATATTTTATTAGTAGCATCTACGTTTAAGATTACTACATATAATTTTACTCATAGTTATTTGGAATTTTGGGAATGATTGAATAGCAAAGTTGCTTTAGTTCCTTGTAGCCTTGATTTATACCAATCTGTCATCTAATTGTGCAATTTGAAAAACCTTTTGGTGTACACAGGTACATTCCCTTTTTCGACCCATTTTTATCGCCTCATATCACATATTTTAAAATTCGCTTTAATGAAACAGGACACCACAACTTTAAAAACAAATGAAGCATTGCCTTCAGTACCTTTACATTTCAAAATATGTATTCGCAAATTGTTTAATGTGAATAAACCTAGATAGTATTCGTTGCATGTCATTTATGACAGGAATGTACAACGTTTGAACAGGGCTGCCTTGGCCACGGGTAAGCGTACATGTACACCAGTTTAATTTACAAAAAGTCAGTTCATGGGTGATCTTTTAGGACTTCCCGAACTGAAGTGTAAGCGAAATTACAGTGCAGTGATTTTTATGTAATTCTCAGTATTCAAGAGCTGTTCTTCAGCTATCTATGCACAACTGCTTAATGCTATTTTATGTTCTTTCCAGTACTTTTGGTGAGATTTATTATATTTGATTGGTCTATGATCTACTCCTTGATATTTCTTTTGATTTTGATTTTACTTCTGCATTTTTCCAAATATAATATAACTGAATAACAAAGAACATATAAATGTAAGGTATAATACAACATATACAAACAATAATTACTTCATGTCCACTTTTTTTTTTTTTACATATGTACATATAATAACGAAACTTAATATTTCCATAACATATTATCATAAATTTGAAGTATTATCCGAACTATCTGTTGAAAAAGTGCAGGAGACCGCAATCATTAGTGATGCTTGACTAGGATGGCGGCATCAAAACAAAACAAAACAAAATCTTAAGGTAAAACTGAAAATGAAAAAGTGTTTAAACATTTGTGTATGAGTTTGTGAGTGTGTTGTGTAGGTGTATATTGTATGTGCGCGCGTGTGTGTGTGTGGGTGCGTGTGCGCGCGAGCGTGCGTGTTTTTATGTGTGTGTAACGTGTGCATGTAGCTCTATGTTGTATGGTGGAGTTGAAACAAATGTAGCCTTTTCAATAAATATATCCAAGAATACGAAAAAGAAAACAAAATTTGCAAAAATGAGTTGCAATAATATGAAAATAAGAATAACTGAAATCCCAGTTTCATTCAAATTTTATTTCGATCAACAGTAGTGAAGATTGGCCCTACTTCAGAATAAACACAATTAATGAAACAAAATTTTAGTTTCACAGGCGATTTTCTTCAACGAAGAGGAAATGGAGAGCCTTCACAAAATGGAGTTCAAAAGTTGGCTTGTCCTTTTCTTTGTGAAAATGAGGTTACCATATAAACCAAAACTGCATAAAGGGGGTAAAAATCCCACATCTCATGGCTTTCATGCACATATGTTTTCAAAAGGAAGAATTGTCAGAAAATATGTCATGAAACTTAAAATCTGTTTTGAAATAAAAAGGGATCAAAGTCCAATCTTCCATGCAGTTATTTTTTTAAAGACAGAATTGTCAGAAAATAATGTTTAGAAACTTAGAATCTGTTTTGTCATAAAGAGGAATAAAAGTCAAATATTTCACGCAGCTTTTGTTTATAAAAAGGGGAAGAGAAAAGTGTACCCGACTTTGGTAGCTTCTCATAACAAACATAACAAAGTTATAACTTATATGACCTTCAATTATATTTTATTTCATAGGTAACTAATACCCTGTCGAATGATACCATATTCATAATTGCGCTGCCACGAATGACTGAGCAACAGGCTTTTCAAAAAGTATTGTCGAAATCCTCTTTAACCAAGTTTGGGCTGAAGTTATGAATGTGGGTCAAAAGCAATTATTATGTGAGTGTTATCTCATTCCAATAACAATTGCTCACTTATTTACTTTGGAAAAATGTTACTACTGGGTAGTTGAAACTCAAACTCAATGAAACGCTTATTATTAGCAGAATTTATAATATTCTCTTCGTTATGATGTCTTCAATCTTGATTACATTCTTAACCCTTGTTTTAGGTATCTCTTCTCATATTTGGGATGTTACCTTTTTAAAGAAAGTCTACTGTCTAATCCTTTAATGCTTATAATCACATGTGTTCTTTCTTACATTTGGGTTTAAAAACCTTTGAGTTTTTCATTCGCCATTTGAGATAAACAAAAACCTCATGCTCCTAATTACACATGTGAAATGACGCAGCGGACAAGTGAGCAGAAAGAACTCAGATATCATGAGACAAGAAGTTAGTAGGCTGTTTAAAATAATTAAAAGTTACTCTATAGATCGAAACAAGGTTCTGTGAAAGCCTAATAAATACATTGCATCATTTTAAACAATGAAGCACTGAAGCATGACGCATAATTTAACTTTATTATCATTATCAGTACAAGTACAGTAGTATTAATAAGTAGTAGCGGTAGTAGTAGCAACAGTAGTAGTAGTAGCAGCACAGCTGGGCGTTGTGACGTGCGCTTGTAATCCAGCTAACAATGGAAGTTACAAACTGATTCAGCCGAGGGGCAGGTTCGAAACTGAGTCACGTCTTTCGGATGGTGACGTTAAAGGTCGGTCCCCAGACGTAAATAATCATATTTGATTGATACACGTCTGTAAAAACCCAATACACACAGTAATAGTAGTAAAAGTAGTAGTAGTAGTAGTACATCTTGTTCATATGTTTTGGAGGAGAGCGTTAAGAGACAAATTATAACCCTCTATGATTAAAATCTCCTCCAGAGTCGAAGCAGACAGATTATTCTGTCTGAACAATAATCTACTCTAGTAAAATAGTAGCAGACCTACATTGACTTACCAGAATTACTATCAGCAAGCCAAGATGTCTGCTCCCTTCCATTTTGTAGTCCTCAACTTTCCAGCATCCACGTTATTTTAAGCCAATCCTCTTCTTGTCATATATTTTTTCAGTTATCCAACCAAGTGCCACTTGAAGTGGCCTGAGAGGCAAGCCAAGACAATAAATTGTCTCTCACTAAACCAGTGTCAGTGTGACAATTAATGATTTGTCGAAGATTGCAGAATCTGTGAATGGTTGTAAAATATCTTTAAGGACGTGGGATCTATACAAGTAGAAAATAGAGTGCTAGAACGGTAGATTTTTACATCATTAGCATTTAACACCATGAATGATTTATCAACATCCGCGTCCGGCTGGCCGCGTGGGAATTTGAACCAAAGGGAAGTTCACGCGTTTCTATGCCGCAACCACCGGGCTAGTCAGGGATACACGCTCTACTGATTTTCTGGGCCCGCGCAGAAATACAAATCAAATATTTTAATAATGGACTTTGGTTTAAAGAAGAAAAAACGGCGATGCAACACGCACAGAAATAGACGACAACTTGACTTCCACTAAAAAAAAAAGTTCCCTGATTCACTACGAATTGCACTCGGTCTATTATTACCCATCAATGAAACAAGTTCAAAGTCATAGCTAGACGTAGTCTCCAACACAGACGCGATTACGACATCTAAAGTAAACAAACATTACTCGTAGTAGTAGGTCTAGTAGTATTATTCATTTTCTCGTTCCATTAACAGAAGACAACATAAAAATACGTATACAATATAAATATATAAAAACACAAAGAAAGGGGTTGGATTCCCAATATATAGTCATGTCAGGCATGTATACAAATATCATATGACAAAAACAAAACAAGAACAAACAAAACTAATTAAAACATAGCATTTAATTACATTATATGATTAATAATATAAAAATATAGGGTACAGAACATATTGTCATACAAACCCCCCTCCGATACGGAACAAATGAGATCCATGGTTTGGATATATTATACACGTTTGGTGAGCATTTATGTTTTAAAACAAATATTATAGAAATCCTGACTGCTATGAGAGGGATATTTGTTTTTATAGGCTCAAGGGGACGTTATCACTCCGAAGCGTGCCGAGGGGTGTGGCAGGGTGTAACATCCTCGAGAGCCTATAAAAACAAATATGCATCGAATATTAAAGCAGTCATTATATATATTTTATATACCGAATTGACAACAAAAAAAAAACAAGAATTCTTACCTTCCATTGGTTAAAACATTACAGAAAATCTGAGACACTGTCTGTTCATCTTCGCTGGAAAGATGGCTGAATCTTACAATCATTTGGGAATCGCAGACAAAAAGCAATTTATGGTATCCGCGGTCGCACAAAGAACATTTTAACACGTAAACCAATGGGGATCGCAGCATGAGGGCATTTTTTTAAAGACTTTTGATCTGTTGGCGGGAATAAGGGCACTTTTTAAAAGACTATTGACTGGTAGGCGGGTATGAGGGCACTTTTTAAAAGACTATTGACTGGTAGGCGGGCATGGCTAAAATCACGACTCCAATTTCGAACAATCAGATTCTAAAGTGAGGTATATAAACAAAATTATATACCTCACTTTAGAAATCTAGCCATCTGATTGGTCGAAATTGGAGTCGTGATTCAAGCCATGCCCCACTCGCAGGGCATAGCAATCTACTCTCATCCTCATTATCCTGCGATTCCCATTGGTTTACTGCGATCCCCATTGGTTTGCGTGTTAAAATTGTCTACGTGCGAGCACGGACGCCATACAGTGCTCTTTGTCTGCGATTCCCAAATGATTGAAACTTTCACTCATTTTTTAAGCGAAGATTAACAGACAGTGTTTCAGATTTTCTGTGATGTTTTAACAAATTTTTACTCACTAAAAGGCTAAGGTAAGAATTCTTGGTAGATTTTTGTTTTAATTCGGCATATAAAAGTCATGTCGACTGCTTTAACACTCGGGACTAGCTGTTTCTATACTGGCTCGCGGGATAGTTGAATCCCTTGAGCGTATAGAAACAGCTAGTCCTCTCGTAGCAGTCGATATAACTATAATATAAAGTATTTCCCTTGATACTGACGATAATATAGTAAGACAAAACTGTTTCAAACAAAAGTCAAGCAGCAAAGCAAGCGAGGGTGTCGGTGCCTCACGGGGGACGAGATTTAGGGTTTTTATCGTTCGAACCCGACGTGAAGGTCGTTGTAACCTATAGCTCCTCTATTTTTTTTTTTGTATTCGGTATATACTATGAGGTTTAGGAGTAGTTGTGTCGAGAACGTATTACACCCGGCACAATTACCCCTTAGACATTTACCCCGGAAAGATAACCCCCTTGGACAGTTACCTTTGGGACAATTACCCCCGGAAACATTTTCACCTGGACAATTACACCCTGGATAATTACCCAGGGACGGTTACCCCCAGGACAATTACCCGCTGGACAATTTAACCCAGGAAAATTCCCTCTACGATTACCTCCTAGACAATTAACTCAAGGACAATTTTCATATAGCTATATCCCCCACCCTATTGATTCAAAGTTTTCAAACATAATATGAGGCAGTGGAGCAGGAGGGGGGGGGGCACAACGGCTAAAAATTCGATAAGAACTGAGTACACTTTTCACTTCACACATTTCAGCATGGGTGTGACCTTAAAGGTCTTATTCATTCTTCGATTGAGGAAGAGATTTTGCTTTAATAGACGAAAACCCCACCCATTGTGAATATTTTCTTGCATAACATTTGATCGGTAGCAGTGAGACCACACAAATGCATTGGAAATTGATACTGCGAAAATTATAGGAAACTACAGAAGTCCAGGAGCCTGTCCTGAAATCGTCACCCTAATTTACCCATAACATTTTACCCCTCAATTTTAACCATCTACACTACTAGTAACTCATTGACAAAAAGGTTGTCAGACGTAGGACCGTATGTTAATTAGCATTCAACTAGAATATTTTCAAAATAAGGTGAAGGCTATATAGGTTTAATTCGTGCTAAATTGCACTGTGAAATAAATTTAATCCCTTTTTCAGGGTAAGCCGAAATTAAATTGTAGCCTATCCACCTTAGAAATCTAGTCGATATATGAAAATGAGCAACAAGTATAGCGCCATCTATCGACAAGTTGTAAACAAGTTTAAAGGGAATCTAACCTTTGTAACAACTTCATTTGTATATATAAAAGCAGAAAAAACAAGAATAACAATGTTGACAGAGTATTGTCACAATAAACCAATTTAAATATTGCTCATTACATTTCCGTAGAGTGAAATCATTTCAATCTAATTCTTTGTTCATCAAAATCTTTATTTCAGTGGAATGTTTGCGTTTACTGATGCGTTCTGGGCAGAATATAAAGCGAAGTTGGAGGAGTAATTAAATAACCATGATAATTGGTTTACTATGAAGTTATTTTTCTATACATTACCGACCGCATCAAAATACACCGTTGACCATAAAGTTACAAACATTTGCTCTTACATCTTTTCATAAAATGATTGTGTTAATAAGGTTTATCCTTGATTAATGTTTTTAATCGTCTCAGAACTTTATTGACCAAAATATGTCTATGGCTCTTTTCATCAATAAAGGCCTTTGATGATGATGATAGTCATAGATAATAAATTATACACCGCGGGCACCCACACTGTCCATTTGAACGTTTAATGTCCATTTTCTTGATTAAATCGTAACTATAGGCCCACCGAAATGCCAACTGTTCTTGCTTGAATAATGTAGTGATCATAAAAAGTATTACGTATTTACTTTATCTTCTTATAAAGAAGTACATCTTAATTACATATTGTCAAAAAATTGTGAAAAAAACAAACTCGCGGATGTGAAAGATTTCACAGAATATTTCCACTTGTTGCTGTATAGTTACACACCTATCTGTGTTTTGGGAATTGTTTTCTTCTTCATTTCAAACGTAAGTTATCGACCCCCACCCTCACTCACCCCCTACCCTCATTTTTTAAAAATATTTCCGGAAGATACCCGAAGTGATATTCCCTGTAAAATAATGTTCAGTGGTCTGGATATATCATTAGCCCTGACGGCCTATCAAACACTCCAACGTCATGGGATCGCGGTACAATGAAACATGTTTATTGAGGCCTGTACCCAAGATAACAGAATAAGAGGCCATTGTAGACAGGTTCTACAACATTATGTTTGAGGGAGATAAAATACTAGTACATGGCCATTATTGACAGGTGGCCTGTATAGAGAGGTGGCCTCTGAGACAGGTTTGACTGTGTCTATGATCTCGTTCTGTCGTTTATGATACATGTATTTATATCTTCTTCCAACCATTTGCATTAATTGTTAAAAAAAACGGCATTGGCCATAACTCTATCCCACAAGAATCAATCCTTGCTGATGATATTTCATCTAACCATCTAAATACTTTCCATAAAAATGTCCTTAGCAGTCGGATACAAAAAGGGGGTAGGGCTATCATCTGACATGTGTAAAAATAGAGCAGGTGCCGGATTAGACTTGAATTTATTCATTTCATATTTTTATTTCATTTATTTTCCTTTCCAAACATAAAATTATACAATCTAACATGATGACATGTGCAGGGCATGGTTGATGATCACAAAAAAATCACGAATTTACAATAAATAAATGTAATACATGACTTGGATAATAAAGAATTAACATTTATGTTTTTTTTCCATAATGTAAAAGAAATTACAAAATTCGATATATATTCTTTTTTTCTATATCCAAACACCTGAACAAAACAAGACAAACAAACAGGAAAAGATGTTTGGAAAAGGAGAGGCCGACATTGAGATTGTCTTGTCCTGTCTTGTTTTGTCTTGTCCTGTCATGAATTGTTTTGTAATGTCCTGTCTTATCTTATTATGTCAGTTTCCTGTCATTTGTGTCCCGTCTTGTCATTCTGTTCTTTCGTATATTTTGATTATTTAGACACTATTAAAATGGTTTATGAAAATACGTTATTATATTTATTTTACTGTGATTATTAAGACACTTTAAAATGATTTATGAAAAAAATGTTCACATTGTATTTATTCTTCGGAACCTACAAAAATAAAAGCGATGCTTTCCAGTAGGTTCCAGTTTAATTTCATAATTTTGAGTTCACTTTGTCAACTATGTTCTTTATTGTGGAAACAATTGATATGAAATGGAATAAATTCGAAGCAATCAATCTACAGCACCATTTTGTGCAAATGACATCACAGTCATGATCCAGAACTTTTTTAAATTTTATTGCAGTCTCCCTATTCTGCTCTCTCCCCCACTCTCTGTCTGGTATTACTTTTCTACTCTCTCTTCTGTCTTCTCTCTATTCTATATCTCTCTATCTGGCATTACTTTATGATGCTGTTAAGCTATATGTACATGTATGTTTGAACTTCTGTCATGTTTTTTTCATGTGATATTATTCTATGTTGTATCCACACTTTATGTCAAGATGTTTGTGCATCGGATCAGGTGTGGGAAGGAAGGCCTGTGGGCCATGGACATTACGTTGACCTGTTACTTACCCAGGCCACCTGGTCGGGTGTGCAAGTGTGAAATTATCGTATTCATTCACTATGTCCTATGCACATTGTATGTCGTTTCCTGATTTTGTTTCTTTTGAAAGTGCCAAATAAATAGAAATAATTATAATAAATGTGTATGTTTGCCATCTGTTTACAGATGAAGGCTTCATCACTCTGGACGACCTCAAAAGCGTTCTGATTCACTTTACGCTACCCATATCAGATAAGCTCTTTGCCCAACTTATGGAAAGGTGAGAATGTGAGCAAAGCCCGATCCCGTGCACTATGGCTCAATAATATAGTATACAAATATACAATACCTTTCGAGGGACTAGCAAAAATGATAAACCTCTCTTTAGTATGTTGAATAAATCTAGTCATCTGATTGGTCGAAATTGCAAGGCGAAAATCCAATTGAATCCCCATTGAATGTCCCCATTGAATCCCAATTGAATACCAATTGAATACCAATTTAATACCAATTGGCAATTTGGAGTACATGGAAAGTGAAACAATGGGTAACTATTGAAACCAATTGGCAATTGGTCCCCATTGAAACCAATTGCAATTGGTCCCCATTGAAACCAACTGGCAATTGGTCCCCATTGAAATCAACTGGCAATTATTGGTCCCCATTGCATTGGAATCAACTGGCAATTGGTCCCCATTGAAACCAACTGGCAATTTATTGGTAATCGACAAATTGATAAATCGATACTTCATTATCAATGTCGGCAACTGTCCATCAATAATCTCAAATGCAATTATTCCATCACAAAGATCATTTGAAGTGAATTTAAGATTGACTTTGGTATTAGTAAAAAATTATGGCTCGTACAAATATATAATAAATATACATGTTGTTTCTTAAATGGTTAGTAATCATATAATCAATATATCTATTGCTAAAACGTGAATGTAATTGTAACATGATGCAGACAAATAATCTATTGGTCAATAATTGCCGAAGGAAAATACAAATCACAAAATTGATGTGCATTGTCATAATTTGCATAAGAAATCATCATAAATGTATTTTTCTGTGACACATGTAGAGTATACTAATGAATATTCATGAGATACATAGATCTGTTGGTTTCTATCCCATAGGAAAGTAGAAAGTATGCCGCAGACCTGCCGCAGACTTTAAGTCTGCGGCAAAGAGTATGCCGAAGTATGCGGCAGAATGAACCTTTGCTCCAGACTCGCCGCATACCAGTATGCCGCAGGAACAGTCTGCGGCAGATCTGCGGCAGATCTGCCACAGAAAAGTGGGAAATTATACAGTCTGCGGCAAGGTTATAGGCGGCCATTTTGGAGGACCATGCAACCAACAAAGTATACCATGAGGTTGTAAATTCCTGTGTTAGGCACTTTTATTTGTCTTTTTAGCTTCTGTCAAACCAAACAATATATGTAATTTGCTTCAAGTTCTAACTGGTACCATGAGAGGAATTTGTTACATAACAAGGAGACTGAGGAATTAACGGACTAGCTGTTTCAAACTTTTTAGTTGTGCCATGTGATCTTATCTTCAGCCCCACTAACTCACTGTTTTGTTGTAACTCTTGTGTAATGTGTGCACAGTAGCATGGATCTGTGACTCTTGTCTGGACTATGTTAAGCAGTTATTGTATTTCTACCGGCTTATTCCGAATGGTCAGTAAAGACTGTTATGCAAGACTAGTTTACATTAAAACATCAATTCTATACATAGAAAGAAATAAATATTATTTTATTTGACATTTTTTAAATATTCAAAGCCCCACTGCACTTATACCTACTTGCGCCCTCTATATAGCAAACAATGCCTAATCGGTACCCGTTGGTCCCCCATGGTCCCCCTTTTCTTATGTTAAATGAGAGCTGATTTGATGAGATAACCACCTGTCAGTGACCACGCAGGGAGATCTAATCCCTCCTGGCCAAACTAGTGCAGACAGGCTTGAAGTAATGATGCAATGCATGCCATGGCTCTCCAGCAGCCTTCCTGCAAGACTGCATACTTTAATAATTGCCACTTCCAGTGGGGTGGATATGAAAGAGTATGCGGAAAGTCTGCAGCAGGTCTATATGGGATATGAATATTCATGATGAAGAGTCTGCGGCAGATCTGCCGCAGACTCTTTGTCATAGCCTTTACTATGAATATCCATGATAAAGAGTCTGCGGCAGATCTGCCGCAGACTCTTTATCATAGCCTTTTCTATGAATATCCATGATGAAGAGGCTGCGGCAGACCTGTCGCAGAATCTTCATCATACTGAAAGAGTATGCGGCAAGGGTGCGGAAAGTCTGCGGCAAAATTAATTTGCATGTGAAAAAGATGACTGTCTGCGGCAGGTCTGCTGCAGATCTGCGGAAAGTCTGCCGCAGGAGTATGCGGCAGGCTCATTTCTTTCCTATGGGATTGGACCTATTGGTTTCTATAGGTCCTATTGGTTTCTATTGGTCCTATTGGTTTCTATTGGTCCCATTGGGTTCAATTGGTTTCAATTGGACCAATTGGCCCCATTTGACTCTAATCGGGACTTCAATTGGTTTCGATTGGACTCTAATCGGGACTTCAATTGGTTTCAATTGGACCAATTGGCCCCATTAGACTCTAATCGGGACTTCAATTAGTTTCAATTGGACCAATTGGCCCCATTTGACTCTAATCGGGACTTCATTTGGTTTCAATTGGACCAATTGGCCCCATTAGACTTTAATTGGATTTCAATTGGTTTCAATTGGACCAATTGGCCCCATTAGACTTTATGTTGATGTTTTAACCAATCTTTACTCAAGAAAAAGATAAAGCAAGAATTCTTTGTAGATTTTTTTGTAAATTCGATATAGGCCTATAAAAGATATATGGACTGCTTTAATATTCGAGTCATAGCTGTTTCTATACTGGCTCTCGGGGCGCGCCTCGGGGTCATGGCAGGATGTAACGTCCCCTTGAGCCTATAGAAACAGCTATGCCTCTCATAGCCTATAGAAACAGCTATGCCTCTCATAGCAGTCAATATATCTATACTATGAGCTAATGAAGAGGCATAAATTTGCCTCGAGGGATAAATAGTAACTTAGTATAGATGAGGCATAAATAGTAACTTTCCCGAGGGCAATTTTTTATCAAATGTACTATACTCGAGGCTTGCCAAGGGTATAGTAAATTTGATATAAATTTGCCTCGAGGGAAACTTACTATTTATGCCTCTGAATGCTTATAGTTTGCTAGAGCCAAGAAAGACATTGTATATCTGTTTTATATCCCTCATGAGCATCTCACTATTACAAAGCCGATTTTGATGATGATCGTTTTGGCAAAATGCAGTGAGCGTACGGGATTTCAAATGCCTCCAGCGGGCAACTCCCACGGTGTCACGGCGCTCACGCCGTGCAATTTAAGCTGAGCCGCAGTAACTACTCTACATTACTGCAGTACCTGTATAGCGCCATCTAAACATATTTACATCCTTCAATATTTCATTTGAGCCATGCAATTTTACTTTTATTTCTTTTATTAATGTGATGTGAATGTGTGTACGGTACATGTTATTATAAAAGTGTCCAAGGAATGGTACAGGTGGAAGGGATATAAAACAAATATACAATGACTCATTCTTGGAACAAGATCTCCAAAAATTGAAGAAATGTAGATATCGATCGCAGAAATATCGGTGATCGCTGGGGAAAAAGTGGATTCCGGAATGTCCTATACCACGCCAAATAGGAGATTTTCTCCCGCTCTCAACTTTATAGTGAAACTTTCCCTTTTTCGTGCTCTGTACAATCGTAATGCAAAAAACTGTATAATACATGAGGGATATAACAATCACTAGACAAGTTGCAGTCAGTGAAATGTAGATTTTATGTCATATTTGATGTATATCGAAGCCAAAAGCCATTCATTTTCACACAAAAATAAAAGTATGGTGGTATTTTGTGGCGGTTTCAACAGGCCTTGAGAACAGAATATTATTACTAATGATAGAAGTGTGATTTGGCAATATGTTAATCATTTTCTC
Organism: Mesocentrotus franciscanus; assembly: GCA_037976565.1. Classification (NCBI taxonomy): domain Eukaryota; kingdom Metazoa; phylum Echinodermata; class Echinoidea; order Camarodonta; family Strongylocentrotidae; genus Mesocentrotus; species Mesocentrotus franciscanus. The sequence goes on along the minus strand of CP137681.1, from coordinate 3,740,644 downwards.
AGATTTTTTCGGAGGGTCACAACTCGTTGGATTCTGAGCACCGATGGAACGACGTTGCGCACCTGCCAACCTGTCGTTGGAGACCATTGAAGAGATCCTGCGGGAGAAGATCGAGGAGCACTGGAAGTCAATTAGCGCCCTCTATAAGCAGTCCGACCCTGCTGGCACCGGTGCCATCTCCATGCCGCAGCTTCGTAAGATCCTCAGCAAGTGTGTGCTACCGGTGGCAGGAGACCACTTGGAAGAGTGAGTAAATTATTTTAAAATGCAATAGTCGAATAACAAGAACATAGAACTAGTGTTAGTAATACACTTAAGTGACACTAATCATTACATAACTCTGACGAGACAATGGTAAGTTAACAAAGGCTGCATTATTCTTATTACATATATTTATTCGGCAAAGTTATAAAACAAACGGAAACAGTGAATACAAAACAACATTAAGGTTTAAAGTGAGTGGGAAAAGAAAATGAATAACTAAATAACGATACCCCAAAGGTATTCGGTTCCAAAAGATAGTATCAAAATGAGGCCATGCCGTGGTCTTGTTGATACATCACTGGACCGTAGATCACATGGTTCGCGGTCTTAGCCCTGCTGCGGCACCAGTGTCCTAATTTGGCAAGACATTAATCTACACGTGCCTCTCTCAACATAGGTGTAGGAAATGGGTACTTATCGTCTTTCCACCTGAATTTGTATACATGTATATTATTTTCGATGCATGACTATATCTATGTTTGATTGTTTTTGTTTTTGTTTTCGTTCGACTCAAAATTGTTTTAAACGAATTTGTATTTTTGTACGAATGTATATGTATATCCATATACCATGTTTATATTTTAAAAAATCCATTGTTAAATGGACAATAAATATGAACCTTATGAACCTCATGAACCTTACTATCCGACATTTTAAAAAAGTGCCTCAGTTTCGAACTGGAGTCCATCAGAGTAATTTTTAGTTGAAGCCAGGGCCCTGTTTCATAAAACTTGTTATCGATTTTTTTAAATGTTAAATTTCTATGGCAAATTTCCTCTCGGCCAATTAAGGCAAATGCCACAATTTCAGTAGATAATGACAGTAATTGCAACTTGTTAGTAATAACAAGTTTTATGAGCTGAGTTTACCACTAATGATACTTCTGGATCACCTGGCAAAAATGAAATACACTTTATCTTTTTATTAACGCTTTTAGATTACATCAGATTCAGGTGAATGCTCTCAACCGTATGCTCTCAACGGCGATGAGGATCGCATGGCGCAGAAGTCCAGTAAACTCAGAGATAACTTTCTGAGGCACTGTAATGATAGGCCGGGCAAGCTCTCCAAACGAGAGTTCAGAGAGGTTGGTCCTCCGTTTCAGTAATTCATTTGTAACCACGATTACAGCTTGCCTTGAATAAAAGAAGAATAGTCATAGAGAGATTTCGTAAAATCTAAGATAATTTAAAGGATTAAAGGGGCAAACTTTCCAAAAGAGAGTTCAAGCATCCAACGCCGATAACAAGTTCCTTATAATGAAAGTTTTATAGAAAAGTAATTTCAAGGAATGAGGAAGTGTATTTACATGAACAATACATAAAAGATAACACAGTCGTAGTAGAAATAGCCGTACATTTAGATGTTATGTTCATGATGTGTGAATCTGAAAAACATACATTTAAAACCAACGCATGTTCTAAATATACAATATAAACATACATAAACATGTCATAAACAAAGTTAAATAAACATAACCTACGGCATTATAATATTACATGATGTATGGTGACTATTTTTGTTACTATATAATGACATATTGAAAAGATTTAACAGGACGTTCATATTTCTTTCCATCTGTAATTAATCATAATATTGAAATTGATCTTTATTTCAGTCATCATAAAAACATCATAAAAACATCATAACAAACATATCGAATACAAAACATAGTCTACAAGTTAAAGAAAAACATTTACAATAGAATACAACACAAATGTCATATGAATGTGGAGACAGCTAGGTAGGAAAGCCGAGGGCTTTATTGGTGCTGCCACCGATAATGTACAGCTAGTTGTATTATTTGAAGTATTTAACGGATACAAATAAGACGTTCATCGGTTCAAAGATTAAATGGTTTTGATTTATGGTAATGTATATAAATAATAAATGATTGATCAAGGAAATGTAGAATGCCTTTAAGCAACAATGTGCTCAAACACTTCTCAACACGAAACATGTCACTAAATACATTTTGTTATTTTCACTCAAAATGTTATTTGTTAACTCGGCCGAGGCCACGGTCATCATCAAGCATTTACGCTTACGACATGTGGTCTCCTGCTTTTTACTTTGTAAGAAACTTGCTAAACATAGATATCCATTCTCCCCCTTATTTCTCATGTTTATGCAGATTATGTTTTCACGATGGTTTGGCACAAATCAATATATATATATATATATATATTTTTTTTATTTTTTTTTTTTGCTTGTATTTTAACTAGAAACATATTTTTTCAAACTTACATGTTACTCATTATATTTATTTGTATGTTTCTTTGTATTGATGTGAAAAAGTGGAAATAAAACAAACAAACAAACAATCGCTTCAAATATTCAATGATTATTGAATGTGGTAATGTATATACATGATACATGGTTGATTAAGAACATGTAGACTGTTTTAAAGCAAGAATTCATTGCTCCCAGTACAACATAATCCATATTCACAGTATAAGAACATTATGTTACATACATACTTGGGTTCGTATTAAGTCTATCTGCAAGGACTATTACAACTTGACACCTGCCCCCGGAAACCAACCGTAGGACAATTTACCTCCGATAGCTACCTCGCCCCTAGGACAATGACAAGTACCCAATAACCCCCTGGAAGATTCCCTCCCCCACGCGCGCGCGCACACACACACACACATACACAAGTCTACTACATCTAGGAAAATGTATAGCAATATATGTACCATATTTCATACAGTGAAGTATGATTATTTTTAACTTGACAAAAGTCCTGCGGCATGGTAAACAAGATTTTATCAAAAATTTATTTATAACAATATTCCTATTTAAAGAGTACATTCACAGTACCAAGAGTAGACCTGTGTCTATTTAATACAATAAGCTATATTCGTCATAACTTGTCTAAGTTATATGTTTAAAAGAAATGCTTTTTTTCAGTTACTTTTGCCATTGTTTATTATTATTCAATTAAGACATCATGTGAGATTTTGTATTGCTTTCGAAACAGAAAAAACCGAATTAATACATTAATGCTGTTCTTTGTGAATGCAAATTAAGAGAAGAAAAATTGCTGACAGGCAAATTATGTTTTTCTAAAGCTTCCAATTGTCCTAATTTGGGGTCAGTACAATCTCATAATCATCACCCTGCTTTATTTTGTTGGCAAACTGCGCAACATTCTGGTTCTCATAAATTAGGTGTGATGATGGTAGGCGTCTTTCTCCTGGTTTTTGGGACGAAGCCGTCGAGGTGATAGCCATCTCCTGGTATGTCGTGTCTGCCTCGGGTCTGGGTTCTAGGTCCATGTAAGGATCTGGTCCGTTCTCTCCAGCCCTGGTTGGTACTTTGCGTCTTTTACAGAAGAAAAAAAATCACATGAATAAATCTCTATTAATCCACATTCACCACTTTCCACCCAGGTGTCAAATGGGTACCCGGTAGGATGCAAAAGTCATTGTAGTTTCAGTGATCAGCATTGTGGGCCTCTTTAAAATAGCCTCTGTTTGAAGTGCTCCCCAGGGAGTGGAGAAAGTGGATACATTGTGACAGTGTGCGGGCAAGCCTGAATCCTAATACTGGGGTAATATTACATCTGTAAAGCGCTTAGAGACATCGTCGATATAATTGTTAGTATTAATTTTATACATGATTTGTATTGAACAACTACAAATATTTTTATAGCAGAGTTTTGTCCACAAAATAAAATAAAATCCACGATAGAGTAGTCTTAAACATCAACTGCATTGGAAAAGATGGTTGCAATGTTAAAACTCATTGCTGATTCGAAACAACCCAATTGTGTAGTTTCTTTTCATCTGAGAAAAAAAACATCAACGATTGAAGTGTGAGTCTGGTTTGAATGTGGATTCAATGTTCCAACAACCTTATACCAGATGAAAATTTAACTGATCTATCTTGTTACAAATAGTAAAGTGCTATAACCCTCAAAAACTGATTATATGTATCTTTCTGCAGTTGTTCATTTCGTCTATTTATAACTCGTAAAAGGTGAAATACAGGGCTGAAATAAATTGCATAAACCTTAAATTACCTGAACTGAATATGCAAGAAAGTAATAGAAACTGCATACAGCAACAGGGCTACAACACCTACAATCAGGCCAATTTGCACTCCTGGACAAAGACAAAAAGGAAATCATACGTGTAACAACAGATTACGGCTTCCCTCCAGTTTTACTTTGTTTTCACAGAAGCATGGTGCATTTCTGCTTTAAATCGGGTATGGTATAAAATAATTACCAAAAAATTCCCTTCATTTCCATGTGCCCAATTTCCCAAGTTGGCCACTTTACAGTGACTGAACAGGGGGCAAAATCTCTGTTGGCTACAGCCCTTCAGAGAGACAGCCCATGAGTCCGATAATTTTGGTCTTGCAGGCCATTGGACAACTTTCTTTTCGAGGGTTCATTACACGAACAGCCCTCGTACGAGACTGACAGCCTAGCCAGGTTCACTAGACCGATGGCCACCGAGACCCAATGGCGTTATCTTAACATAATTATTTCTTTCTTTAGTCGGTCTTTCAGCCTTGTGGGCTGTCGGCCTACTGGGATGACCCCTTTGTGTAAAACATGTTGTTATGTTTTCATAAAGATTGGGGTTTTTTATTTCAAGGGAATCATTTAGACTTGTCTTTGGACACAATGTTGGAAGACGAACTTTCTGTAGATTGAGCAGGGTTGTCAGTCTCCGAGACTGCATGTACTGTGGTGGTCAGCCCTATTGAAATGGGAGGGAAAAATGGGAGGGAAAAAGGGAAAAGGGAAGATTATTCAGGAGATTTAGGGTGCTGTATGCAAGCGAAGTTCCAGAATCGAATTAGGCTCTGCATGTATGTGTGATTTATTTACTTATTTATTATTTTATAGGAAAATTATGATTTCCCTAATGAAAAACAATGTTCTCTGTGCTCTTGTTCCACTGCATAAGTTAAAAGGAAACTTGTTTCTGTCATATCTGTGGAAGAAAAATATCTTGCTAAAATTGTAAACTGCTGAGTTGGTCTAAACCTCGATTATTCTACAAATCAGACCACTCAAATTCCTTTTTCTTAAATAACTAATATTACTAAGCTAAATGATCTATTGTAGCCTCATAGTTTATGATATACAATATAATAAAATGTATTCAATGCTATCAAATGTGTACTTAAATCATCAATCATTAATCTGCTGATTGGAAATAATTACCTTATTTCATGTTTTCTTGTATTTTATTGTAGATGTAACAATATTAGTTGCCGGGAGTTTGCCACGTTCATGTTATTACAATAAAACCGAAATTGAATTGAATCTTTCCTTCACACTGAATGATATTGAATGTTCCTATTAAAGTGGGACAAGTTGAGAATGAAAAGAAGACAGGTGGGAGTAGTATACAATTTAAAGGATTTCTTTCCTTCAAATGAGTTTGTATCTGTGATTCTCTGTCCTTTGTAGAACCTCGACGACAAGGTCACAAGGAAAGAGCTACGTAAGATCATGGACAGGTTCACTATACGACTTAGTGACGTATAGTTCAAGGTGATCGTAGAGAGGATTGACCCGGAGAAGAACAATGCCATCGACCATCATGACTTCTTGGAACTCTTTGAAGTCAGAGAAACAGAGGTAAGAAATGTGATAGGACTTATTTTGATAGAACTCTATCCGTTTAAAGGGATAGTTGAGTTTTAGTATAGAAGGCGCTACACAAAATAATGAAAAATTGAGTGTCAAATTTGAAAGAACATACAAGTTAAATGACAAAATCATCTTTTTTTGATCAAATTCGGTTCAGAGACGGCTGAAATATTCATAAATATAACCATTTCTAATATTTGTGGGACCCCAACAAATATTTGATAATTTTGAACCAGCCGTCGAAAAGACGAGATAGCGCCTTATATGTTTTATTCCAGCCAATGCCAATTTTGGATTTTTGTTGGCTTTTTTGTATTGGTTATAATACGCACAACCAGCCGGCCCGTGTATTGTTATTATTATTAAATTATTAAATTAACGGTCACCGTATTTTTTTTAAAGCGGAGCTGAATTGGTATGCTCGGATTTATTCAAAAATTCACACATTTTGGGGTCTAAAATTACCTTCATAGCAATTTTAGATCCTAAAAGGGCACTAGAAATGTCATAAATAAGAATAAGAGCAATAACCATACACTTTGAAGGCATTTGCAGCCTTGAACAAGAACTCAACTTTCCCTAAACCCCTAGCAATTCACAGTTTTCTAAAGGTGTAAGTGAATCAGCTTTCCCTACTCGAATTGGCAACAATAATTGATTTTATTTTATCATAGTTTACACAAATTTCAGTCCAACTATTGTATTAGTTCTTTTGTACGAAAACAGAACAATAAGAACAACAGAATGGTGAAGGTTTGAAATAAATCAGACAAATAATCTTATGAATGTTTGAAATATGAGGTCACTAAATATATGCAGATCTATAGTTGGCTATTTGGTTAGTGGATTTTGTGATGGACCCGGACAATGTCTTAAGTCCTTTGAAAGTGCTTAGAAAATGTAATATCGTAGTATTAAATGTGCTATAATAATATGTGCGGCGAAACCGCGGCGGTAAATTATAATGCGCTTCTCCTTTCTGTTTCTTGTAACACAGAGCTCAGTGAAATTCCACAAATCCTTTGTTGCTCGTAATTGGCATTAATTTACACACAAAAATAAAAGTGTGTTGGCTATTTTGTGGCGGTTTGAACAAGTCTTTAGAATAGAATATTATGAATTTTAAAAACTGTTCACCGGGGCCAAAAAAATATTTGTCCAATTCGTGTCATGTCCAATCATTACAGTTACAAAGAGTCCATTTTATCTTGGGCTACTAAGCGAAACACTGTGAAACTTGCTGGGAATGTCAATGATAGTCAAATAGCACGGATTCACTTAGAAAAGTATGTATTCGGACTTTTGATGTTGTTTAAAACTCAAAATAGGTCTGAATGTCATGTCCATTACGCTGGAATTGACCCTATGTAACACCATTCTATCTAATACATGTAATGGATGGAGATTGGAGGACAACAAAACATTTTTTTTAACTCACTGTCTGGTAGGGTCCTGGCAGTTTGAGTTATAGGTTCACTCCTCTCATCGCCACTGACGGTTATTATGGCAACGTCATACATTGTCCCTGGGGTCAGACCCTTGACCTCTGCAGCCGGTTGAATAAGGTCTCCATTGAACGCGGCTAAGCCATGATCGGGTGTGACTGTGATGATAAAGTTATCTGCATCTCCTGCATACGCCCATACCAGGTTTAGTTCCCGCTGGCCAAGGAAGATGCCCAACTCAGATGGATTTGCAGGAACTGTTTGGAAAAAGTAAAGGACGATGTCAATTATGCTGCCATGAAGACACTTATCTCTTGGGCACCTGTGACAATTCATCCGCGTCAATTTCCTGAACTAACCAGATTTCAAACTTCAACCCTGGACCCAACACTATACCTAACCAGGGGCGCCGGAAGTGGGGGCAGGGGGGTGGTCGCCCCCAACCAAAAAAGTGGGGGGCAAAACGCATTTTCGCCCCCAAAAAGCCCCCAAAAAAAAAAAAGCAGTAAAGGAGTAAAATGGTTTGTATTTTTAACCAAAAAAATAAAAATGAATTGATCACATAAAATTCCATTCTAGGAAAAGGAGAGTAAACAGGAATTAAACTTCTTAAACATACCTCATGCCCCTATATTTAACAATTAATGGAGGATTTTATAATAGCGTTACGCGCATATCGTGGAAATATTGTGAGAGGATGGAAAACGTGAGTGTTTTTTATTATAGGAGTGAAAAGTTATGAGCCCCTGAACACTGGTGTACTGATGGGGGGGGGGGCAGTTACCCCCAAATAAAATTCAGTAATATACAAATGTTGCTAAAATGATATGATTTTCCCGGATTTGTTCTCAACTGTATCAAATAATACAAGTATCAAAATATGCTCATCTGACCGTAATTAACTGCCTAAAACTCCTGAGCTTACGGGGGCTCCGCCCCCCTGGACCCCACCAGGGGCCCTAAGGCGGGCCTCTGGATGCTCATCTGACCGTAATTAAATATCTAGAACCCCTAAGCTTCCGGGGGCTCTGCCCCCTGGACCCCACCAAAAGCCCTAAGAAGAGCCCCTGGATGCTCATCTGACCTTAATTAAATACCTAAAACCCCTGAGCTTCCGGGGGCTCTGCCCCCTGGACCCCACAAAAAGCCCTAAGGAGGGCCCCTGGAGGCTCATCTGACCGTAATTAAATGCCTAAAGCTTCATGGGGCTCAGCCCCCTGGACCCCCGCCAATTAGTGACCTGCCAGTGTCACAAATAAGGTATCAAAATATGCTCATCTGACCGTAATTAAATGCCTAAAACCCCTGAGCTTCGGGGGGCTCCGCCCCCTGGACCCCTCCAGGGGCCATTAGACGGGCCCCTGAATGCTCATCTGACCATAATTAAATGCCTAAAACCACTGAGTTTCAGGGGGCTCAGCCCCCTGGACCCCACGCCAATTAGTGACCTGCCAGTGTCACAAAGAAGGTATCTAAATATGCTTATCTGACCGTAATTTACTGCCTAAAACCCCAGAGTTTCCGGGGGCTCCGCCCCTGACCTTTTGCTCATTAGGCCACTGCCCCTGAAAGGTGAGCCCCCGGGAATGTTTGCCCCCCCCCCCAATCCCAAACTGCTTCCGGCGCGCCTGTACCTAACCCTAACCCTAAACATAAATTTAAACCCAACCTCAAACCCAACTGTCACCCTAACCCTTACCATATCATAACCCCATACTTTCGACGAGATAAAGCCAGAGGCGATTGCTGCAGGAGCAAACGTCCGGTCACTTCGGATCTTCTGAATTCAGAGTTTATATCCATCATAACAACAATCTGGTAAATTGATTGGTCAATTTTCATCATATGATGAAATAAACCTCATACTTTTTACTTTTATACGTGTTATACCGTGCAAAAAAGGTTTCGATATTGAATGGTTGTGCACATATAACAAAATGTTGAGTGTCATATGATAGCTAATTACTTTATTTTCTATATTTGTAGAATATCTGATGATTGTATGAAGTTGGATCAGGCCGTACATGAAGACAAATGATAATTTTGATGTCTATTCATGTTGTTAATTCCCCAAAACTTGGTAAAATATTATAAAGGCACACCACATCATCAGATGCATGTACCTAGTACTTACCCAAGTGTTGTCATTATCCTTAGTAGTAGAAGTATTACATGTATTATCATCATCATCGTCATCATCATTCATTAAAGTCAGCATTTTCCCTATTATAAGAAGTTACTAACTTTTGCGTCATGATGACACATCCTCCCTCCACTTCTTCTTGTCTTGAGCATCCTCTTCATTTAGACCAACCTTACTGCTTTTCTTTTTTCACCATATCTTTCCATGAAATCGTAGGGCTTCCTTTCCCTGTTATGCCATCCCCTTCCAGATCCCATGCTCTTTCCACATGTTCATCATCTTCCCTCCACAACACATGACCCATTCATCTCAATTCACTTCTCTTTACCACTTCAACCAAAGTTTCTTCCAGACCCAACCTTTCCATGAGCTCACTTGTGTTCTTTCTATCGGACAATTATACACCCCACATCTTCCTTATCATGGCTTTTTCTGTTATCCTCTGCATGGATACATTCTTCTTCTTCACCAATTGGAATAATCAATTTCTTTATCATTATTAATACTATTTCTACTATCCTTGATTACCTGTTCTCTGATCCACACTCTTCTCCTCGCTAGTCTTTAGTGTCGCGTCTTGAACATCAACCCCACTCACCGACACCACGGTGAAGCTATAGCTCCTCCCCTCTGTTAAACCCGACACCTGAGAAGAATACGCATCATGATCATCAATGTAGTCCACTCTGATTGGTTCCTGACTGTCGGGTTCAAAGGTTAACAGGAAATAGTTGTAGACGCAGCCCGAGCACTGCTTGAGATTCCACTGTACATCTACAGTAGTTGTGGCGTATTGGGTGACAGAGATGTTTTCAACCGCCTCAGGCACTGCAATTCAAGGTTAACAAAAACACGTACAGTACCATCATTATGGGCAGATGGTCTTTATGTAGGGTTCGTTTTAGTAGAAGTTCGAATGAAAAACACTATTCAAGGCAAACCGAATGTGTGGTCTTTCTATACAGGTGTTCGATAAATCGGGTTTCACTGCAGTGTAAAAAATCCACAACCGCGCTAGGGCCTCGTCTTATAAAGAGTTGATATCAATCGTTACTGTACATGAGAGATGGGAGACTGAAAACTTGCGACTGATTGGATCAATTTCAACTCTTTATAAGACGGGGCCCTGATGTAATAGAAAATACAAACCTGCAACCAGGTAGATATGACTCGAAGCTCTGGTGCTGTTAGAGGATGAGTCTGTGCCCACTTCACTGTAAACAGTCATGCTATACATCCCCCCTGGTCTTGGCAGGTTCACACATGCTGCTGAGTATGATACTTGATCGGTGTCTCCGATGGTGGATGGGAATGCGTATCCATGGCTACACGTGATGCTGTAACTCTCTACCGAGTCCTCCTGCCTCATCCAGGATGCGTTAACTGACGTCAGGGTCGAAGGTCCTTCCTCGAGGACTACTCCAAGGGGCACTACATGTTTAGGAATGATAATGATACTAATAATAATAATAATTATGATGTTGATAAAAATAATGATAAAAAATGATAATAATAATATTAAAGGTGAAGACCAGTTTTGGAAACGCCCCCCTCTCAAAAAATGAAATGGAAGCTTTTATTACCAATCATGTGAAAGAATATGTTTTTACTAATACGTGATGATACAAATTTTGCCGGGAGACCGCCTAATAATTTATATATTTGGAAAACTATCATATCTATCCGGACTGGATAGATATAGGGTAGTCCCATATACATCTTCCTGTGTACAGTGCTTGTAACTTTACCAAGACTGTGCAAAATTTCTTATCATTTTGATGATTCCAGAACCTTGCAGTACACACCAATACCAATTCCACAACGTTTCTTTCACAATACAATCGCATGACCAGAACTGGTCTATACCTTTAATAATGATGACGATGATATTAATAATAATATTATTAATAATAACAATGATAACAAAAACAATATTAATAATACAATATTCATACAGTTGTCCATCCATGTTTTGAGAAAGTGGTAAATAAATTCAATTGAAATTCAAATATTAGCTAACATTTGAAATCGACAACATTTTAAAGTGATCAAATTCTGACAATAGGGATCTAAGAAAATGAGGAAAAAATTAACTCACTCATCACATCATTAAAAAGGTTGGCGAATCAAAAGTATGTCTCATATGGTACCAAATATTACTTCAACTTGAATTTGATTTTTGTTCTTCTCAACTTTCTTAAAAACATGCAGAGTCCAAGAATACAATAAAATATTTCTTACAATTCAATTCAATTCAATTTTAATTTTGTTTCCAACAAAACATTACAAATCAATTATAATCATTTACAACAATTGAGGAATGCATTAGAAACAAAGGGACCTACTAAAAAGCAATGATTGTACAATTGTGGACCCCTCAAATGATAGTTAGGAATAATGAGTAATTAAATTAACAAATTCGTAACTACAAAAAGGAACTACAAACAGGGGGAAGGGGGATACCACATAGAATAGAGCGGGACAAGAGAGTACGTTACATGACAAAGATAGGAGAAGACGCGGGTGACAATACAAAGAGTAGACAATGCCAAAAAGAAGTGAGAGATCGGGGGTGCTGACAATAATACAAAAGGATGAGCGGCATGTGGGATTGAGAAGAACATGAGGAAGGAGAAATGCGACTTGGAAAGGAGATATGCATGAGAGGGAACAATATAATATATCACTTACAAACATGGATACGCCAATAAAATGGCAAATACACTCCGGGAAATTACTAACTGGTTGGATCATCAAAACGTTACAGAAACTTATAAGATGATCGTACACAAAATGCCCAAAAATAACACACACATACACACAAAAAAGGGACAAAGAAATAATAAAATGGTAATTACTGAATCATATGATATCATTTTGTTGATGTCTCGTCTGATTCAAGCTCCAGGAGGGCTATCAGCTTGATACAGTCAGCAGAGCTAAAACCTTAGATGTGGTCGGTATACGTTAGTTGTGGGACAAAGTAGCTTTGACTTGCCCACATATTAATAGAATACAAAGAAGAGCAAGAGATTAAAGTGCATGTACATGTACCGGTACATGTACCTTGGTACACTGTAAGATTTGATGGTATTTTTTACAAGGTTCTTATGTCTTATCATCTGCACTGTCTATTCAACTTACGTGAAAAGACTTCGACAGCGCTGACGGCGCTAAGCTTGTCTTTGCTAATAGCAACCACCGAGAGGTCGTACTGTTCTCCAGGTTTGGGCAACCCTACACAGTAAGCCGTCAACTGCTGCCCGGCGCGACTGCTGATCACAGGAATAGATGCCGGGGAGGCGGTACCATTGGAGCACGTGATATTGAAGGTATCCACCACACTGTTAGGGACTGTCCATGTAGCTGAGATGGCTGTCGTGTTAGACTCACCCTCGGAAAGTTCAACGGCCTCTGGTACTATTTTAAAGAAATAATTCAACCAAAAACCATGACAAGTACTTTCATTCATGAAACTGATTTAAAGATGTCTATTTTATCAAATATGTGTGATTTCTGCAAAGCTATGTTGATCACTCAATATTAACCTGTTTAAGCAGTTGGCTGTTTTAACTGTCCTATTTTCATTGTAAACATTGTAAAAACAGACAATTATTTTTAAAAAAAATTGTCTTACTTGCCGTACATGTTTCTAGACCAACATTTCATGGCAGTGTAAGAGCTAAAGGGAGCTGGTCCTCAGATTCCATAATTCACCGACACCATACTTGGTGGAAATACCAGTAATGGGTGTACAAGTCTCGCACACAGCAAACCTGTAGTCCCATCAAATACCCCTAGTCTCTCAGGGTCTTCGGATGAGGGAAGTGTAAGATAAATTACTTTACTATATGGGGCGATTGGTGAAAAATGCAAAGCATTACATAGGCTAATTGGTCATAAAAACTGAAGGCTAATCCTGGTGATTGACAATGCCCTATTTTCGGTAAACACCCCAAAAAGTGTAAAACCCACAAGGACTTTGTGTATACGCTAAAGTCTAGACACACGCATAATACAGGAATGTGCAGCTCTAATGGGGCGTTTTTTATGAGAAAAAAATCATGGGGTATGATTTTGAATATGACAATCCCTTTAAATGGCCCTACTTTTAGATATTGACATTATCCATGGGTAACTATTTTCTTTAAGAATAATACCTCACCTATTTCCAATATTCTGACTAAACGGTAGATCCCAGATGCAGAAAGTTATTGCTTTTTATATGGAACTTCATAATAATGGGTACCCTTTTCTACCAAAATCACCCTTAAAAATGGGTATGGGTTTGGAGGTTTCAGCCGCGCACCCCCCGTCTGTATTTTCTCGCATTCATGGGATAAGCTTACACGCAGTGATTGTGATAGTGTCTGTCTCACTACGTTGACCATTACTGACTGACGTCACAGATATACTATAGTCGTCTCCAGGAGTTGATAGCCCAGTACAAGATGCTCTCAGGTCGTCTGAGGGGTTAACCTGGGCTGGTGAAGCAGTCCCATCAGAACAGGAGACTTCATAGTATTCCACTATACCATTGGGAATGGTCCATGATGCAGTAATGGTGGTAGTAGATACCATGTAACTCTCTTCATTCAAGGTGACTGCTTGAGGCACTGCAAGAAAAAGTTGCAACATAAGGCCTCATTCAGATATAAAGTGGCAAAACCATGACTTTTTTTAAATGATGACGTAAAGTGTAATACACATCACAGTCCTGTTTCTTTGAATACTGTTTTGCCACATGTAGAAAATCGGTGTATCAGATGAAAGAAAATCAATCTGGGCTCTGATCAACATGGTCAGGGCCTGGATTAAAAACTGAAACGACTCAGGCCAAATCATAATATTTAAAAAAATACTTAGGTACAAAGTATCGGTATATGTAAAAGAAAATGATTCATATTAAGCGGAATATGGACAAAAATTGAAAAGGCTTTTTTTTGGTTCTTTCCACAGAAATGATACGCACATATTCATTAAAATTATTCACGAGTTTATGATATGAAACGGGTCTGTGATATTATTGGAAAACAAATTATGGCAAAACGCTTTTCAGATTTTTGTCGAGTTCACCTTGATTATTCACAGGCATGTCGGAAAAAAATGTATGTATACATTAAAAATTAATTGGCCTTCCCCAAATGAAAACAAGTATTAAAAAAACATGTAGAAAGAAAAAAGTGTACATGTGTACCAGACTGCAAAACCAAATATGTGGTTATAATACAAATGCATTCAAACTCAAGATGGTGGATATAAACGTCAACGGTAAAATGAAATTGTCATCAAAAGACCCTGAAATTTAATTACAAATTAAATAAATTGCTGGGGGCGATACATGATTTTTATTAAAAATATGCTGCAACGTCACTACATACATTTTGCACTGCAAGAAACAACAAAAATCCACATTTGAATATATAAATATTTTCATTTTTTATGTCAAGGAATTAAAGATACATATCATGCAGCTTATACATATATATGAAAAAGCTGCATTGAAAACATTTCACAGAACCACATTTTTGCGAGGTATAAAGCCTTAACCATAATCCATTGATAAGCAACAAAATGAGCAGATTTTGTTTGCACATAGATACATCATGGTGGTGCATGGATGATGAATCATGTGCAATGCATCATGGGAGAGTGATGAAAGTAGTCTCGGAAAGGGTGGTTCATGTATTGAATTGAGGAGAAAGTACTGTTTAAAGAGAATAATAATAATAATATTGGATCTTTTAATACATATCGCACATATCAACCACACAATAATAATAATAATAGCTAGTTCTTATATAGCGCTTTTCAGGACCGAAGGCACTCTCATATTACCCCAACTCTGCTAGGCTACCAACTTTGGTGCTCACAGCATTCGAGGAATACCCATTTAACACCTGGGTGGAGAGCGGCAAATGTACATTAATATCTTGCCAAAGGATATTAGTGCCACCGCGGGACTCGAACCGCATACCATGTAATCCACAGTCCGACAACGTATCCACTAGGCCATGACGCCTCTTACAACATTGAGGTCTGGTAAAGATTGTCTTACTACAGACATGAATATTTTCCCCAAATATTGCAGATGTTTCATGAGTAATGTATGATGACATCCAAGAAAGACACTCAAGAAAAACAACAAGGAAGATGAGCAACCCAGATTGTTGTGAGCAGAAGAACATTGTTAATTATTTTAAGATGTAATTGTTGTGTATCTATTATTGCTTTTACCTCTTAATAATGAAAGAAATTGACAATCTCTCCTTTTTTAGTTACTTTTTTGTGTGTGAAATGAAATCTTATGCCATTTTGTCATGTTTGCTCCTTCAATCACTTACCAGCTGTCAACACGATGCTTGCTGAATTGTCCTGCTTGTTGCTAACGCTCGTGACAACCATGGTGTAATTATCACCAGGATTCCAGACACCACCACAACTAACTAGATAACTTGGATCGGGGCTAGTTTGATCAACAAGCACTGTCACATTACTCTCGGTACCATTGCTGCAGTTCACCTCAAAGACATCCACCGATCCTCCAGGATAGGGCCACATGGCACTGACAGAGTTTGTTGTTGAGTTACCGGCGGTAAGGTTGGCACTAAGAGGTACTGAATTTCAAATCTATACATTTACTTACATAGTTAAACATGTATAAAGACTGTTCGAAGGGAGAAAACTAAAAGGTATGTGGTCCTTGAAGACAGGTGGTGTTTAAATACAGGTTGTGTTAAAAGGATGTTTCTTTGAGTAACGCCAATGAAAGGAACAAACAAAAATGAGGCCTTTCTAGATAAGGGTTACTATTAAAGCACTGTCAGTTTACATGTTAGGGAAGGGATTACTGGACAAGGGTAAACAAATGTTGCAGTGACAACAAGGCCTTTACTTACTTCTCCTGCTGATGCAATTACAGGTTTTCAAGGATCACTGGAGTTATAGAAAGATATTTTCATATATGACCATGTTCATGAAAATCTACATATATTGGACAATGGGGAGCTGACTATGCAAGCATTTAAAAAAGAGAGTTCAAAGCAGGCAAAAGTTGTTTGGATTAAAAGCAAGCGCTCTTTCATTTAAGTAATGTATGATGACATCCAAGAAAGACACTCAAGAAAAATAACAAGGAAGATGAGCAACCCAGATTGTTGTGAGCAGAAGAACATCGTTAATTATTTTAAGATGTAATTGTTGTGTATCTATTATTGCTTTTACCTCTTAATAATGAAAGAAATTGACAATCTCTCCTTTTTTAGTTACTTTTTCGTGTGTGAAATGAAATCTTATGCCATTTTGTCATGTTTGCTCCTTCAGTCACTTACCAGCTGTCAACACGATGCTTGCTGAATTGTCCTGCTTGTTGCTAACGCTCGTGACAACCATGGTGTAATTATCACCAGGATTCCAGACACCATCACAACTAACTAGATAAATTGGATCGGGGCTAGTTTGATCAACAAGCACTGTCACATTACTCTCGGTACCATTGCTGCAGTTCACCTCAAAGACATCCACCGATCCTCCAGGATAGGGCCACATGGCACTGACAGAGTTTGTTGTTGAGTTACCGGCGGTAAGGTTGGCACTAAGAGGTACTGAATTTCAAATCTATACATTTACTTACATAGTTAAACATGTATAAAGACTGTTCGAAGGGAGAAAACTAAAAGTTATGTGGTCCTTGAAGACAGGTGGTGTTTAAATACAGGTTGTGTTAAAAGGATGTTTCTTTGAGTAACGCCAATGAAAGGAACAAGCAAAAATGAGGCCTTTCTAGATAAGGGTTGCTATTAAAGCACTGTCAGTTTACATGTTAGGGAAGGGATTACTGGACAAGGGTAAACAAATGTTGCAGTGACAACAAGGCCTTTGCTTACTTCTCCTGCTGATGCAATTACAATGAATGTGAGAATGTGATGGTAAGGTTTCATTGTAATATTTCAAGTCAATGGACAACAGAAAATTATTGATGATACAATATTGTGGTTTACATGATTGTTGATATGAATTCTGGTCGATGTTTGGTTTGTAGTTAACACAATTGTTTTCTGTTTTTGTCAATAAATCTGTTATATATATGCTGTTATTCTTTCATGAAAAGGCACTTAAGGAATGAAATATTATTACTATTTTTGAATCATTTAATCGTTCAATATTTGAAGCAACAGTTTTAAGTTTCAACTCACATGCTGTCAAGGCAATAGTTACTACATCCGAACGTTGTCCATTGCTGAGACTGGTAACATTCATTGTGTACTCATCTCCTGGTGTTTGAAGACCTACACAGGATGCTGAGAAAGGGCCATCACCAGTCTGGTCTGAAGGGGGCACCACGTTCCCATCGCTACACTGTACCTCATAGCTGGTAACCTCTCCTGCAGGTTTCATCCATGTTGTACTCACCGAGTTCACTGTAGAGTAGGTTTTTGTCAGTTCTACTGGGTTTGGTACTATTATAGATTTAAAAACAATAATAGAAATTGAAAAAAATCGTAATCTTTTTCTTCATTAATTCAGATCCAGTTTTTATTTGTATAAATATTTTCACTGATGTCCACATTATCAACATCAGTTTGATTGGATATATAAATCACACAATAATTGTAATGGTCATTAACGTGAATGTATAATTTGTTAAAGGTGTCAATTGCTTTAGACGAGTATGATGCACGTTGTAAATGCAGATTATTATTATTATTATAAAAAAGAGAGAGTATATTGCAAAGTGAAATGATGATCCAGTGATCATTCATGAGAAATTCTTACACATGTTGTATTTCAACATGTAAATATGTAGAATCAGAAAGGAGAAAATAAAAATATTATATGATTGGGGCCTGTTCAAGAAGTAAATTAGATTTGTTTGTAAGTATATATAAACAAAATGAGAAAAATAATATTTGTTAAACCTGATTTGTTAATATGTACATGTAATGGTTAGTGCAAGTCACACACAAACAAATAATGACATATAGATGCACTTTCCACCTCTACAATAGGTAGATGTATAGGCAGTGTCATTGTACACGAAATCATATAAAAATGACCTCCTGTCATAGCTTGCACTTATCCAATCCAATCCAAAAGATATTTGATATAGCGCCTTTTCCTTGCGGTTACAAAGCGCTGCACACACACAACGCTGCACAATGTTTGGGCCACTTAAAAACAAAAGTTAGTCACTTCTCAGAGATCATTCAAGTATATGTAGGCTGGTAATAAAGTCATTTCTAGCAGAATAGATGTGACTTGAGTAATTTCTTGAACTGGTCAACAGATGAGGCCGTCTGCAAAGCAGTAGGTAGCTGGTTCCACAGTTTTTCAGCAACCGATGGGAAAAACAATTTAAAAGTGAAAGTGAAAGTTCGCAACCCAAGATACACTTTCATACTCTATTCATGATGTGTAATGTCTATGGAATAACATGGTCATTGGTATCACCATCATGTATTCATTATAAGTACGGTACATGTATATATTTGAATAAGATGAGCATACATTGATGCTTGAATATTTCCATGATAATCAACAGGCAAGTCAAACCTATGACACTTGAGCTTTGGACCAGGATATAAAATAAAATGTTCCACAATAGGACAGTAATAATAGGGAACCACTGTTTTTGGTTTTAAAGTATGTTGCTTCTGCCATTTGAAGCAACATTTCCTTTATTTGGGCAATCAGAAACATAACATGTACAAGAGTGTCGACATATCATCAGACCAATACAACTTTCTGGAAATTACATTAAATCAGAGTATATTTTCAGTTTCCTTTCTCCTTATATAATACATGTAATTTGGTATATTTTTGAACGATCAAAAAAGAAAGAAATTCCCTCAATGTTGCTGAAAATCACATGTGTGTGTGTTTGTATATATATATATATATATATCAATTTGATTTTCAATTTATTGTCCGATATTGGAAATTCATTTTGTTTACATTTTACAAACGTACAAAGATTCAAAATAATTGTACATATATATCATTTACTATGACATAGAAATCCTTCAGAATATTGCTATACAGTAGTTTTTTTACGTTATTATAAACAAAATAAGTGAATTATTTTAAGTGTTCGAGTGAACGGGATGGCCCGGAAAGGTTACAGAAATAACATTACAGAAATAAAGAAGAACGTAAAATTCAAGTAGCATTTTGATTGTTTTTGCGGATAGATAAAAGGAACGAAGGAATTTAGAAAACATTGAGTGCGACAGTTATTGAACGAAGTCGCTAACTAGAACGCATATATATATATATATACAGTATATATATATGGCCTTGGGACTACCCAAACATGGGGTATGCAAGTTTGCTCCTAACTTTTAAGCTATTTTCGCCACATTCTGAATATGAGGGCATTTTATATAAAGAGCAATTCTTTTTAGGGGACATTTCTATTATGATATTGCTGTGAAAAATTGGTATACTGGATAAATAATAATAATACATCCGGATTTATATAGTGCGAATAACGTCTCTAAACTCTTTACAGATATTATTATTATTACCCCGGTCCTCGGATTCCTTCACGCAGTGTGCACATGTCACTCTTCTTGTGAGTGTTTCTATCATATATTCACTATGAGGGCGTATGGCAATTTCTATCACAAAGGGTTTCATCATCCTACCAGGTCCCCATTTCCCCCCTGGGTATGGAGTGGCAAATTTAGTTTAATGTATTGCCATAGTTTATTGTTCATTAGAACCATTTCAGGGATCAAACCCACAACATTTTCATTCCCAGTAAAGTGCTTAAACAACTGGACTACGACACCTCCACATAGACAAAAAGGCTTTTTGTATTTATTTTCCATTTTTCCTATTAATATTGACAATGATATGCTATCTATTTTGTTTTTGTTTTTGTTTCTCTCTTTACCATTGTGTAATTATTTAATGATGTGTTAACACGTACAATGTTCCTCTTTTGCATATATTTTCACACTTTTAATTAACAGTTTTGTATCTGACAGTGTATTGTATGTAATTCATGGAATGGACCTTTTGACACATAGGCCTTGCGCTAAACAAGTTATCCAATAAAATATACTGCTACTCCTTCAAAACGGATGTACAAAGTGTGAGAAGGCCTCTTCATCTCAAGGAGGAAGTTGTTTCACATGAAACCAAAACTCAAAAGAATTCTCATCTCCAATTTCCCCTATTATCAGACATATCAGTACTTAACCTCTTCTTCAAACTCAATTGAAACCTCTTCCAATAAGTTTCCAAACATCTGCGATGAAAACATTAGCTGCGTTCGCAAGGAACCCTCTTAGTTTTAAACTTTGCGAAATCTCAAAGTTATAAACAACAATCCACTAACCACAATGGAGGTTCCCTAAGGGCCCAAACAAATGAGCATTCAAATTTTTAAACTACAGGTCATGCAAGAGTCAGTTTAACTTCAAACGTTAATTGTGTCTGCACGGCACATACTGTGCTTGTAACTTCAAGTAAGGACCATCCGCTGCTGGTAGTTATCACCGTAACTTTAAAATTGCTTGTGGTTAATAACTTTAGGTGAACTTAAAATTGTGTAACCTCGAATGCAATGAAGTTTAAAACTACAACCTAAAGTTAAAGTTAACAGACCGCCGTGTCAACCTTACCAATATGAATACATATAAGTTCAGTAACAGTTGCATCACTGGGGACAAAGGGATGAATTTGTTTCCATTTAAATAATGAAGGCTAATGGGCATGTTTCATTGCAATAAGTAGTGTAAACAATCAATTTACAAAAAACTAATTTTTCATGAATTATTAAAACTAATCTTGAATTGAAAGGCATGTAACATGGTTTTTACAAGTGAACCATCAAAGCAAATTCTAAGAATAATGAAGCACCCGTACAATTAAGAGCCCCTTGTTTGTACTTAAGAGCATACTTCAAAATGAAACATGCACATTACTCTATAAAATAAAGTCATGTAGGAAGTTCAAACAAAAGTATTCAAGCACGTACATTTTTTTCATGAATTCTTGAAGATGCAAGGCTACAGTTTTCAATATCTGATTTAACAACCTGTAGGAAATTGAAAGAATTAAAGCAAGTCTTTCTCTGGACTAATGAATCATATTAGATACAATAAATTTTTGTCAAAATGGCAACATAAACAATTCGCCCAGTGGCTACAGAGCATTGTTGAACTAAAAAAAAACAATTGATTTGATTACAGGCATTATTTAAGCAGCATAAACTACCTACAAGTATGGCACTACATGTAAAACAATAAAGACTGGCTAGCTTTTTACTAAAAACAGCCCCCAAAGTAATCAATCATTTAAGTAAATCAAATAAATCAATAAGAAAAATTCTTAGAGAATTAAAAAATTAAGCACACCTAAGTTTATGCATGTAATTATCTTGACTGTATTTGAAAGAAACATTTCATCGCTTTCTTTGACTGTGCATGTTTATATGAAAATGGTGAATCAATCATTAAAGTTTAAAAAATAAATGTACTATCAGTGACATTGAAATACATGAATCTTTCTATCACCTCTCAGAATAACATCTATATGTTGGTGGAAAAAAGGGGGGAAATGTATTTCTTAAAAGGGAAAGATGGCATCAAGGTGGATGAAATAAAGGCATAAAAAGGAGATAAATCAGTGAAACTTTCAGAAAAATCTGATAAAAGACTAGAAAGCTTTGTAGATTTTTAATTTGGGGCAGATTAAACACAACTCTGTGTTTGATATGAACCTTACAAGCATCTTTCCTGTTTGTCCATTATATCCACAGAAATTATTTCATTATACCTCTGCCCTGAATATATCATTGTACGCAAGGGTATCAACAAGCAGGAAATTGTAAATTCATGATTTTTATTTAATGAATGAATTTTAAAAATTGCTCAGAGATAAATCACAGTCACCATTACTTTTTACTAATAACTTTCATTACTTTCTTATCAAATATCAGATTTTTCTTAATATTAATGTGGACTTCTCCTTTAATACTGTAATTAAATTTACAACAAGCAGAAAATGAAGTTAAATCAAATGTTGAATGGTTGCTAGAAAAAAAACCCTGATGATGTGCAAGTGATAAAGTGCTGTCAAAGACGTACATGTAGATACTGAAAATGGATAAGTGGATTGTGCTGCATGAGGACCAGCAAAAATATTACAAAATGGTACAGGTTTCAGCGAAATACTGTAGGATGATGCATGTAAATAATACAATCTGATGCCAAAGGAAGCTCCCAACTTTAATATGGTGTACAACACAGTTTCTGAAGTCACATTCTTACTACCACTGACAGAAATCACAGAGAACTTATAACCAGTCCCTGCAGTGGGTACACTCGCACAAGTGACTTCGTAGGTGCTGTTGCTTCCCATAGTGCTAATTTATTCAGGAGCTGTATCATTTTCATAACAAAACACCTGGAAAGAGTCTATCTCTCCTTCTGGATGATTCCAAGTGGCAACGAAGAATGAATTTGTAGCATCACCTGCTTCAATATGTACCATATTAGGTACTGCAAAACAGTTTGGAAATGAATGATTGTTATTAAACAAAATAGAGGAACATGTTTAATTACATTAGATCCATATCTACAGGCACAATCATACTAAAATCACTATTACAAAAAAGAATAAACTACACAGAGGAAATGTACATTTCACTACAATTTCATTTGAATGAGCTCTCAATGTTGCTTTATATTAATTCATTTTTTATTTTTGATCTTTTTTACCCAGGGTGGACTAGATTTACGCTTTTATTCTTTAAGGCCCTGCACAAATAAACACATGAAATGAAGATAATGCAAATCACATTTTTATGTTTGTTTTTGGGGAGGGGGTAATAAATGTTTCTTTAAATTGCTTTTAAAACTAAGACCTTCCTTTCAGTCATGTTCAGAGGTTTTCAGAATGAATTGGAGGTGGGCATGGAGGGCTTTTACCCGGTATGTGGAGGGTTTACCACCGGGTTCCTTCCAGAATCTCACTGGACACTTTCCTTTTTCAAAAATCATATTGAACTGAGGATTTCAGAATGCATAAAGAGCGGATAGAGAGG
>CP137681.1:3519327-3716616 GCA_037976565.1 Mesocentrotus franciscanus | reverse complement strand
ATGCATAAAGAGCGGAGAGAGGGCTATTATCGATGGCGCCCTTGAGCTGCCAGCAGGCACTTAAAACAAATCCCACTAGACACTGACAATGTTCAGAGAACTTACAAGCTGTGATGGTGATGTTAGATTCATCACTGATTTCATTTCCACTCTGTGATGTGACAGTGATAGTGTAGTCTGCCCCGGCAGTAGATAGTCCCACACAAGATGCCTGGTACATGTTACTGCCATCTTCCGCTATTGGTGAAGATGGGTCTTCTATACCATCTGAACATGAGAAGTTGTACTGGTCTATCGCTCCACTAGGCCTGGTCCACTGGGCTGAGATGGAATCGTTTGTGGCTCCAGATTCAGTGAGATACACGGGAGAAGGTTCTGCAGAAGAAAAGAAAGAACAAAAAATAAACAATGTACTCTACATTTTGAGCCCTACCTAAGACTATGGGATAACATATTGTCTCCTCTGGAAAAGGCACTCTATAAATCATATTATTATAATTATCCTCATTATTAGTAGGTCTAGTAGTATTATTAGTATTATTAGTAGTATTATTATTCTATATTATCCATCATTATCATTATTATCATCATCATCATTATTATTATTATCATAATCATTATTATTATCATGCATTATTACTCTTCATTAAAACATTGTTTATTGAGAGTACAGTACAAATGAAGTCAAACTTTTGGTCCATGCTATACTAATTCAGTTGAAACCAATCCCCCGATCTAAAATCATGTTAACAAAGGAAAATTTAGATTAACCTCATTTGTTAAACCCAATTTTGAACAAACACTTAAACCAAGCATTTGAGTTTAAAATTCATTAGAATACAGGCTAATGTATTTATTTATTTTGAGACTTACTTGTTCTTCTCAGTCCACTGACATCATTAGTGTTATATGTACCATTTTTTGCAGTGACCGTCACATTGTACAGCGTCCCTGGTGTTAAATCAGTGATGATATACTCAGTCGCTGTTCCGTTAAGATCAGGTGATGTGCCGTTGCCAGGGCCGTCAAGTGGAGACCATGTGACCACATGAGCCGCAACACCATCTGGAGGAGTCCATGTCACATTCAGAGAGTCAGTGTTTCCTTCATTTTCCAAGGTGACAATAGCTTAACATGCAGAAAAGTGAAAGAGCAAGGTAACATTTATATTCGTGACAACTCTTAAAATCGTGAGATCAAATCTTTTCTGCTGGCCCCCCCCCCCAAAAAAAAGGTGTTTGAGTGTAACTGCTTCTAGAATTTGGAACAATGTACCATGCTAAATTTAAACAGGAGAAAATCTATCCTCATTGAAAAAAAGATATATATAACCCATCTTTCCATTTTATTTTTTACAGAGCTTGTTTTGTCGTTATTTTATGTTGTTTTTATAGTACATGTAAATGTACGTGGGTATTAATTTAAGGAGAAAATTGAGTTCTGGGAAGAGGTGAAAAATAATTTGTGAGTGTTATCATTGTTATTATGCAAGTGTGGAAGAACATCAGATAAAAAATGTTCGCTGAAAGCATGGCTCTTCAAATGCCTTAATATTCTAAATATGGCATGTAACAGCATAATTATGCTGATTTTTATGGCACATGTTCGTGTAGTCCCATATAGTTATTTATGCGTACAGTGCTTGTTACTTTACCAAGACTGGGCCAAATTTCTTATCATTGTGATGATTCCAAAACCTTGTAGTACACGTCCATACCTATATGCTAGGTGATCAACCTTTTCTGATCGAGTCCACACCGTTTCTTTCACAATGCAATCGCATGACCAAAACTCAACTTTATCTTTAAGTAGTATGGTAATTGTTTGCGTATAGAACAGGTCCAATGACCACTATTCTTCTTATTATTATTAATCCATTCAACATTGCTGTTGTGCTTTCCTGCAGTCGCCCCTACATTAGGGAATCCCAGGACAAATAACCTCATAAGCTCAACTCTAAATTTTAATTAAAAAAGAAAAGAAAATTGGAGTCTGACATTGCTAATGGGAGCAAGAGGGGGGTGGTCCCTTGGATTCCTTCTGTCCTGTATTTTGAATTCTTAACCTGTATAACCTTATATTTGGCAAAAATCAACCTCTCCCCTAAAGATAGGAATAACGCTCTGCTCCTAAGATAAGGGATAATAATACTACTAATAATAAAGGTAGTATTATATTAACCCAGCCATTCGATACAATTGGTATTCTGAATATTATAGCGTACATTCTACACTGCCTGGGTAGCATTCCAGCTAGTCACATTCTTACGGGTGTGCATAAAACTAATAATAATAATAAATTTTAATTTTCTATAATTTGTTTACATCAATTTTTCAAAACAATCAAAAATAGCTTACATTAATTAAAGAAATCAACATCTTATAACCTAACCACAATGACTTTCGTTCGGATCCTAGGTGCGTTTATCAACTATTTTCTAGCCTATAATCAGCGTTTTCAAACGTGATTCAGGCAAATTTGCATGTTGACAAACGCAAGCACGTTTTCATACGTCTTTGTATATGTGTATATTGTAACGCCGAAAAAAATGCGTTGTGATACACACTATGAGTCAGAATCACGTTACTGAGAGATGCTAAACGCAAAGCTGTTTTGAAACGCGTATATATTTCAGACTTTCCCAGACCAATTTCCGGTTCCGAGTTGACAAAAGACTTAACTCCGTTTCGTTGTCGATCAGCCATGCACAAAGAAGACGAAAGACTTAGTGCATGGGTGATCTTCAACGAAACGAAACGGAGTTAATTTTGTCAACTATGTTTGTTGCTACGTGAAAACGAATTCGTTAACTAAAATTATGGAAATGCAAGCATTACTTTAAACAAACAGAACTTTGTTATTCCTGGCTCATTTTTCCTGATCGAGGTGTCATATGAAAGGGCAGAAAATGAACTTTCTAGAAATGTGATTTTCTCTTTGAAATTCAGATACCGTTCGCCAAATGAATTTTTGGTACCCTTTCTTCTTCTTATGCGTGAAATATAAGTTACATCATATGAGTTGCATCAAATGCAAGAGGAGGATCTAAGCTTTACAAATATGTGTCATTTATTAATTATAATTGTAATTAAGTTATGATAAAACATCGATAATTCACGGTTTCGTTTTTTTCTGGGACGCACTGTATATATATATATATTTATAAAATCGCTGTTTCTGAGTAGCAAAAGTTGATAACTGCAACCCCTACTGGGTACCCAATTAACACCTGGGTATGGAGGAGCAATGTAGATACTAGAAATGCAATCGTGTCAGAACGATATGCGTGCAATGACGCCATGTTTTTACGTGTCAAACGAAAGAGCATCTGTCGGACTAGTTATGTAGAGTATGAAATAGCATTTAATGTCATGCTTGACCGATTTTAAAAATCCGGCTTCGAGATGCTCTGCATTTGGCCACTTAGAATGTGCCTGTAAAATTTCAAGAAAAATAAAGATCGTTCTGGGGGCCAAAAGCGTGAACACGATTTGCCCCATAGACAATGCGTGTAATGCATGGGCAAAAAACATACAGGATCTGTATTACGACCGGACTTAAATTGTTTTTTTTTCTCTCTCTTTATGTCTCTTTATGGGCCGTATTTGGTATCATTGGAAAGAGAATTTCATGGTTGTTATTGTAAACCACTCTTTTTTTTTCTTTGATAATCCTATCGAAACGTGTGATGTAAAATAGATTTATAGAACAAAATGGCGTCTTCAATGGCCCCCTTGACCATTTTCAAAAATCCCGCTTCGAGAGGCCCTGCGTATGGCCACCCAGAATACGCTTGCAAAATTTCAAGGAGAAAAAAGGACGGTAGGGGGGCGAAAAGCAGTCTGAAAAATGACGTCGTAGCCGATACGTGTTATAACTTGGCGGAAACTCTGCAGAATTCGTATAGTCTAGTGACCCTTGTTCAAACGCAATTTACTCAAATATTTCTGTGATAACATATAACGTGTTTGGTATCATTCGAAAGGGCGGTCAGTTTGACATCATTGTCATCTGCGCGCAATGTACTGCACGCATTAAACGCGCTATTACGTAATGCATAGTAAATTCATCATTTTGGCGATAACTTTGCGCTGACGTCATCGAATTTTACCAAACTTTGCAGACAGTTGTCACGTATATAGATACATATGTCTACCAAGTTTCATTTATGTAGGTATAAAGATCGCCATTTTAGAGCAAGTTGAAGTTATTTCGGAATTTTCTTGAAAATGGCGAATTTGGAGGGCAATTTTCTAAAATTTAGTCAGCGTTAGGGTATATAATTTTGTATATGGCTGGAAAGGGCATATCTTCAAGTATCTAAATCCAAAAAAGGGTACGGGTTTGCCAAGACACAAAAAAGAAAGACAGAAAGAAAGCCAATTCCCAGAACTTTAGAGGGCGCTATTTAATTTGCTTAGCCATTGGAGCGTGAAATTTGGCATGGCTATGTGCAATTGTAAAATAAAGATACTGCGAGAAATTGAGAGTAAACGGAATTGGTATAAGAAAGTTATGGCAATTTTAGATTTTTAGGGGTCCATTTTTCAAGAATTTGAGAAATTTTTGCAAAGTCGGTTTCAGATTTGAATTTTGAGTACAAAGATGGCATTTTGAAGGTAAGGGTTATAGTCGCAGATGAAAGAACATCTCTTAGACTATCTGGAGGAATTTGTTAGAAGTTTGTAGGATCTAGGATAGTGGGGATAGGAAGGAAGAAAGAAAGGCCTTATAATGGACCAGAAACGGACAAAATGGCGCCTGGACGGTTATGCATGAGTGATTTCGAAAATCGAAGAATGTAGTGACCTTGATGAGATGCTAGAGACTATGCCTATGACATTTGAAAGGAAAAGGACATGAGGAAAGCACCTAACTAGGAATAACAAGCACTACGTGCAAAACGAATGGGATTTCCGGACGATAAGGAAAACCAGGAAAACCAGGAAAAGAATATTAATGGGGCAGAATGTGAACGAAAACAAGGCAATGACGAAGGTCGTCATTGCAAAAATGCTTTGCTCAAGGACATAAGTACTGTGCCGGGCATCGAACCCTTTACATTTCCAGTTATGTGATTAAACCACTCGACAACACCTCTACAGGGACCATTCTTTCAGAAATCAATATGGTATAGGAAATCTTCTGGAGGACATATAGTGCTCAATTAAGAAGGAAGTTTGTATGGAGAAATAATTAGCTGTCTAGATCTCTTGTAAACATAGTACTTGTACATGTACTTCTGAAGAAGCAAAGATACAACATTACATAGCTGCATTTACACTGCAACCCAAAATCATTGATTTTTCTCACATTCTGGTGTCTCTGCCGGTAGCTTTTTTTAACGCCTGCCAAAGTTTCACCGATTTTTGCAGTGTAAATGCAAACTTCAGTAAGATACCGATTTTTGCTCACGTGACTCTCCTCGCTTCCATGCTAATGCATGGAGGGCACCCAGCCAAAAATAGGTATGAGCAAACTTCAACGGTTTTTTTATGGGTTTTCCAGTAGTGTAAATGGTAGTAAAAAAAAATTTGATGATTTTTCAAAACCGTTTTTTTTAATGTTTAAATGAGCCTCATTTTGTAAAGAAACCAATCTAATCTATTATTTGAACAAAATCATAACACATATAGTGTAGGAGAGTCTAGTATAAGGTTTTACAGTCATCCCATCAAGAATCTTATCCTTCATTAAAAAAAAAAATACATATTATTGGATTAACTGAAACTTAGATAAACTCCTCCTGTTTTCTTGCTTGTATTAAAACCAAGTTGATAGAAGCGCAGAATTCCCCTTTCATCTGTGATTGTATTATGATATGTACAAGGGGTCCTAAAGGGAATTTCCCATTTTGATAGTATACCTAATCTCTTGCATGCTACTACAAAATATTGGGCATACATACATTCCTGTACTTTGTTTCTGGATCTTCATCTAAGCCCACTTTACTAATTCAATTGTTTGACCTCTAACACTGCTTTTCTAATTGATGATTATATTTAATCTATTATTACCATTATCATTAGTATTTTCATTATTGTTATTCTTATAATTATTATTATTATTATTATTATTATTATTATTATTATTATTATTATAATCATTATCATTACTGTCATTATCATCATTATTATTACCAATAATTTTATTAGTACTATTGTTAGAATTTTTGCTTTCATTATTTTCATTATTATTATTATTATTAATTTATTATCATATTATAATTTTAGCAATACCATTATTATAATCATATTTTTACTTTATTTTATTATTAGTATTAATCTTATTACTATAATTATTATTGAAATTGTTATAATTAATTTTATTATTATTATTATTTCAAGTATTATAATTACTACTAGTACTATTATTTATTATCATTATTCTTTTCATTAATACTATAAGTCTTTTTTTTACTATTCAGCAAAGACAAAATCAAGAGTACTATGAATACAAATCAAAAGTAGAATTTGAAAAGAGTCACATGAATGCTGGGAAAAGAAAACGATAACTTTAACACCAAGGTCTTCCTTTCAAATCCATATGACTTTGCATTAATTAAATCACATAAAATAGTGAGATACAAAACATAATAAAATGCTAGTATAGGGGAAGAAGAAAAAAGTAATAGGAAAACAAACAATGTTGCCTCCTGTACCTACATACAGTGGTTTCGGAACAAAGCAAGTTATAAGTCTGTCGGATTGAGCTTTAAAAAATAGGTCTATCACTGAGTTGCTGACATGTATCTACATCTATGCCTGTCCTATCTTTAATAGGGGCTTGGTAGGTTATGATAAATGCCTCATCGCAGGAACTAAAAACGTAAATCACGCAACTTTATTTTGAACCAAGAATCTCCCAGTTCTGAGAACATTATTTGTTTGTATTTTCTCTTTCTTTTTGTAATCTATGATTCATTGCATTAACCTGCCTTGAACCCGAATAGAATCACGGACCTGTACACTGTTGCATAAAACTTACCATCAATGGTAACTCTGCCATCAATGGTAACTACCATGGTAACATTGCTCAACAGCCAATCAAATTCAAGTATCCCATGGAAGTTACCATTGATGGCAAAGTTACCATCAATGATAAGTTGTATGCAACGGGACCCTGGGTATGATTATCGTAATTGTACTTGTACAAATCTGTGCATTGCTTTCATTTTCTTTGAAATAAAGAAACGATTAATTGAACCATCACCTTTCTTAACTTTATCTTGATACAATGACTCTTTAGAGCCAGGAAGGAATTAATGCTATAGAAACATATATACAGTTAACAACTGAATTATTCATACCCCTCATAAATATGATGTTTTTGTGTTTTTTCTAACTCAAGAATGAAAGTTGGACTGGTTGAATTAGGGCCTTTGTTATACTTTTAGATGCAACCTTTAACATGTCACATCCTTAAGAAACGCAAATCTTTACAAATCAATTATCACATACTTAACAAATTACAAAACGTGATAAGGATATGAATAATTTAGTTGTTAACTGTATGTATGTAAGAATGTAAGTATGGGTGTGTGTGTGGGGGGGTGGGTGGGTTTGAAAATGGATTTTTGTGGGAAAATACCGACCATTAGTTGTCGAATCAACATGAGTGATTGCAATCACCTAAGTAATAGTCTGATTTTCAGACCCTTGTACCGAATGGTCGTACGTTTTGTGCTGCACAAAGATTTAATCAGTTTAATTTTGGCCATTGCAAGTAGTGGTTAGACAAATGCTCATGTACCTGTTACAGCTCACTTTGTGTATGCTATTACCAAAGAAAAAAAGATGTCAGTCAGTCACTCAATAATGTGTGACCATGCTGACAGGGAATTCTAGAAAGTAAACGAGTTTCCTTGCATAATTTGAATACTAGGACACTGCTAACGTTTAAATTTCACAGATAGGACATACATAACATGTTCATAATTCCTGCAAAGTTCTACAGAATTTGATGTTGGCTGCAAAAGGGACATAGTATCTTTAAGAGTAACACATCCTTTATATTTACCTGGTGCGTCTATCGCCACAGACTCCTGCAGATTGCGAAACTGTCAATCAAACAAAAGAACATAAAAACAGGTTATTGCAGGGTTACAGTTGGCACTCAAACATGTCTTATTAGTCAATTCAAGTTCTTTGGAATTTAACACTTTTGTGAATGTCTAGCTCGGGTTTTGATATATGGAGTTCTCAGTCTTAAAGAGATAATGGGCTGTGTAGTAGAATGGAATTACTTTAAATTATCAGTAGGAATTCAAATAAGTCTGGTTTATTTTTCTTCTGAATTACAACTGAACAATACATAAATTGTTCTGTGATATATTGACTCAACATACACGTACATCTGAAATGATTTAATTTAATTTAATGATTTCTTTTTCAGAGTGGTTACAGATTGTGAAAAATGTATGCACAAATTAAAAGAACACTGAAGTCATGCAATTTATGGAGGTTTCTTAATAAAAAAAAAGATCTGCAGCTCTTAACAAAACTTTCAGTATTCCAGACGCATGCTAAAGGCATGCTCACATACGTACAAATGGCAAAATCAATCTGGAAGAACTGACTGATTTTAATAGTCGTAGTAGAAGTAGTAGACTTTATTGGATAACTATTTTAGCACAAGGCTAATCTGCTACAAAGCCCGTTCCATAAATAAACAAAAAATACATCGTCAGATCTATATAAACTGTTAAAAATCGAAATATGAACATTGTACATTTTAACATCTTGAAATACTTACAAAATGGTGAAGAGAGAAATAAAAACAAAATTAAAAAATAGATAGCATACAAACACATACTGACTTTTGATCTAGTACATCAAACTTAATTAACATCAATACAACAGCGTGCTTCATGCAGTCATGTGCTCCTACATTCATCAAGAACAAATTATTTCATCCGACCAAAAGGAATAATGTTGCGACATGCGGCATGCTAGTAATAACTACTTACAATGTATACGTAATTTTTCCATGTTTACCGCAAGTTTAGACCATTCTTTAAAAATTGACATTTAAGGTACACCCTGTACAGCTTCTGAGGGACCAGACAAAATAAACATAGCTTTATTTGTTTCCATTCATGACAATTTCAACAATTTCTTATAGATCACAGAACAAATATACATGTCTCTCTCTCTCATTGTCAGATGGTGCCCAGAGGCACTGCTGTGGCCTTCACTAAAGCTCACCATTGTCCTCTATCTCTAGCTATATTTGTAGCTGTTGTCATACTTCCACCTAACAAGACCTTTATGTTATCCGTCCGAGCTGTTGTCGGACGTCCTCTATACCTCGATATCCTTCCACGGCAGCCTGAATAATTTGCTTCTCAAAGCAAATATACATGTATGCATGCTTTAAAGAGATGGTTTGAATTCTGGTAAAGTTGATCAATAATTTGAGAGCTTCTCATTCTTAGATGCTGCTTATAAGTATCGGCTTTGCAAGGTGATGTGATATGCAGTAGGCTTACGGTGGCACCATGTGAGAGGGAGGATTGAGGAATCCTGAAAAGGACTGTTGGTAATCTTTCTTGAACGTATAGTTCTAATATAACTCCGGTATGAGAGGATGTGCATCATGGGTGGTAGGAGGGGCCGACGTGGTTGACTATACGTCGTCAGTAATTTTATTTGCAATTTTCATTCTTAGTATGACATATTTTATGAATATCTTTGTAGAAATACTTGTTTCTCCTGAGAAGGATTGCTCTTAAAAGGTCCTCATATTTCGTATGAAAAGAAATAGGTGGAAAATTGGGGCCAAACACTCCAACCACGTGGACTTGTAGTCCCATATATCTACTTCTGTGTGCAGTGCATGTGAACGTCAGCAAAAATGAATCAATTTCTTTTCCTTTTGATTATTTCAAATAAACCTTTCTGAGGTGACTTGTTTCAGTGTAATTTAATAGTCAGTACTCTACTTCAGTTGCTCATATTTTATTAGTAGCATCTACGTTTAAGATAACAACATATAATTTTACTCATAAATAATTGGAATTTTGGGAATGATTGAATAGCAAAGTTGCTTTAGTTCCTTGTAGCCATGATTTATACCAATCTGTCATCTAATTGTGCAATTTGAAAGACCTTTTGGTGTACACAGGTACATTCCCTTTTCGGCCCATTTTGATCGCCTCATATCACATATTTTAAAGTTCGCTTTAATGAAACAGGACACCACAACTTTAAAACAAATGAAGCATTGCCTTTAGTACCTTTACATTTCAAAATATGTATTTGCAAATTGTTTAATGTCAATAAACCCAGATAGTAGTCGTTGCATGACATATATATGACAAGAATGTACAATGTTTGAACAGGGCTACTTTGGTCACGGGTAAGCGTTCTTGTAAACCGGTTTAATTTACAAAAAGTCAGTTTATGGGTGATTTGTTAGGACTTCCTGAACTAAAGTGTAAGCGAAATTACAGTGCAGTGATTTTTATGTAATTTTCTGTATTCAAGAGCTGTTCTTCAGCTATCTATGCACAACTGCTTAATGTTATTTTGTGTTCTTTCCAGTACTTTTGGTGAGATTGATTATATTTGATTGGTCTATGATCTAAGGCATGATATGAAAATAAGAATAACTGAAATCCAGTTTCATTCAAAGTTCATTCCAAGCAACAGAAGTGAAGGTTAGCCCTACTTCAGAATGAGCACAATTAACGAAACAAAGTTTCAGTTTCACAGGGATTTTCTTCAACGAAGAGGAAATGGAGAGCCTTCACAACATGGAGTTCAAAAGTTGACTTCTTTTCTTTGTGAAAATGAGGTTACCATATAAATCAAAATTGCATAAAGGGGGGAAATCCCACATCTCATGGCTTTCATGCAATGATGCTTTCAAAAGGAAGAATAGTCAGAAAATATGTTATGAAAGTTAAAATCTGTTTTGAATTAAAGTGGGATGAAAGTCCAAATGTTCATATCATTATTCTTTTTAAAGGAAAAATTTGTCAGAAAACATGTTTATAAACTTAGAATCTGTTTTGTAATAAAGAGGGATGAACTTAACATGAAAAACCCAATATTTCATGCAGTTAATTTATTCACAAGGTAGAATTGTCATAAAATAATGTTTAGAAACTTAGAATCTGTTTTATAATAAAGAGGAATGAAAAGTCAAATATTTCACGCAGCTTTTGTTAAAAAAAGGGGAAGAAAAAAGTGTACCTGACTTGGTAGCTTGTCATAAAAATGTTATAACTTATGTGACCTTGAATTACATTTCATTGTAAAGGTAACTAATACCCTGTGAATGATACCATATTCACAATTGCGATGCCACGAATGACTGAGCAACAGGCTTTTCAAAAGTATTGTCATAATCCTCTTTTACCAAGTTTGGGCTGAAGTTATGAATGTGGGTCAAAAGCCTTCATTCCAATAACAATTGCTCACGTATTTACATTGAAAATTGTTTTAGCTACTAGGTAGTTGAAACTCAAACTCAAGGAAATGATTATTACAAGCAAAATTATAATATTCTCTATTCTGCATTTGTAACCCTTGTTTAAGATAACTCTTCTCATTGAGTGATACAACATGGATAAAGTGTATGTAGGATGTTGCCTTTTTTATGAAATTCTACTGTCAAATTTTGTAATGCTTATCATCACATGTGTTCTTTCTTGCATTTAGGTTTAAAAACCTTGAGTTTTCATTCGCTATTTGAGATAACAAATACCTCACGCTCCTTACACATGTGAAATGTCGCAGCAAACAAGTGAGCAGAAAGAATTCATATATCATGAGACAAGAAGTTAGTAGGCTGTTTAAATAATTAAAAGTTACTCTATGGATCGAAACAAGGTTCTGTGAAAGTCAAGATACATTGCATCATTTTAAACAATGAAGCACTGAAGCATGACGCATAATTGTATAACTTTATTATCATTATAATTATTATTTCAAGTAGTAGTATTAGTAGTAGCAGTTGAGAAGAAGGGGCGGATCCAGCCGGCGGCAAGTGAGGGGGCCAAAAAAGGGGCCCACTTCGTGCGAAAATCTGAAAATCGTGCCGGGTTTCCGCTCAGTTGCGGGGAGGTAGTGAGTACAATTTTTCTTTTTTTTGCCTCCGAAATTGAAAATTGAAAAATCGTGCCAGTCGATTTTTCGCACAGTATGCGGGGGTAGTGAGCACTCATTTTTAATTTTTTTGCTCAACAGGGGAGTGCCTTTTTCAACCACCACCCCTTGAGCGCCAGGAGGGGGCCCATCTTCTTTGGTTACAAAAAGGGTGTTTTTACCTGTTTTTGTATCTAGGAAGGGCCCCGGGCCCTCGGTCTCCCCACCTGGATCCGCCACTGGTAGTAGTAGTAGTAGAAGTAGTAGTGATTACTATTTAATTCAGCAAAACGAGAAACACACATAAACAATATTGTCATACAGACCATGTATATCGTGACCATCAATATCATCAATATCATACCGGTATTAAAGGTAAAGACCAGTTTTGGAAACGCCCCTCTCTCAAAAAATGACTGAATGGAAGCTCTCATTACCAACCATGTGAAAGAATATGTTTTGACTAATACGTGATGATACAAATCTTGCCGGGAAAGTCAGGAAACCGCCTACTAATTGATATATTTGGTAAATTATTATATATATATTGGGACCAAATAGATATCGCGCACGTGGTCGTGTAGTCCCATATACATCTTTCTGTGTACAGTGCTTGTAACTTTACTAAGACTGGGCCGAATTTCTTATCATTTTGATGAGTCCAGAACCTTGCAGTACACACCAATACTTATATGCTAGATGATCAACCTTTTCTGATCGATTCCACAACGTTTCTTTCACAAAGCAATCGCATGACCAGAACTGGCCTTTATCATTAAACTAAAGGGATAGTTGAGTTCTTGTTTAAGACCGCAAATGCCTTCAAAGTGCATGGTTATTGCTTTTATTCTTATTTATAAAATTTCTAGTGCCCTTTAAGAACCTAAAAATGCTATGAAGGTAATTTTAGACCCAAAAATGTGTGAACTTTAATAGATTGAATACGATCATACCAATTCAGCTCCACTTTAAAAAAAACACGGTGACCGTTAATTAATTAATTAAGTAATAATAACAGTACACGGGCCGGCTGGATGTGCGTACTATAACCAACACGAAAAAGCCTACAAAAAGCCAATATCGGCATTGGCTGGAATAAAACGTATAAGGCGCTATTTCGTTTTTCAAAGGCTGGTTCAAAATTACTGAATATTTGTGGGGCACCACAAATATTAGAAATGGTTATATTTATGGATATCTCAGCCTTCTCTGAACCGAATTTGATGAAGCAAAGATGATTTTGTCACACCATTTCTGCACTTTACGGCACTCCTTGCAGTTACTCGCCTCACCTACCATCCCAGATAGCTTCCTGAGTGAGCTTCCAAAGCGATTACACCACTAAGTACTAATTAAGTACTGTTTGGCAGCTCTCCACGCCACATACACGTACACGGGTTGGTGATATCAATATATTTCATAAATCAACAAGGTAGTCTGACCACTAATCTTCAACATACCGTCCACAGGACCAGCTCCAAAAGATAAGGACAAGACAAATTAGGCTTTTCTACAAGATTTTCTGAATTTGGGTCATGATCTTCGAGATGAACTCCCGGGAGGGGGTTGGGTACTCAGATTTGGTTTGGATTTGGTGTTGCTTAAGCCTCGAACCCCTACCCATTTTTAAGGGTCATTTTGGCAGAAAAAGGTGCCAATTTTTAGGGATTTTTCTCGAAATATAGGCCCATTTTTCACAATTTTGGAAAAAACGGACCCATGATTAGAGATATTTTTGTAAAAAATGGGACCCAGGTTTACGGAATTTTGTGTGAAAAAGCAACCCATTAGAGCGGCCGTCCCGTATGTGTTAATATAATAATAATAATAATAATAATAATAATAATATTCCGCTTACATCTACGATGTCTCAAAGCGCTTTACAGATATACTATTACCCCGGTTATTGGATGTAATGTTTGCCCGCACACACTGTATGCACAATCTGTGAGTACCCCGGGTGGGTGGGGTTGAACTCGAAACTACATGTACATACATGTAAATCTATATTTTAAAAGATTCTAAGAATGGAGCGTCATTACCATTCATGGCGCACCAAGTACTGCTTACTCTCAAGCGTATCTGAGTAGACCATGACTGTATACAAGATAAGATAATAATAATAAAAATATTGGGCTCTTATATAGCGCTCATAATAATCTGTCTGTATAGCGCTCATAATAATCTGTCAGACTTGGCACTCCTGGCGCTCCCGATTATTACCCTGACTATTTAGCACGGCAGCCATTACGGCGCTCTAGCATTTCATGTAATAAATTTCTGTCAGGTACCCATTTACATCACCTGGGTTGAGTGTGGCAAATGTAGATCAATGTCTTGCCAAAGGACATTAGGACCGTGTGATCGATAGTCTGATGACGTATCCACTCCACCACAACACCTCTTTCGTTCAGGAATATGTCTGCGAATCCCTGTCCTACATCTTGTTTATATGTTTTGGAGGAGAGCGTCAAAAGACAAATCATAACCCTCTATGATTAAAATCTCCTCCAGAGTCGAAGCAGACAGATTTTTCTGTCTAAAACAATATTTACTGTCGTACTGAGCTCGAATCTATTAAAATATTAGCAGTAGACCAACATTAACTTACCAGAATTACTATCAGCAAGCCAAGATGTATGTTCCCTTCCATTTTGTAGTCCTCAACTTTCCAGCATCCACGTTAATTTTAAGCCAATCCTCTTCTTGTCATATATTTTGTTCAGTTATCCAGTCAAGTGCCACTTGAAGAAGTGGCGCGAGAAGCAATTAAGCCAAGACAAATGTCTCACACTAAACTAGTGTCAGTGTGACAATTAAAATGATTTGTCAAAATTTGCAGAATCTGTGAATGGTTGTAAAATATCTTCAAGGACGTGGGATCCATATAAATAGAAATAGAGTGCTATAGAACGGTAGATTTTCACATCATTAGCATTTAACACCATGAATGATTTATCAACATCCGCGTCCGGCTGGCCGCGTGTAGAATTTGAACGAAAGGGAAGTTCACGCGTTTCTATCCCTTAACCACCGGCCTAGTCATGGGTACAAGCCCTACTGATTCTCTGGGGCCGCGCAGAACACAAATCAAATATTTTAATAATGGACTCAATTGGATTAAAGAAGAAAAAACGGCGATGCTCATTGCACGCACAAAAATAGACGACAACTTGACTTCCACTCAAAAAAAGAAATAGTTCCCTGATGCACTACGAGTTACGCTCGGTCTATTATACCCATCATTGGCCATCAATGAAACAAGTCCAAAGTCAACATAACTAGACGTAGTCTTAAACACAGACGCGATTACGACATCTAAAGTAAACAAACATTACTCGTAGTAGTAGGTCTAGTAGTAGTATTCATTTTCTCGTTCCATTAAAAGAAGACAACATAAATACGTATACAATATAAATATATAAAACACAAAGGAGGGGGTTGGATTGCCCATATTCAGTCATGTCAGGCATGTATACAAATATCATATAACAAAAACAAAAGAAAAACAAAAAAAACTAGTTAAACATTCAATTACACTATATGACTAATAAATACAAAACTGCCCCCCCCCCCTCCTCCGATATGTAGCAAATGAGATCAATGGTTCGGATATATTATACACGTTTGGTTAGCTTTTATGTTTTAAAACAAATATACAGAAATATAAACTATTTCACTTGATACTGACGATAATATGGTGCAGTAAGACAAAACTGTTTCAAACAGAAGTCTAGCAGCCAAACAAGGGAGAGTGTCGGTGCCTAACGGGGGAAAAAAAATGAGATTTAGGGTTTTTATCGCTCGAACCCAAACAAGAAGGTTGTTGTAACCCATACCTCTATTCTAAAAAATCTTTCTTTTTTAATTCGGTATATACTATGAATGGACACATACTTTATTGCAGTAAAGTGTACATGAATGCAACATGTTACCAGCACCACGACGAGGACGCCAATCACAATTTCAATTTAACTGACCTAAAATCAATTTAGACCTAGAGGCAATGCCATAGAGACAATGCCATACACAATATGTACCAAAATAGATAACTTTCATGAAATATGAACAAATATCGAAAATTGATATATCAATTCTCATATTAAGTTAGCTCTACTGATTCTCTGGGGCCGCGCAGAAAAAAAAATCAAATATATTAATAATGGCAGTGGCGGATCCAGGGGGCGGGGGGCCCGGCCCCCTCCCCTAGAAGAAAAAAGGTAAAAACACCCTTTTTTGTAAAAAAAAAAAAAAAAAGATGGGCCCCCTCCCCTGGCGCTGGGGGGTAGTTTTTTTTTTTTTTAAATCAATTTTCGAAGGCCAAAATAAAAATTGTGCTCACTACTCCCTCTCCCCTGAACGAAAAATCGACGAGCACGATTTTCCAATTTTCAATTTTCGGAGGTCACAACAACAAAAAAATTTGCTCACTACCTCCCACCACTGAGCGGAAAATCGGGCGGCAAGGTCTTTAAATTTTCGCAAGAATTGGGCCCCTTTTTCGGCTCCCTCCCTTGCCGCCGGCTGGATCCGCCCCTGAATAATGGAATTTGGTTGAAATACATAAAAAACGGCACTGTTTACGCAGTGAAATAAACGCCCAACTTCCACTTAAAAAAATAAATACCTCCCTGATGCTCTACGAATTACACTCGGTCTATTACCTATCAACAAATATCATTTAACACAAACAAAAGAAAAAGAAACAAAACTAGTTAAACATGCAATTACATTATATTATTACTTAATATAAGACTGAAAAGGGTATGGAACATATTGGAATACGACACCCCTCCCCCTCTCCCCCGATACGGAGCAAATGAGATCCATGGTATGGATATATTATACACGTTTGGTTAGCATTTATGTTTTAAAACAAATATACACTCGATACTGACGATAATATGGTGAAGTAAGACAAAACTGTTTCAAACAGAAGTCAAGCAGCCAAACAAGGGAGAGTGTCGGTGCCTCACGGTTAAAAAATCTTGCCAAAGAATGGAACTAGGCTCGACTAGCACTTGTGCTAACTTCTAGTTCCCATTAACAACTTCATCTAAATATAGTAATACACATATTTACGTACATATCTTTTTTGCATTTAATAGTATGCAGAGCTATGTCTAAATATCGTTTTAAGACCATTACTGCTCAATCAACATTACTCTTATGTTATGTATACATGTATCAGTATTATTCTTTGCATCGTATGATTGTTCATATGTACTGTCATTATTGTGATGTGTTGTTGTTAATAAATTCAATTCAATTCAATTCAAAAAAGGGATTTAGGGGTTTTTTTATCGCTCGAACCCAAACAGGAAGGTCGTTGTAACCCATACCTCTATTCTAAAAATTCTTTCTTTTTTAATTCGGTATATACTATGATTGGACACATACTTTCTTGCAGTAAAGTGTACATGAATGCAACATGTTACCAGCACCACGACGAGGACGCCAATCACAATTTCAATTTAACTGACCTAAAATCTATTTCGACCTAGAGGCAATGCCATAGAGACAAAGCTATACACAATATGTACCAAGATAGATAACTTTCATGAAATATGAACAAATAACAAAAATTGATATATTAATTCTCATATTAAGTTTTGAAAACAAAAAGCCAAGTCTACTGAACTAAAATGACCTTTGACCTTGACTTTGTCACCTAAAATTATAATCACATGATTGGTAATACTTGATAACCCTTATGTTCAAGTTTCATGGAATAGGAATGTATACTTTCAACTCATGATAACAATTCAAAAACTTAACCTCAGGTTACGTTTTTGATAATGATGCCACAACATAGTCTAAGTTTGTTGACCTGAAATGGCCTTTGACATTGACTTTTGTGACCTGAAAATTTACTCAGGAGATTAGGGATACTTTGTAACCCCATGTTCAAGTTTCATCGAATAAGAACTAATACTTTCAAAATTATATTAAAAATTCAAAAACTTAACCTAAGGTTAAGTTTTTGATGTTGACGCCGTCGACACCGCCGCCGCCGCCGCCACCGGGAAAGCGGCGTCTATGTCTTGCTTTTGCTATGCAGGCGAGACAAAAATGATCGAACTTACAATAAATAAATGTACAACATAACTTGGATCATAAAGAATTACCATTTACGTTCTCTGTTTCCATCAGGTACAAGAAATTGCACAATTTGATATAAATAATTTTTTTTTATAACCAAACACCTGAACAAAACGAGACAAGAAAACAGGAAAAGATGTATGGAAAAGCAGAGGCCGACCTGGAAGCCAAAGGCTCTTAAATTGAAGGCCCCTGGGCAAAAGATCAAACTCATTCGCACACGCAAACACTAATACACTTTTTGTTTTTCCGTTAATTTTATTTTCATTTCATTCAATATTAAAACAATACAATATTTTTTTTCAAAAAGCAATTCTTTTCCATCAAATATCATTAATCTATTAACTCAATACATGTGCAATTCATGAATTACGATCGAAAAAGAAATTAATGAAATCAATTATAATACAAAACAAATTAAAACACCCTGAACATTTTTAAACTCATTTTAAAAGGTGCTGTATTTTATTAGCCAAAACACTTTCTGTATTGGTCTTGCCAACATTCATTGTACATTATGCTAAAAAAAGATGATATTAAATTAGTCTTTGACCATATCTATGTGTTTTATTGACTTGACTTTATTGTTTTAATGCTTGATATCCCAATGAAATTAATTTTTTTTAAATTAGTATAAACCAACTCTGCGACCCATGATTTTTATTTGTATTTGTTTGTTTTTTCGGCAATGGGATGGGTTTCATCTATTTTGTGTACAAGGGCTGGAAACCTGGATCTAATGTACAACCTGTCCTTGTTTCAACCTGTGAGGGCGTGTTGACCAAAAAACAAATGACTGTAACTAACATTAGATTTTTTTTTTCAGTTTTAATTACTTTGCTTTCTTCTGACGGGGCCGGGTGAGAAAATAGTAGAAACTTCAATACAATTAGATTTTCAACATTACACTTTATGAATTTGAACTTAATCGAAATGTACACATTTATACACACACAAATATAAAGCCCTGCTTTCTCTCTTTAACCTTTTTTGGGGAGGGATATAAATTTTGGTATAAAAGCGCTTTAAAACAAAAATCAGGGATCTGACAACCATTGCCCTGATATATGATTTGTTTGCTCTCGATATGTAGTCATCTCTTATTTTTGCTTCTGACCATTTGTGTTTATGGGCTTCAGAAAGAGGGGGAAATACCTAAATGAGATGTGTATGTGGGGGGGTCAAACAAATTTTTTCCAGACAGAATTGTTCGTCTTTGTTGTCCTTCGTCTTTTTTTAAGATGGTATACTAATATAAGTTCATTCTTTATTTGTTCTTCATTTTAAAAACATGCAAATCATCAAAATTTATGAAAAGCATTTCAAGGTAAAATACAAGGTACATTAATTGAATTCATATAAAATTAGAAGCATACAAGAACCTTTTTTTTCTTCACTGATGTAGATTCAAGACAATTATGAAGGCCCACTTATTTTGTGAGAGAGCATTGACACGTTTACATGTAGATTGCCCCAAACTGGTGTTTTTTCAGTATTAGTTTTATCCAAGTGCGTAGCCAGGATTTTATTTTAGGGGGGCGGTAGTGAGCACGCGAAACGTGCGAATCACTTACAGAGCGCGCTCCCTAGGGGGGTGGGTGCAGGGATGGGGGAGTTTCCTCCCTCCCCCGCGAAGCGCGGAAGCTTTGACGTTTCATTAAATTGTTAGAGAAAGAAGCCGATTCGTTGTACCGTTCTCGGCTCTTAATCCTGGTCTGAATACAGTCCCCTCCCGCGCCAAGTGCGGAAGCTTTGACGTTTCATTAAAATTTAATTATTAGAGAAAGAAGACGATTCGTTGTACCGTTCTCGGCTCTTAATCCTTGTCTGAATACAGTTTCCCTCCATCCCGCGCGAAGTGACGTTTCATTAAATTATTAGAGAAGATGACGATTCGTTTTACCATGCTCCTATTTCTTCCTACGTCCTCTTCCTTTATTCTATTCTCTTTCTTTTTTTCTTTTTTTTGGCCGGCCTTTTTTTTTTTTTTTTTTTTTTTTTTTTTTGGGGGCGTATTTGTTTATGATATGAACATACATGAACATATCATAAACAAATGACGGTGACGTATTTTGCGAGGTTCCCTCCCGTATCTTAAAAAGGGGATATTGAAACCCAATTCTCCCAAAACTTGTCTTAGCATGAAAAGGTTAAAACTAGTGCAACGGTGTTTATTTAGGAAGTCACGTATTGAACAGTGCTACTGGAAAGAGAAAGTGTATTTACATGACAAATACATAAATGATAACATAGTCGTAGTAGAAACAGCCGTACATTTTTATGTAATGTTCATGAAGTGTGAATCTGAAAAACAGACATTTAAACACAACGCATGTTCTAGATATAAAACATGAACATACATGAACATATCATAAACAAAGTTAAATATACCTAAAATACAGCATAATAATATGAACAAGATGTATGGTGACTATTTTTATTACTATTATGACATATTGAAAAGATTTTACAGAACGTTCATCTTCCATCTATTATTAATTATAATCTGTTGCTAGTTGTA
Source organism: Mesocentrotus franciscanus (assembly GCA_037976565.1). Classification (NCBI taxonomy): domain Eukaryota; kingdom Metazoa; phylum Echinodermata; class Echinoidea; order Camarodonta; family Strongylocentrotidae; genus Mesocentrotus; species Mesocentrotus franciscanus. The sequence continues at coordinate 3,695,901 of CP137681.1, read as the reverse complement.
TTATTTGTAGTATTTAACGAATACAAATATGCCGTTCATCGGTTCAAAGATTAAATGGTTTTGATATGTGGTAATGTATATAAATGATAAATGCTTGATCAAGGAAAAGGTAGAATACCTTTAAGCAACAACGTGTTTAAACAATCGCTTTAAAGATTTAGTGATTATGATATGTTTTAATGTATATACATGATACATCAATTGATACCCAATAACCCCCCACACACACACACACACACACACAAACGTACACAAAAACAAATACACGACACTACTACATGTAGGAAAATGTATAGCAATATTTGTACCATGCTTCATACAATGAAGTATGATTATTTATAACTAGTTAAAGGTCCTGCGGCATGGTAAACAAGGTTTTATCCAAAATTCACTTGGAAACATCAATCAAAGTAGTACATTCACAGTACTAAGAGTAGACCTGTATCTTTTTAAAACAATAAGCTATATTCTTCATAACTTTTATAAATTCTATGTGTAAAAGTAATGTTTTTTTTCAGTTACTTTTGCCAATGTTTAGTATCATTTAATTGAGACATTATGTGAGATTTTGTAATGCTTTCGAAGCAGAATAACCGAATTAATCCATTGATTTTGTTCTATGTGAATGCAAATCAAGCGACGGAAAATTGCTGACAGGCAAATTTTGTTTTTCTGAAGCTTGTAATTGTCTTAATTTGGGGTAAGTACATCCTCACACTCAGCATCCCCTTTTATTTTGTTTGCAAACTGCGCAACATTCTGGTTCTCATAAATCAGGTGTGATGATGGTAGACGTTTTTCTCCTGGTTTTTTGGACGAAGCCGTCGAGGTGATAGCCATCTCCTGGTATGTCGTGCCTGCCTCGGGTCTGGGTTCTAGGTCCATGTAGAGATCTGGTTCGTTCTCTGCAGTCCTGGTTGTTACTTTGCCTCTGTTACAGAAAAAGAAATCACTTGAATAAATCCATATTAATCCCCATTCACCACTCTACACCCTAGTGTTAAATGGGTCAAAAGTCATTGTAGTTGAAGTGCTCACCGTTGTGAGCGTCTTTAATATAGCGCCTGTTTGAAATGCTCCCCAGGGAGTGGGGAATGTGGATACATTGTGTGCGGGCAAGCCTGAATCCTAATACCGGGGTAATATTATATCTGTAAGCCTGTAAGGCGCTTAGAGACATCGTCAATGTATTTTATACCCCAAATATTATTGTTAGTACTATTATTATAAATGATTTTTATTGAACTGAAAATAAAGATAGCAGTGTTTTTTTTATCCACAAAATAATACTGTATCAAATTCATCAAACGTAACAATATGTAATCATTATAGGCCTTTTCAATAATTATATATAATAAATCTTATAAAATTACTTTCACTTATATCTCCTTTGTTTAGTAACATTTATTATTATTATCATTAATCAATAGAAATGGTCATGATGTTTCTAATAAATAAAATGAATTCTAATCATTAGGGCTTCATTTTTTTAAAGACTGAAATAGTTTTAAATTCTGTCAGAATAATAAAATACAGAAAGAAGTATTCTTTAGAAGCGAACATTTCTTGATTGAGAAGACTCAAGTTTAAAGAAACCTGTTTCCCAATGGATATTTCTTTTACACTGTTGCCCATAAGGTTGGAATAATTGTTTTTCTCTCTTTTTTCAAGAAATGATTCTGATAATATGGTTTACTCTTGATGGATAAAGTTTATATTTTCTCACAACTTTATTGATCGATTTAAAAAGTCATAGAGATTGATCAATAAAGTTCTGAGAAGGTATAAGCTTCTTCTATAAAGAATGAGCCATATTGTCATTAATTTCATGGAAAACGGTAAGAAAAAATCACAGGGGTAATAATCGAATCCCTTAAAGGTACTATGTCCCATTTGCAGGCCAAAAAAATAAAAAGGTTAAATTCCAACGGCATTTGAAAGACAATACTAATTTAGAACTTCCCTAAAAAAAGGGGCTTGAAAATGTCTTTAAGTGGGAAAATAACGACTATTAGTTGTCGAATCGACTTAGGAGCTATAGAGCCAGTAAGTAATAGTCTGATTTTTCAGACCATTGTACCGAATGGTCGTACGTTTTATGCTGCGCAAAGATTCAATCAGTTTAATTTTGGCCATTACAAGAAGTGGGTTATTGATGTAGACAAATGCTCATGTACCCTTTACAGCTCATTTGTATGTTATTACCAAAGATGAAAAAGCCAGTCAGTCACTCAATAGTGTCTGACAGTGAAGTCTAGCAAGTAAACGGTTTTCCTTGCATAATTTGAATATTAGGACACTGCTAACGTTTAAATTTCACAGATAGGACATACATGACATATTCATAATTCCTGCAAAGTTCTACAGAATTTGATGTTGGCTGCAAAGGGACATAGTATCTTTAATCAATCCCTTAATTTTATGATAGATAAGTTCCACGATAGCGTAGTCTTAAACCTCAAATGCATTGAAAAAGAAGGTTGCAATGTTCAAAGATATTGTTGATTCGAAACAACCCAATTATGTAATTTCTTTACATCTGAAAAAACCTCAACGGTTGAAGTGTGAGTCTGGTTTGAATGTGGATTCAAAGGTCCAACAACCTTATACCAGATGGAAATTTGACTGACCTAAAGTAACCAAAGTAAAGTGCTATAACCCTCAAAAACTCATTATTGTATCGTGCATACTAGGAAACAGCTCTTTAATGATGTAGTACCTTTCAGCAGTTGTTCATTCCGTCTATTTATAACTCGTAAAAGGTCAAATACAGGACTCAAATAAATTGCATTAACCTTAAATTACCTGAGCTGAATATGCAAGAAAGTAATAACAACTGCATACGGCAACAGGGCTACAACACCTACAATCAGGCCAATTTGCACTCCTGGACAAAGAAAAACAGAAATCATACATGTAACAACAGATTACGGCTTCCCTCCAGTTTGTTTTCACAGAAAAATGGTGCATTTCTGCTTTAAATCAGGTATGGTATATGATAATTACAAAAAACATTGCCTTTTATTTCCATATGCCCAATTTCTCAAGTTAGCCACTATACAGTGATTGAACAGGGGGCGAAATCTCTGTTGGTTACAGCCCTTTGGACAGACAGCCCATGAGTCCGATAATTTCGGTCTTGCGGGCCTTTGGATAACTTTGTTGAGGATTCATTACACGAACAGCCCGCGTACTGAGACTAAAAGCCTAGCCAGATTCACGAGACCGATAGCCCCCGATACCGAATCACGATATCTTAAATTTCTTTCTTTTGTCGGTCTTTCAGCCTTGTGGGTTGTCCGTATACTGGGATGACCCCTTTGTGTAAAACATGTTGTTATGTTTTCATAGAGATTGTTTTTTTTTTAATTTATCATTCAGACTTGCCGTTGGACACAATGTTGGAAGACGAACTTTCTGTAGATTCTGTTGAAGAAGAAAAAAAGGAGAAGGGAAGATTATTCAGCAACATTAGGGTGCTGTATGCGAGCGAAATTTCCGTAAACGAATTAGACTCTGCATCATGCATGTATGTGTGATTTATTACATTTTTTAACGTGATGTGAATCTTCCATACATCCAATGTGCAATGCATTACTCAATTCACTCTATATCGATTTAAACGAAATGCCTGTACCCTTAGCCATTTCTTTAAAATAATATTAGGTTACATCCATGTTGCTTGTAGGCTTTGAAATCTGCCAATGAAAGAGGCAACAACAAGCATTCGATTGACCTGTTTTTTTTAACCAATACTTTAATAAATATTCATAATTTGAATAATAATACTTAACACTGAATTCATCACGAAGACGATTAAAGGTGATATGCCGCTTTGATCGAGATAAAATAAATGTAGAAACTTAATGGGAGATTTGGTCTTTAAAGAAAATCCCCATAGATACATGAAAGGATTGTTTGAATCATCTTGAATTAGATGTTAGTTCTACTTTTTATACATGAGTATTCATAATTGTGCAATAAAGTGACAGGACGATTAGTGAAAGCATTAAACCCTTGCTTTAGGTTCCCGTTAAACTCCAAAATAACTAAAGTTAGGAGTACGCCAGCAAAGGAAAAGTATGATTTTCCTACAATATAATAAAATGTATTCAATGCTATCAAATGTGTACTTAAATCATCAATCATTAATCTGCTAATTAATGATTGCCACGAATAGCCACGTTCATGTTATTACAATAAAACCGAAATTGAATTGAATCTTTCCTTCACACTGAATGATATTAAATGTTCCTATTAAAGTGGGACAAGCTGAGAATGAAAAGAAGACAGGTGAGAGTAGTATACAATTTTACAGGATTTATTTCCTTCAAATGAGTTTGTATCTGTGATTCTTTGACGGCAAGATCACAAGGAAAGAGCTACGTATTAGGTCATGGACAAGTTCACTATACGACTTAGTGACGCACAGTTCAAGGTGATCGTAGAGAGGATCGACCCGGAGAAGAACAATGCCATCGACTTTCATGACTTCTTGAAACTCTTTGAAGTCAGAGAAACAGAGGTAAGAAATATGATAGGAATTTTTATAGAACTCTATCCTCTACACCTCTAGGAGCTCAGATTTTTCTAAAGGTGTATTAGTGAATCAGCTTTCCCTCCTCAAATTGGCAACAATAATTTGTTTTTTATCATAGTTTACAAAAATTTCAGTCCTACTATTGTACTAGTTCTTTTATATAATGGATTTTGTACAAAAACAGAACAATAAGAAAAACAGAATGGTGAAGTTTGAAATAAATCAGACAAATAATGTTATGAATGTTTCAAATATGAGGTCACTAAATAAATGCAGATCTAATGTTGGCTATTTGGTCAGTGGATTTTGTGTTGGTCCCAGAAAATGTCTTAAGTCCTTTGAAAGTGCTTAGAGATGTTATATCGTAATATTATATGTGCTCTATAAAGGCTCGTTCAGATATGACACTGCGGCGGTAAAGTATAATGCGCTTTACCTTTCTGTGTCTTATAACACAGAGCTCAGTGAAATTCCACAAATCCTTTGCTGCTCGTCAATCGCAATTGCTATTCATATACACACAAAAATAAGTCTGGTAGCTATTTTGTGGCAGTTTGATAATATTTCAATATAATATTTAAATAATTAATAATGTCTTTGAAACTCTTTTTATTGAAATTATGAATCCTGGAGGTAAAAATATAATGTTTGGAGTAATTTATCGACCCCCTAATTCAAACCCAAGATAATTTTTGATGCAGTTATCTGACTTATTGCGAGGTCCAGTGTTTATTAATAAAGATTGATTGACTTTAATATAAATTTATTAAATCATGAACATAATGGTGTCACAAGAGGTTCTTGAGACTTTCCTTTCTGCCTCTTTTTTATCTCTTATTTTCAAGCCCACTCGCGTAACAAACTCCTCTGCCTCCTTAATAGATAATATTTGTCAAATGTAATTTCCCACCCTGACTCTTATATTGTTCTTTCAGACTTAACTGACCATTATCCCATTGTAACACATTATACTCTATCTCGATCAATTAATAATTATGACCCACGTTTATTTAGACGTAAAGTCACTCATGCAAACTTAGATAGCCTTGTTTCTAGTCTTGAACATGTAGGTTGGTCTCCTGTTTATGGTATAGATGAAGCGAATTCCTCTTACGACAATTTTTGTGATATTTTGAATAACCATAGAGATACCTGTATACCCAAACAAAGTCAAAGAGATAAAACTAATAGTTACAAAAAACACCAAGGCTCCCTTGGATCACTAAATCAATATTACGTTCAATAAATAGGAAAAAATAATCTTTTTTACAGATATAAATTAAAAGGCACAGAACGGTCAAAAGTTAAATATACATCTTACAAGAATATTTTGACGAAGATTATTCGTTTGGAAAAGAAAAGATATTTTCAAAATATGTTGGTATTATACAAACATGATATGAAAAATACCTGCAAAATAATTAAACAGGCAATGAATGTCACTAAAAATAAATCTGACATAAACAAAATTCAGTTTAATGATGACATTGTTGAGAATCCTAGGGACATTGTAAATAATTTTAATAATTATTTTTCATCGATTGGTGAAAATCTTGCTGTTAATATCCCCCCATCAAACAAGCACTTTGTTGATTTTCTGGGCCAGCCCAATCAAAAGTCTATATTTTTTGTTCCTACTCATAGATGTGAAATTTTAGATATTGTTTCGAAACTAAAGACTAAGAAAAGTTCGGGCCATGATGAAAAAAATAATTTTAATTTAAAGGGCATTATATCTTCCGTTGTGGATCCTTTCGTTCATATTTTTAGTTTGTCTTTATTATATGGTCAGGTACCCACCTCTATGAAAGTTGCTAAGGTCATTCCTTTGTTTAAAAAGGGTGATAAATTAGATGTTAGTAATTATCATCCCATTTCTTTATTATCCTCTTTTTCGATTATTTTTTTCTTTTTGCTTTTAATCATAATATTTTTGTAATCACCAATTTGGTTTTAGGGGAAAATATAATACTGTATATGCAATATTGTCTTTTATTGAGAAGGTAGCTCATTCCATCGACAAATCTTCTCATATGGTTGGCATTTTCCTGGACTTGGTATGGCCTTGGAGTGGTTCAGGAGCTATCTTTCGGATATAAAGCAGTATGTATTTTTAAATGACAACTCCTCAGATCTTAGTAATATAAATTGTGGTGTTCCACAAGGTAGCATATTAGGCCCACTCTTTATTATTCTATATATATTAATGACTTTAGTCGATCATCTAATATTTTGTCTTTCGTACTTTTTGCTGGTGACACAAATTTATATTTTTCTCACAAAGACTCTCATAGATTAGTTGAAATTATTAATATTGAAATGTGTAATATTTTATTGTGGATTAGAGCGAAAAAATTATCATTGAATCTCCAGAAAACGGAGTATATGTTATTTAGTAAATCTATAGATTCATTGCCAGCAAACATAGTATTTGAAAATACCCCAATTGGAGTGTGTTTCATTTAATACATTTTTGGGTGTAACGGTTGACAAAAAGCTTTCTTGGAAAAATCACACCGACATTATTTGTAAAATTATTTCCCGAAATATTGGTATTATTTATAAAGTAAAAACATGTCTTCCTCTTAATTCATAAATTATGCTTTATAGTTCTTTGATACTCCCATATTTGAACTATGGTCTCTTAGTTTTGGGTAACACACATCAAACGTCATTAGATAAAGTGTTATTACAAAAGAAGATTATTCGTATTATTTGTAATTCCCCCTTTTGCTCCCATACAGACTCTTTATTTTTTGAAAATAAGATACTAAAGGTAAAAGACTTTTATTGTTTCCAATTAGGCCAATTTATGTATATTTATAAAAATAATATGTTGCCAACTGTTTTTCAAGAAATGTTTGTTAAAAATAGCTCAGTTCATAATTACCCAACAAGACATTCGGACGATTTTTATTTACCTCTCTTGCGGACCCTCTTGGCTCAAGAAACATTTATGTATGAAGGTCCAAAGTTTTGGAATTCTTAAGTAATGAAATAAAAAATGCTCCATCGATTAATAATTTTAAGAAAAAATTGAAATTGTTTTTATTACAATCATATCAACCTCATTGAATTTATATGGTGTTGTTTTTGTTGTTTTTGTTGAATACAAGATCTTTCTCTACTCGCTGACTCAAAATGTAATTTGATATATTATATTGTGCCTTCTCATGCTCATCTCTTTTCTAATGCGCTTTCTCCTCCTCATCTTTTTCTCAACCCCATATGCAGCTCATCATTTTGTATTATTTTCTGTACCCCCGATCTCTCACTTCTTTTTTGGCATTGTCTACTCTTTGTATTATGACCTTGTTCTTCTATCGTTGTGATGTAAAGTACTGTCTTGCCCCGTTCTCGTCTCTGTTGGCATCCCCTATGTTTCCTATTATATAGTTCCTTTTGTAATTACGGAGTTGTTAATTGAATTATTCATTATTTCTAAGTATCATTTGAGGTGTTCACACTTTTACAAGCATTGCTTTTTAATGGACCCCTCTGTTTCCAGTATGTATTTCTACATTTGTTGTAAATGTTTATAATTGATTTGTAATGTTTTGTTGGAAACATAAATAACTTGGAAAAAAAAGCCTTTAGAACAGTATTTTCAAAACTGTTCACAGGGGCAAAACGAAATCTTTGCCCATTTTGTGTCATGTACATATCATTACAGTTACAAAGAGTCCATGTTATTTGGGCTACTATAAGCTTAATGTTTCGGATTCACTTAGTAAAGTATGTATGAAGACTTTTGATGTTGTTTAAAACTCAAAATAGGTCTGAATGTCATGGCCATTATGATGGAATTGACCCTATGTAACACCATTCTATCTAATACATGTACATGTATAGGATGGAGGACACAAAATGAAGTAAATATATATTTTTTAAACTCACTATCAGGTAGGGTCCTGGCAATTTGAGTTATAGGTTCACTCCTCTTATCACCACTGACGGTTACTATGGTAACTTCATACGCTATCCCTGGGGTCAGACCCGTGACCTCTGCAGCCGGGTGAGTAAAGTTTCCATTGAACACGGCTATGCCATGATCGGGTGTGACTGTGATGATAAAGTCATCTGCATCTCCTGCATATGCCCATACCAGGTTTAGTTCCCGCTGGCCAAGCACGATGCTCAACTCAGATGGAATTGCAGGAACTGTTTGGAAAAAGTAAGGGACAATTAATGCCGCCATGATCGAAGACACTTGCACCTACACCAATTAATTCATCCACGTCAATTTCCTGAACTAACCAGATTTCCAACTTCAATTTAAACATTTTGTGTTTAGCTGAAGGGTCTATGATGTGCGAGTATGCGCGTGTGTGAGGTGTAAGAGGTGGGCATGTGGGTGTGAAATCAAGCATATGGGTGTATGTGGGTGTGTCCGTGCAATTAACTCTGAACTGTTTTATTGTTAGGGTCGCATTGTGGGTGGGCGAGTGGATGTAGGTGTGGCTTCATGTTTGAACAGGTGGATAGAATTTCACTCATAACTGTTTACCATTCGGGTCCATGTTTGAATGTGTGAGGTGTGGGTGTGTGTGGGGGGGGTAACAATTTACATGTATTGGGGAGGGAGAGTGTGTGTGTGTGTGTTTTTTGTGTGTGTGCAGAGACAGTTGACTTTATACCTTATCTTAATAGCTGTAGGGTTCATGTGTGAGTGTGTGGTGTATGAGGGCGTGCGTGTGGGTGGGTATTGACATACATGTATTGGTGAGGGAGAGTGTGTGTGTGTGTTTGTGTTCCAGATAAAGTACAATTTCACCCATTTCACGAGGAGGCGCGATAGCTCAGTTGGCAGAGCAGTGGTCTCGTAATCCGGTGACCCGGGTTCGAAACCAAGTCGATGCGCTAGTGCCCTTTGGTAAGGCATTAATCCTCACTACCAGGTCCCTCGGAGAGGACCTAAAGCCGTCGTCCGTCTGGATGCTTACTTACAAGCATTTATGCTTTCTTAGCAGTCAGGTAAAATAACCATCAATCAATTAATCAATCAATACCCTTATATCTGTGTTACTGATAGGGTCCTTGTGTGAGTGCGTGAGGTGTTTGATAGGGTGCATGTGTGGGTAATTAAGTATTTGTAAATATATCTGTTTAACTAATAGGATCCATGTGCGAGTTTGCAGGTGTGAGCGGGTGGGTGTATGAGTGGGAAATGGATCATGGGTGCGGGTTGCATGTTTGTGTGTGTGTGTGTGGGTGTGAATATGTGCATGTGTTCAAGATATAGTACAATTTAATACAATTTAATTACCCTTTACTGTGTTACTAATTGGGTCCATGAGTAATTGTTTGAGGTGGGAGGGGGTGTGTGTGTGAATATGTGTGTTCAAGATAAAGTGCAATTTAACCCTAAACGTGTTACTGATAGGGTCCATGTTTGAGTGTGCGATGTGTGGGTGTGGGTGTATGTGTGTCCAGAGACAGTAGAATTTAAACCTGTAGGTGTGACTGCATGTTTGAATGGATGGAAAGAATTTCACCCATAACTGTTACTGCTCAGGTCCATGTTTGAATGTGTGAGGTTTGAGGGGTGTGTGCGGGTGCAAGTGTGTGGTTGATTTATTTTATATTCATTAATCCAATGGACATTCAAACATGGAAAATTATTTGGCTCACATTAATAGAAGGATGAAGCAGTTTATAATTGTATTTGGAACATTAAACAATTGATGATACAATATTGTGGTTTACATGATTGTAGATATGAATCCCGGTAAATTCTTGGCTTGTAATCAACACAATTTTTTTTTTCTATAATACTGCTTTCTTTCTTTTTGTGTGTCAATAATTCGGAAGAAGGATGAAGCAGTTTATAATTGTATTTGGAACATTAAACAATTGATGATACAATATTGTGGTTTACATGATTGTAGATATGAATCCCGGTAAATTCTTGGCTTGTAATCAACACAATTTTTTTTCTATAATACTGCTTTCTTTCTTTTTGTGTGTCAATAATTCTGTTATATGCATTTATCCTTTCATAAAAAGGCACTTTATGAATGAAATGTTGTTATTCAATATGTTAAACAACAGTTTTCAGTTTCAACTTACATGCTCTCAAGGCAATAGTTGCTACATCCGAACGCTGTCCGTTGCTGAGACTGGTAACATTCATTGTGTACTCATCTCCTGGTGTTGGAAGACCTGTACAGGATGCTGAGAAAGGGCCATCACCAGTCTGGTCTGAAGGGGTCATCACGTTCCCACCACTACACTGTACCTCATAGCTGGTAACCTCTCCTGCGGGTTTCATCCATGTTACACTCACCGAGTTTACTGTAGACTCTCTATCTGTCAGTTCTACTGGGTTTGGTACTGTTATAAATTTAAAAACAATAATACAAATAAAAATAAATTCTTAATACATTTCTTTATTTAATTCACATCCAGTTTTTTTTATATAAATACTATCACTGATGTCTACATTATCATCATCATGTTGATTGGATATATAAATCATACAATAATTTTGATGGTCATTTACATGTACAGTGTATGTAAAATATGTAATAGGTGTAAACTGCTTTAGATGAGTATGATGCACTTTGTAAATGCAGATTATTATTATTGTTATCATTGAAAAAAGAGAGTTTATTGCAAAGTGAAATGATCTCTTGGTTTATATTCATTTCTTTTCTCTTCCGATCCAGTGATCATTCAAGAGACAAATTTTTATATAGGTTGAACTTATGAAGTATGAGGGGTGAGTGTGAGGGTGTGAGTGTGTGTGTGTGATTTCTTTAATATTCATTAAACCAATGGACATTCAAACATGGAAAATTATTTGGCTCACATTAATAGAAGATTGAAGCAGTTTATAATAATTGGAACATAGAACAATTGATGATACAATATTGTGGTTTACATGATTGTACATATGAATTCTGATTATTTTTTTTCTTCTATAATGCTGCTATCTTTCTTTTTTTTGTAAATAATTCTGTTACACGCACTTATTCGTTCATGCAAAGGCACTTTATGAATGAAATATTGTTATTACTATTTTTGAAAGATTCAATCATTCAATACTTGAAACAACAGTTTTCAGTTTCAACTTTAATACATGCTCTCAATGCATCTTCCAGAATCTCACTGGACACTTTCCTTTTTCGAAAATAATGTTTGGACTGAGGATTTCAGAATAATTTAAGAGTGGATATAGAGGGCTATTAGCAATTGCGCCCATGAGATACCAGCAGGCACTTAAAAAAAACAATCTCACTAGACACTGACAATTTGCAGAGAACTTACAAGCTGTGATGGTGATGGTAGATTCATCACTGCTTTCATCTCCACTGTGTGACGTGACAGTGATAGTGTAGTCTGCTCCAGCAGTAGCTAGTCCCACACAAGATACCTGGTACATGTTACTGCCATCTTCCGCTATTGGTGAAGCCAGGGCTTCTGTACTATCTGGACATGAAACAATGTATTGCTCTACAACCCCTTGACTAGGCCTGGTCCACTGGGTCGAGATGGACTCGTTTGTGGCCCCGGATTCAGTGAGAGTCAACACGGGAGAAGGTTCTGCAGAAAATAATAATAATAACAAAAATGACCTTGAAATTCTCAGCCCTACCTGAGACTATCGGATAGCATACTGTATCCTATGAAAAGGTGCTATATAAATCAATTTTTTTTGTTATTATAATTATTACTATCATTATCATTTTAATTATTATTATTATCATTTTATATAATTTATCATTGTCATTATTATCATCATCATCATCATCATTATTAATATTGATATTATCATTATCATTATCTTTATTATAATTATCATTATCACTCTTTATTTTAACATTGTTTTTTGAGAGTACAGTATAAATAAAATGATACTTTTGGTCCATGTTTCAGTTAAAACCAACCCCAATCTAAAATCATAATAACAAGTACAAATTTAGACCTCAGATTAACCTCATTTGTTAAACCCAATTTTGAACAAAAGCTTAAAAGCCGCGTTTGGGTTTAAAATATATAAGAATACAGGCTAATGTATCTGTTGATGTTGAGACTTACTTGTTCTTCCCTGTCCACTGTCATCATTAGTGTCATGTGTTCCATTTTTGGCCGTGATCGTCACATTGTAAAGTGTCCCCGGTGTTAAACCAGGGATGATATAATCTGCCGCTGTTCCGCTAAGATCAAGTGATGTGCCGCTGCCAGAGCCGTCAGGTGGAGACCATGTGACCACATGATCCGTAGCACCAATTGGAGGAGTCCATGTCACATTCAGAGAGTCAGTGCTTCCTTCATTGTCCAAGGTTACAATAGCTTAATGTGCAGAAAAGTGAAAAGAGCAAAGTAACATCTATATTTGTGACAATTCTTGTGATCGTCAGATCAAATCTTTTCTGCTGCCAAAAAACGCTCCAGTGTAACTACTTCTAGAATTTGGAAGGATATACCATGTTCAATTTGTCACATAAAATACCATTCACATCTACAAAATGTGTGTACATGCATCTGATAATCAGGGCCCTGTTTCATAAAACTTGTTATAATAACATCTGCTAAATTTCTGTGACAAATTTGCTCACAGCCAATCAAATGCCACAAGCCTATAACAGTTATTGTAACTTGTTATTTATAAGAAGTTTCAGGAAACAGGGCACTGGGCCAGTATTCATACAATACTTAAATTAAGTCAGTATTTTATCTATAATGTCACTTTTGAAATAAATGTGTTATGTGTATATGGATGTGATTTTAAAGATAATAATACAGACATGTAATTTGGGGCATGGCCGTTCAAGTTTTGTAAGCGAAGTTGAGAGTAACACATCCCTTAGATTTACCTGGTGCGTCTATCGTGCTCTGTAAGTCAAACAACAGAACATAAAACAGGTTAGCGAAGGGTTAAAGTTAGTTGTTGGGTACTCGGACAAGTCTTATTGGTATGGTATGGTATGGTATATTTTATTTATTCACGGTTTAAAAACAAATACATTAATTGTGCCCGCATTCAGCAAATGCTGTTTTTCAGCGAGGCCGTGATTACATAAATTCGAACAATAGAATATAAAACAATGAAAATACATTTTACAAACAAATATGCAAGTTATACAAAATGAACATATTTACAGAAATTTAAAGGGAGCGTTGAGTATTGGTATTTTCCGAAGTGCCCCTCCAAAACAGATTTGGTTGATTTCAGTTTCATATGAAAGATCATCGAAAAAAACATGGGAAATGATAACAATTCCCAATCAAATGCTCTAATTGTTGTGCAATTTGCTTTCAAAATATTAAAAAAAGTGATTGACGTCCGGACATCACTTTTGACTTTCGACGGTTTATTTTTTGAATTTAGGTGTTTGGCTCCCTCTATGTCATTTAACAACCAGCGTATTTACAACGAGTAGATGTATTGGCAGGCGGGTATCCGACCGCTAGTACAGTATAGTAGTGCGTAACGTACGTACAGCTAGCTAGCTGAGTACTGATCCAGTATATACGTGCACAACACATGTACACAGCTCAGATACTTCCACTGGCCCGATCGAACGCTCGACGAACTTTGATTGAAATACGATATAACGAGACGTCGAGACCGAGATTGGAAAGGGAGCTCGAAGGTCACGGACGATGGCCGACTCGGACTCAGCTAGTGCTAAGCCTAGTAAGGACACGGCTAAGGCTACGCTAAATCGGAATAAGAGGAAGGAGAGAAACAAGCAATGGCAGCTCGACCACCCGGAGCTGGAGCTGAGGAGGCGCGGCCGGAGCGTAGACGAAACTGGGAACGCAATCCAAGCCGAGTAGCTGTGAACATAACAAGGGTACGGCGGAGAAACTTGGCGAGCTGCAGGCGGCTTCTCGTTGCAGAGTCTCGGGGATGTAATAATATGCCAGCTCATTGAGAGGTAAGTTGGAATGATATAGTCTAGCCTAGTCTACGGTATACGCCCGCGCCCCACTGGCACTGGGTACCGTTTTAATTTGATCTAGCCTAAAAACTAGATAGATGCATGGAATCGGGAAATTACGTTTTGTTATCTCTTGCCTTGGATTTTTAATTTAGATTTTATTAATCATGATATTCATATTGATAGTTTTAAGTTTACTAAAATACTAGTTCTACTACTAGTAGGCCTAGGTCTACTAGTACTAGGCCTAGTTCATCTAGGCAAGGCCAGTAACATGACTAAAGCCTAAGCTTACTATACTAAGGAGTAAGGTAGGCCTACCTAGTAGTAGTACTAGTAGGCCTAGTACTAGTACTAGTTCACTAGTATGGACTAGACTAGTATTGCATTGTTATAAAATAGAAAGTGACTGCGGCCTTCAGCCTCGGCCCGGATCCCCTCCTTGACGGTGACAAATGTGTACTCGCATACAGGTCCCATCTTTTCATTTCGATGTAGGCCTACGTACCTCTATTCTAATAACAACAGTACAACAAATATTTATTGTTTATGCGTTTCAGAAAAAGTGGCGGGGTCTGACACATCACGTCACAAACAAACACACGTGGGTGTCTAGCCTTGACGGTCCAGCAGAGTGTGAGCACGAGCCATTATCCTGGATCCTGAGAAGGAGAAGGGAGGAGTGGCTACAGCCAGGAAGTGATCCACTGTATCCACACAGCTCAGCTAGGGCTCTAGTACAAGTCACCTTTGACTGCAAATTCATGGAGAACTAAGCCTACTTTGCTCGCTTCAGGTAGGAATCTGTATACACTATACATGTACGAAAGGATCTGTAAATTGAGAGGAATTTACACAACCATATACTGATGTATGCTTCCTTTGAGTAATTATTTTTAGTATCACTTTGTATGTTTGAAGTAAGATTGTCTGGAAAAGTTGAAACCTATCATTACAGTACAGTTAACAATATTATATTTTGAAGCAAAGTCAATGAGAAATTATGAATGACATCTATATAAATGCTGAAATCACTTTTGGATGCATGCAGAGTCTTGAAACAGCAGACTTTGTATTGTACTTGTGTCTGTACCTGATGTTAAGTCCAGTTGGAGTGGCTGTAGCAGGGAAATGTAACTACCTTATTAAAGGTACTATGTCCCATTTGCAGGCCCAAAAAATGAAAAGGTTAAATTCCAACGGCATTTGATAGACAATACTATTTTAGAACTTCCCTAAAAAAAAGGGGGCTTGAAAATGTCTTTAAGTGGGAAAATAACGACTATTAGTTGTCGAATCGACTTAGGAGCTATAGAGCCAGTAAGTAATAGTCTGATTTTTCAGACCATTGTACCGAATGGTCGTACGTTTTATGCTGCGCAAAGATTCAATCAGTTTAATTTTGGCCATTACAAGAAGTGGGTTATTGATGTAGACAAATGCTCATGTACCCTTTACAGCTCATTTCATGTATGTTATTACCAAAGATGAAAAAGCCAGTCAGTCACTCAATAATGTCTGACAGTGAAGTCTAGCAAGTAAACGGGTTTCCTTGCATAATTTGAATATTAGGACACTGCTAACGTTTAAATTTCACAGATAGGACATACATGACATATTCATAATTCCTGCAAAGTTCTACAGAATTTGATGTTGGCTGCAAAAGGGACATAGTATCTTTAAGAGTCAATAATTTACAACACAAATCCAGCACTGAAGTGAATGGCTCGTATTCACGAAGGAGGTTTGAAGGAGGTTTGTACAAACCATGGTTTGACCAAGGTTTACATCTATGGAATGCCATTTGTAAACTGATGGTGAAGGAATGTAAACTCCATACTTGTTAACAATGTTGATTTACAATTTACGGTATGCGAGCAGCATTCCATAGATGTAAACCATCGTCAAACCATGGTTTGTACAAACCTACAACCTCCTTTGTGACTATGGGCCAATGAGTCTGAGATTTGTCTAAAGCATTTACTATTCATGCATCATGGTAGGCCTAGTGGTAATACCAGTTGTTTGTCTTATCCATCCAGCTACCCAGCATACCGGGCAAGGAATTTGCTTGCGGTCATCGACTACATGGCACACAAGGACAGGCCCGACCAGACTGATGAACAAGGCAATACAAAGTGAGTGGAATTAGAAAAAAAGATTTTTATTTTTTATTTTTTTTTTCTATTTTTATTTTGTACATTTTTTTTAGATGGAAAAGGCAAATTATATGGATTTTTGTGTGTTCTTTTTCAGATGAACAAGGCAATCCAAAGTGATTTTTTTTTTTTTTGGGGGATTTGTTTTGTTTTGTTATTATTTGTAATAACAAAACCCTGTAGTGTCGTGGGAAAAACACTGGCCTAGGCACGCGCCCACTTGTGTTTACTACTTGAAGTAAAATTTAACAACGTATATATGATTTTCACAAATTCAAAAAGTGATTAGTAAAAAAATTTGGTCATGTATATTCAGGAGTAGCAATACATTGCGGCTCATGAATATTCGTAAGCTAATTTTTTCCTACCCACTTTTGTTAAATATGAGAAAAAATTTGTGATAAATGCTACTTTACAGGAACTACAGCGTTTAGATGGCCTTATTTTCACAATTTGGCTCTATATAAGTAACTTTTCCTCAAGAAAAACAAATTGGCAGTTATTTCCCATGAAATTAATCAATTTTGGGGAAATTAGTAAATATCTAATTGTCCTTCCTAGGAACGCCACTTTTAAATCGCCCAAATATGACGTTATCAAAAGAACTTTTCCCTGTACACGACGCACATCTAAATTATGTAGATGACGGACTGTAAGCTGATGGTTTTTCAATCATATGTCAATCACGCTGCTGATTTTGGACCCTAAATGTGGGCTTGGATTCAGTGTAATAATATACTTATCAGAACAAAGTGACATACAGCAGTTTGAAAGATCATTATTGACCCAACATATCAAATTGATAAATTAAGAGATATGAATCATTTCAAATTGACAAGAATGAGTTTGCATAATGCAACTTGTTACATTTTGCATGTTCTTTTATTTTATGATACAGATATGTTGCAGTATGGTCAAAGCATGCCAACAACTACGTGGCCCGGAAGGTGAAGGTCCCCAAGACCTACCCTATGTACAAGGACTCATCAGTGCGATACTGGAACGCAGAGAACAGGACCAAGGACCACTGCTCTCGAAGGCTGTTCTGCTCCCTGATGACCCTAGACACACAAGGCCCGTCTTGCACCATTTACTCCACCACAAGTTGATGTGATCCTAGCCAGGAGACTAGGCCAATTAGAGAAATCCACATGATCCTCTGTAGTGAACATTTGGGATTATCTGACTTGAGAACTGCTTTTTTTAGAGCAGAGACTAAGGGATCCAAATGGCGTCCTTCCGTCCGTCCTCCGTGACTGTACAGAAATTTGAATGAAGTCTAATGTGAAATCTTACCTGAAAAATCAATTAGGGTTGCGAACTTTCCAACCCTGCATCTTTTTGTAACCAAACTTGATTGGTAGATGCCCTTTATTGGCCTCCATGATATTCTGGGGTCAAAGGTCACATAAGTAGGTCAAAGGTCAAATGAGGTTCATTGTTGCATGATTGCATGCAACACTCTTAATTGCTATCGCCTTGTTTTAATTTGTCCATGTGGCATGTTTTTAGGCTATCTTGAGGATTGGTTGGAACATAACATTTTGGACGTATTTGGTTGCTAATGATTTTGTGGTCCGGAGGTGAAAGATTGCATGGCTTAGCATTACGAGCATGTATTCTTGATATGTCCGAGACCCTTTGACAAAATACCACCAAACTTGATACTAGAGTGTCCCTGGGGATCATGGGGATGTGGTTATCAGTAAAAAAAAGTCAGAAATCAGAAATGTAGGAATATAAAAGACAAATTGTGACATCAGTGTATAAATGCTCTATGTGTATTATACAATTCATAATTTGTGATAAAATCAGTGCTTGCTCATGTGGAAATGGTAGATACTTCAATTTGTATCTATTTGGCAACCTATATTCCTTGAAGAAGTTACGGTAGTAATGATAAAATTTACAGCCAAGAGGTCAAACCACGAGTCAACAATGCGTTTGGTTTTAGTGACTGTGCATGTAACCGAGGTGACATCATGAAATAGACTATACCTTGGAACCTGTCAGACATCAACATGGACAGAAGAAACATTTGTAGAATATCTTATTGTAAATAGTCTTCATTTTTTGTTTAATGCAATCAATGTGACTAAAATAATGCAAGCGAAAAAGAGAAATGATCCCAAGACAGCAAAACAATTGGTTTCATGCATCATTTGAATCCATGAATGTGAATCGGCTCAACGCCAAAGTATTGCAGTTCAAGGTTATACATGTACCATCAAGAGATATGCTGCCTGTTACTACTTTGTAGTTTGAAAGGGGGTATAAAGGAATAAGGATACGGTTGGGCAGGCAAGTCTTTCTGTTGGTCTATTGTAAAAACTGGGTCAAACTATTTCCAGTTTTCACGCAAATTGTAATAAAACTTGGTATACTGATGGACCCGAGTGTGCAAGACACATTTGTTGTGTATGTCTGATAAGGTATCTTGATGGTAACCAAACTTTGCACAAAAAATACAATTTTGATTTAATAATCTTGTGGAGCATATTCTTTCCAGTTTTTAGTAATTTTATAGTTTTGGACTTTTGGTATATATTGGACGAGGCATTATAATAACGGTATAAAACTCAATGTATGTGCAGTGTGTTAAATAACTATGTGAGCAATCTACTTCCAATAGTTTGATTGATTCATATGAAACTCAGTAATGTCTTTTGTGTGCGTAGGACATGACCAGTTTTGAAAAGTGTGTGCCATTTGTTTGAAAAACCTTGACTCTAGTATGTTGGGTGTTAATCACATGAAGTGATATTCATAGTCGAGCATTAGGGCAGATGAAAGACATACCTAACTATACTTAATTTTGTGCTGAAACTGATATGATTCAAGATTTGAGATGGATATAGAGTATGTATACATGTATACTCATACACATTAAGGAAAAGAATCACTCAGACAATTTTTAAAGCATTTATAAAGTAAGATGTGAAACTTTAATAATGAATTACTATTATAAATACTTTTCTTTGGTAAACTTATCTACTCATTGCCTATAGAGAATGTCAAGGTTTTATGCAAGACACAAGATGTATATAAATAAGCAGTAATAAGTAACAAGACATGGTGGTATAAAAATAAAGTATATTGCTCCTTCTAAATGACGACGGTTAAAGTTGTCAAAGCGATAGATGCTAAATAAAAAAGTGCCTTTTTGAATACACATGATCTGTTTGTATGCAATGGTTGGAATCAACATCGCATTTAAATATTGCCTTCAGTACAGCAAGTATAATTTGTATTCATCTAATAATGTTGTGTAAATTTAACTGTTAGTTATGGCCGAATAAAGCTTTCAATGTACACCATAACAAAATATGTTATGTATCTTCATTTTATCATTACTATATATTAAAATCTTATGTCTCTACACATTTACAAGTTATCACGTAGGTCATGTAGTAAATGGGCAGCACAATATGAAAAAAGTATACACTGTAGAACACAACTTATTTACAAGAACTTACAATCACTTTTTTTTTTACTTTACAAATAGCATGCAGTTCCAATAAGAATACTGAAAAACACTGCATATGGACAAGTATGAATCAAGTAAGATGTAAAATTAATTCACTACTGTTATTCATTATAGTATACTGATACAACCATTTATGAAAGACACAAGATGATGAGATGATATAAATAAGCAGCAATAAATACTGTATATAAAATTATCAAGGCTTTGATGGATATTGATTGGACAAGACATGGTGGTATAAAAATAAAGTATATTGCTCATTCTAAATGGTAGTAGCAGTTGACGAAGGTTAAATTTGTCATATAGTGATAGATGCTAAATAGACAAGAGCCTTTTTGAATATACATGATCTGTTTGTATGGAATGGTTGGAACATCACATTTAAATATTGCTTTCATGACAGTTGTAAACCTTCCAATGTACTCCCCCTAAACAGATTTTCTGTATGTTCAGTTTAGCATTAATACGTATATCCCAATGTAACACAGGACAATCAATATTACATGTCTCAACTTGGCAATGCAATAAGGAAAATCACTATACAACACAACACATTTACAAGTTATCACGTAGGTCATGCAGTAAATGGGCAGCACAATATGAAAAAACTATACACTGTAGAACAACTTATTTACAAGTAATCAACTGGGTCATGCAGTAAAAGGGCAGCACAATATAAAACAACTATACACTGTAGAACACAACTTATTTACAAGTAATCAACTGGGTCATGCAGTAAAAGGGCAGCACAATATAAAACAACTATACACTGTAGAACACAACTTATTTACAAGTAATCAACTGGGTCATGCAGTAAAAGGGCAGCACAATATAAAACAACTATACACTGTAGAACACAACTTATTTACAAGTAATCAACTGGGTCATGCAGTAAAAGGGCAGCACAATATGAAACAACTATACACTGTAGAACACAACTTATTTACAAGTAATCAACTGGGTCATGCAGTAAATTGGCAACATAATTGGAAAAAGTATACACTGTAGAACACAACACATTTACAAGTACTTACAATAACTTTGTAAAAACTTTTACAAATAGCATGCAGTAAGTAGATGGACGAGAACCACCCCATATCATGACAACACATTCATGTTTGTACATACTGTACCATAAAACATGTCTATATGGAATACTCTAGGGAAACAAGTGGCCACTTTTGACAGGTGACTATAGGCACATTATATAACGTTTTTCTATATACAGAACGGTTGCTATAGACAGGTTTGACTGTATATGTAACTGTATAGGCCTTGTGATCTGTGACATCATAACACAGTGATTCACTAAATCTAATCATATTAGCTTGTCAAAAAGTTATTGCAATTACAAGATAATTTATCATGTATTATGGAACTTGCATCCCATGTACCGAGTTAGAATTGTACCAGCAGCCTCTTCTTCAAATAACAATATAATTGGTTATTTTACCCAAGATACAAGATACAAAATAGTTTGATGCTAATCCCAAGTTCCAATAGGCTCTTTAGATAATGCGATCACGATCTATAAACCTCAAGACCCTCTTATTTCTAATCACATTATTGGCCACTAGAGAAACATTCAGGTACCCAAATCTGTGAATTCTGTTCATTAGTTCTTGAGAGAATAACATAATGAGAATGTGCGAAGGAAGGCCTACAATGTTGCAGTCTCTAGTCTCTTGTCCTCTTCCTCGTCCCCTTCTTCGTCCCCTTCCTCGTCCTCTTCCTCTCCTCTCTTCGTCTCTTTTCTCTGAAGAATCGCTTTCACGCTCTCTTCCTTGACCGCTCGGCCCCGCCTGCGCTAGATTCCCCTCTCTCCTGGTCTCTTCTTGTCCTCTTCCTCGTCCACTTCTTCGTCCCCTCCCTCATCCCTTCCTCTCCTCTCTTCGTCTCTTTTCTCTGAAGAATCGCTTTCATGCTTTCTTCCTTGCCCGCTCGGCCCCACCTGCGCTAGATTCCCTCTCCCTGGTCTCTTCTTGTCCTCTTCCTCGTCCCCTTCCTCTTCCTCTCCCCTTCCTTTTCCTCTATCCTGGCTAATCCTCCTCCTCTTGGGCTCCCAGACGTCATCTGAGAGATCCTCACTAGCAATCAGCTCAGAGTCACTCTGTGAATTTAAACAAATATTTACATATTATATTATTACAACTATATAAAACATACCGTACGGGTAATCGATTACGCAATATTGCGCTGTTCAACAGCTAATTCTACGGCAGGCCGTGGGGCGAGAATGTCTCAGTGTTCAGAGGATCAAAAAAAGTAGCAAATTTAGGAAACGACATTGCCTCAGAAAAATGGCCCTAGGATCCAAACGCCTATAATAGTATCACAAATCAATATATCCTTTATATCGATGGTGTGTACTCATGTGAGGTTTTGTTGTGGAAAAATGTATTGATCTCTCAACAACAAAAAAACAGATCAGAGAAAGCCATAAAGGAGGAAGAGCTCAAATCAAGTCTTCCATGATATAATGATTTAATTTCTCTATTTAATCATTCATTTTCACACCTTACCAATATTTGCAAAACTCAGAAATATGATTCTCTTTTTACTTCATTTCATTCATTATTTATTTTGTTAGTTGAAAATGAAAGGAAACAAGCAGTCACTTTCTCAAACGATATTTGTGTGCGAGAACACAATGAACAACTTTGTATTTGTAAGGCATGCCCACAATGGACAACGCGTTTCCTTACAAAACCTGGAGGGAAGGGACATCTGACATGATTTACCAAGATCCCCAAGATTTACCATGATCAATAGGCCTACATCTTTCAACAACAAAACCTTACACGAGTACACACCATTGATGTAAAGGTATGCACAGAATTTGAATTAATTTGTTAGTTGCCCTGAGAGTTGTGAGCAAAATATTTCCATTCATATGGGTTCCAAGAGCATCCAAGTGGAAGAAACGGACCCGACATGATTTACAAAGACCCCCCATTCTCCATGACCACTGAAGCAAAGCGAATAGAGTTTTCTGCAAGATGTAGGAAATAAGTAATAATATAGTTTCATACCCTGAAAAAACATTATGATCGATCCACAGAAAAGTAGAAGAAATTCATTTGATCACGTCATATGCATGTAACGCATACATGTAACAGGGCACCGACGTAATACTACGTGTAACACACAGAGCTATTTTTAGCTAGTATACTAGCTGACGTCGTCGGAACGTAATGTGCGTGCATGCAGCAGCTTATAAGTTATAGCTACAATCATACATAAATGTAGCCTACCGGTCATAGAGTTATACATGTACAGTGTAGCTCTATGGTACCGATAGCTCACCCCGGTTTACTCGAAAATCATGTCAATAATAAAAACAAGAACAGAGAACAGTTCTCTGTTCTTGTTTTATTGACATGTACCGTATGTACGTCTCTAGAAACTGTGATTATCTGATTGTAATCAAACTCAAAGTTTGCACAAAGTATTTTTTGTTGTGTGAAAACAAGGCCAGGGCCAAGGCAACAGAATCACCGTGATTGTAAACATAACTCCAATCATGATTGCAATTACCAGTGTAACCAGTCTAAAGCTTAAAAATAAAAATGTAACTAATCATGGCATGCCCATGCCGATGACACAGTACTACTAGTACTATTAATATTACTACAGTACAGAAACTACAGAAGTACTATACTGGCCTATAGCCCTGGGCCTGGCTGGCTTGACTGCATACCTTTGCCTGTGGCTACAGTAATGTCAATGACATGTCTGAAATACTTTGACTTTGTCTTTGACAATGTAAGCAGTGCTAGTGTGGTACTGTGGCGAGCAATGCCAATGGCAGTTTTACTTTTTTAGTTTATTCAATTAGGCCCTAGATCTATAACAAAATTATCCATCCATCGTTTGTCGTACGCGTAGTCGTACATTTAATTTACCAGTATTTGATTTTGATTTGCAATTACTAGTCCTAGTCTAGTACTAGTACTAGTAGTAGTACTAGTCTAGACTAGATCTAGACCTAGATCTAGACCAGGGAGATCTCCCTGCCTAGACCTAGTAATAGTACTTAGAAACTAGTAGAAGGCTATAGGCCTATCCCCATTTACCCATTCATGATGATGATGCATTGACCATTGGCATTGGCCATTGTCATTGGCCATTGTGATTGTCAATGACATTGACATTGTTAGACATTCGATAAATCTAGCGCTTTCATGGCCTCTTTCATGTCTTTGACATTATTATTGACATATTTCACTGTCGGCATTCTAGGCCCAGTACTTAGATCTATTCTAGGTCTAGATCTATAGTAGATCTGTCGACGTATAGATAGGCCTAATTAAGGCTAAGGAAGGTATACCGGTTCACAAAGACACAAGGACAGGTGTCAACCACATTGTGATGTGATTGTGATGTCATTACAATTACTGACATTAGTACTACCGGTACATTCATTAGCTTACCTCGGCTCGGTTTGCAAGAAAAGGTGCACAAAATAACTAGATTAGGCGGCAGGCCTAGATCCGTGTCTGTGCTTTTAAGTAGTTTTCACAGCTGCAGTAGTATTGTAGCAAAGAAGCTTCGAAGATGATGATAATAACAGCTGATCGTAATGCATGCATTATTATCGATCGATGATGAATTGCATTGAAATTAGGTACGTACGACGTATACGTACAATACATCCAAGCCGTGTTGCTTTCCAAGTCAAAGAAGACTGCTAAATCTGGTTCGGATATTACTTGCACGCACATATCCGATCGTCGCGCTAAGAAGAAAGGTACGTAGATCTCATAGAGATATATCTCTATGGTAGATCTACGTCTTCTTGGCGAAAAATCACGGTGTGCTGCCGCTTGACCGAGAGGTGGCGCTATATAATTACACCTGAACACGTCTCGAGAGTAACATTTTTTATTTTAAAAAATATATAAAATCGTTTGCAGTCGAACAGGTTTTTTGCATAAAAATTCACTTTAATGTAATATTTCGGATTTATATCTTCAGTGATGCATTCTTATACATTTATTATATGTTTTTTATGTTTAGATCATAGTTTCGTTCGCTAAAGTGAATATTGACCATTACTCAATTATCCCTTTAAGTACAAAATCGAATCATAGTGTCAAAAGAAAGAAAAAAAAATTAGTATCCACGAGATGAAAGAAGTGAGCCAATATCTTTAATTTTGCTGATCTCAATACTGTAAGATTTAACGACATTTATAATTCTGAGATCGTTGGGAAAGGTATTAAAAGCTTTGATGCATGGTATAATGGACTATGCTGAAGAAAATTTGTGTGAGGTCTTGGAAGGGGAATTTGTGAATTAGCATAACGAAACATATAGCCTTCATCAGTATTAAATTCGATCAATGAAGATAAAACAGGTGGACCAAGATTATGTAACAGCTTAAATATAGTAATTAAGGCCTGTTTGACCCAGTACTCTTTTAGCATGTCAATTTCAAGGGTTTTATAAAGAATTTCAGTGTGAAATCTACTATTCACTCCGAGTACAGATCTCAAACATCTATTTTGTAGAGTTTGAAGTTGTTTTAGCCGAGTTTCTTTACCGTTCATCCAAATTGTGCTGCAATAAGCGAAATGAGGCTGAATTAAGGTTTTGTACAGTATTAATGCTATCTTTTCATCTGTGAATTGCCTCATTCGCTTTAAAGCAAAATACGTCTTTAAAACCTTTTTCTTTACATGGTCTATTTGTGGGTTCCATGAAAGATTGCAGTCAAGCAAAATCCCAAGATATTTGCATTCCATTACTCTAAGTAATTTTTGTTATTTAGACGAATATCAACATTACAGAAACGACCCAAATTTGACTTTGAACCGGTTAACATGAACTGACATTTGTCAACGTTAAGCAACAATTCATTATTTGAAAACCATGTCGTAGCTGATTTCAAATCACCATTGATTACTTTCTCTAATATCTTTGGGTCTTTTGCAGCAAAATACATGCAAGTGTCATCCGCATACAGAGAAAGGGAACATTTGTTGATTGATTTATATAAATCATTCAGAGTGATAATAAACACCAATGGCCCAAGGATACTTCCTTGGGGCACTCCGCTTGTTACTTTTCTGCTCTGTGACAAGTTAATTCAAGTTCTTGGACTATGGAATTTAACACTTTTGTGAATATCCAGCTTGGATTTTGATTTGTTTACCTCGGTCTAAAAGATATAATAGGCTCTGTAGTACAATGGAATTACTCCAAATTATCAATAGAAATTAAAATAAGTCTAAATTTGTTTTCTTCTGAATTACAACTGAACATTACATAAATTGCTCTTTGATCTAATTACCCAACATACAAGTCCATTTGAAATGATTTAATCTAATACATTGTATAATGATTTATTTCAAACCAATGTAATGGCATTGGTAATAAGTAGATTTGGTTAATTAAATGAGACTTATTATTTTCCATATACTTGTAATCTATTGATATATTGAATACAAAGTAGTGAAATGCCCTTATAATTGGCAATTTATATTTTGTGTTTTTTTTTCGAAATGAATTGCATATAATTAACTAAAACATCAGTAATTAAGAAATATGCTGTAAATTCAGATAAACTGTATAAAAACAGATATCTGCACGCACCCCCATATTCATTATGCAAATTAACTGGTGTCAACTGGTTCAACTGGAAATATGCCCACGG
Source organism: Mesocentrotus franciscanus (assembly GCA_037976565.1). Lineage (NCBI taxonomy): Eukaryota > Metazoa > Echinodermata > Echinoidea > Camarodonta > Strongylocentrotidae > Mesocentrotus > Mesocentrotus franciscanus. Next base: position 3,669,167 of record CP137681.1, on the reverse strand, counting down.
ACCAGTTTTCAACTGGTTTAACTGGAAGCATGCCCACAGACCAGTTATCTACTGGTGCAACTGGAAATATGCCAACAGTCAGTTATCAACTGGTGCAACCGGAAATATGCCACAGACCAGTTATAAACTGTTGCAACTGGAAACAAAAAATTTTAGCAGATGTTTCTGCATTTATTGATAAATCAAATACAAAACATTTAAATAACAATAATAGTATATAATATAATTGATTTACATAAAAAGTGAAAACTGAAATACACACACAAAAATGCATATATAACATATATAATCAAAGAATCAATATAAATGCAGAGGCCAACTATCATAAGCATAAATGCTTGAGTCGATAGCAGCCGGAAAAGGGGGTACATGACGCTGCTATAGGAGTATGTAGGAGAATAGAGTGTCACGTATAAAGATTTTTTTCAGAAAGTATCTAAATAAAAAGTAGAAAGTGAAAAAATTAAAAGTGTGTGCAAGTGGGTGTGTGCAGGTGAAGTAAGTGTTTGATTCGTATTGATCATGGACTGGTCATCTAAAATTAATTTATATAAACAAACAATTGAAACCGTTAAGACCCTAATAATGTTAATGAATACTTGGATATTAAATATTTTTTCTTCGAGGCTTTGAATGAACAAAGAGATGCAGAGTGTTTAATATTGTCAGGTAAAGCATACCAAATATCTGGGCCATGGTGTCTTATCGATGTATAGGCCATAATAATTTTTGGGTTAGTTAAATGGAAGTCGGATGAGTGTCGTGTAGGATAAGAATGTATATTACCATTGTAAACAAAAATATTTCGATATGCCAAAGATATAGTATTTATCCAAAATTTATACATAAAGATTGCAGTGTGAAAAATGTGAATATCAGCGATTTGTAATGTTTTAGTTTAAAAAATATTGGATCAGTATGGGCTAAATAATGTGAATGTGTACAAATACGGAGTGCATTCTTTTGGAGACGATATATTAACATAATTTTCATCTTATTACTATTACCCCATACTATGTTACAATAAGATATGTATGACAAAATGAAAGAATTGTATAGCATAAATAGTGACTTTTGTGAAAGATATTTTAATTTATATAGAATGCCTATGCCTCTCGAGACTAACATGCAAATATTGTTAATATGACTATTCCAAGTTAGATTTGAATCAATCATTACACCTAACTTGTAACTTCTTTTTCGATTATAGGCATGTCATCTATAAAAATATTATAATGAAGTACATGTTTAGAGTGTATGTTTTTGAAATAAATGCAATTAGTCTTATTACTCTTTAGAGAGAGTTTATTGGATTTGAACCAAAATGATAATTTATTTAATTCTAAATTGAGGGTTGTAATAAGAATGCTTTATGTGAATAAAATACGTTAGTGCCCACAAACCAGTTATCAACTGGTGCAACTGGAAATATGCCATGCACAGACCAGTTATCAACTGGTGCAACTGGAAATATGCAAACAGGCCAGGTGTACATAACTGGTCATGAAGGACTGGTTCCAGTTAAATGAAATGTAGTCGCACCAAATATCCGCTTGATGTGCATCATGGACCAGTTAGAATCAACTGGAACCAGTTGCCGTCAACTGGGAACCAGTTGAGTTTAACTGGTTCCAGTTGAAGTTAACTGAACCAGTTGGAAATTTCAACTGGTGGTAACTGGTTTTTCCTTTCGGGTAACTACTTACAATGTTTTTTTAATTTCGATGGTTACCGCATGTTTAGACCATTCTTTAAAAATGGACAGTTAAGGTACAGCTTTTGAGAGACCAGACAAAATAAACATAGTTTGATTTGTTTCATGACAATTTCAACAATTTTTGTATACATCACATAATAAATATACATGAATGCATGCTTTACTGAGAAGGTGGAGTTCTTGTTAAGATGCATTTTTTAACTTAAAATTCTCATTCTTATTATGTGATTTTGGAAGAATATCTAAGTAGAAATACTTGTGTTTCCTGAGAAGGATTGCTCTTAAAAGGCAAGGTTAAAAGTTTGGACCAAACATTCCAACCATGTGGACTTGTTTTGTTTGTTTTATTTCCACTTTTTCACATCAATACAAAGAAACATCATACAAATAAATATAATGAGTAACATGTGAGTTTGACAAAATATGTTTCTAGTTAAAATACAAGCAAAAACAAATATATTGATTGGTGCCAAACCATCGTGAAAACATAATCTGCATAAAAATAAGAAATAAGGGGGAGAATGGATATCTTATGTATGCTTAGCAAGTTTCTTACAAAGGAAAAAGCAGGAGACCACATGTCGTAAGCGTAAATCCTTGATGATGACCGTGGCCTCGGCCGAGTTAGCAAATAAAGGAACAACCTACCGGTATGCAAGGGACGCGATTAAAAATCCATTTATCTTTTGTATTATAGATAGGTGTGTTGTATTCAATGTTAAATAAGATATAAGTGAAGTGATTCAAAGTGAGCATGGCTGAATTAATTTTGAGTGAAAATAACAAAATATATTTAGTGACATGTTTCGTGTTGAGAAGTGCATTTGTGCATAGTGCAAAACTTTAGCTTGGTGGAACAATAAAAGACTAATACATGTACCGTGATATTAATTGTGTGGTGGTTTCAGTTGCGGGTGATAATATTAAATGTATGCAGGGTCCATTCCTGTTGACAAACAAAGATAGAATAATTCAAGACATAACAAATAAGATTATTTTAAATTTCTATGTAAGATCTAGCAAACTACAGTGTATACTGAGTTAACAAATATGTTTTCATATAAGCTTTAAATGAATAAAGGGAGGTCCTAGTTTTAATATAGTTTAGTAAGTTATTCCAAATATCTGGTCCATGGTGTCTAATTGATCGTAGGGCTTAACTAAGTTTGGGATTATCAAGATGGTAATCATGAGCATGTCGAGTTAAATACGAGTTCGTTTACATTTAATAAATAAAAGTTTAAGAAAGATGCTGGAAGTGCTTTGGAAGTGTACTTATACATAAAAATGGCAGTTTGGAGCATATGTATATCATAAACCTTTTACGTTTTTAATTGACTAAATAACGGGTTCGAGTTTGCAAGATAGTTAGAGTGTGTACAAATACGAATTGCTCTCTTCTGCAAAAGAAATATTGAGTTTATTTTAAAATTTTACTACAGTTTGTCCATATAATATTACAGTAAATATATTAGCAATGTTTGATCAGGCTTTTTGTCTTTTTTTAAAGTTTTTTTTTGTTTGTTTGTTTTGTTTGTTGTCTTTGTATTTGTTAATGTAAGAAACAAAAACAATTCTTGTTTTTGTTTGTTAATCTTTTGAGTATCTTTGCTTATACTTATTCTGTAAATCTTCAATCTGGTCTTGTTATACTCTCATTTTATCCTAATTTCAAATTTTCAGTTTTGTGTAGGTGGCAGCACAAATAAGGCATTTCCTTTCTAGCTGTCTCCTCATTCTCGTAAATACTCACTTTTCCGTATATTTTGTCCATATTACCTTTATGATGTATATTATATTGTTTGATTTTCTTTGTAATGTATGTTATTTTATGTAAATTTTTTTTTTTACGATTAATGAAATAAATATGAATATCTATCTATCTATATGCTATATACGGTCAAATTAAAGTATTATAAAGAATAAACAAAGATCTATCATTTATCAAATATTTCATTTTTTACAAAATACCAACATTCCGGGATATCAAAATATTTATATTATGAATGTGTTCGTTCCAAGACAAATTTGAGTCAATAATAACTCCTAAAAATTTCGTTGACTGTTTTTCTACCAGGGATAAACCATCTATAATCAAATTACATTGTGGTTTGTCTTCGGAGTTTATAGTTCTTAAACAAATAAAATTAGTTTTACTTATATTTAAGGATAATTTATTACATTTAAACCATACTGAAATATTACACAAATCATGATTTACAGTATCAACAAGTGTATCAATATTTTTGTGTGAGTAAAGTATATTTGTATCGTCAGCAAAAAGAATGTAAGCTAGAATATTTGATGATCTTATTATATCATTTACATATATCAAAAATAAGAGGGGGCCTAAGATGGAGCCTTGAGGAATTCCACATGTGAGGTTCAATTTTGAGGAACTATTAGAATGATAATAATCATACTGTGTTCTATTTTTAAAATAGTCCTCAAACCAGGATAGAGCAAGGCCTCTGATACCATAGTGTTCTAGTTTATGAAGTAAGATTGTATGATCGATGGTATCAAAGGCCTTACTCAGATCCCTAAAAACACCTATAACATGTTTCTTATTAGCGAGAGATTCAATTATTTTATCACAAAGTTTAATTAAAGCAAAATCAGTTGAATGATTTTTCCTAAATCCAAACTGGTTAGGAATCAAAATATCGTGCTCATTCAAAAAAGAAATCAATCTATTATATACCAATTTCTCAAAAACCTTAGAAATACTTGATAATAATGATATGGGATGATAATTTTGAAGTTTAGATGGGTCATCTTTTTTATGAATCGGTATAACTTTAGCAACTTTTAATAAGCTAGTACAGGAACCAGTAGAGAAATATTACGTATATGAACCAATGGAGAAACAATAAAGTGTATTATTTGCTTTAATAATGAGATTCATACTTAACCCATCTGGTCCTGATGACTTGCTTGATTCAATGATTGAACTATACAAACTACTTTATGAATTGTTGTGGGAGTAAAGAATAATGAATTTTCAGAGGGTTCTAAAAGGTATTGAGAAAATGATTACCTATATTAACAAAGTAATCATTAAACAAATTAGCACATTCATTCAAATTATTAATGTCTTGTCCATTAACATTAATTTTTGTATTAATATGGTTTTTCTTACCAGTAAGATCTTTTATAATATTCCAAAGTAAATTAATAGTTTGATTACTCAAAATTTTATTTGAATAATATAATTTGCGGGATAGCCGAATAATTGATGTTAACTTATTTCTATATTTTATATATTTATCTAAATCAATATTATCTTTACTTCTTAATGCTTTCTTATATAATCGATTGCGAGTCACGATCGATCGTAAAATGCCCCTCGTTATCCATGGTTTCTTAGCCTTATTTTTATTTAACTTAATTCGAACCAAAGGTATATTTTTGTTATAATAATACATTAATTTATTCAAAAATATATAGTATGCAACATTAGCATCTAATAAATTAAAAACATCAACCCAGGATTCTGATGCTAAGTCCGCCCGAAAGCTCTGAATATTAGCATCCGTTTCTTCTCGAACGTATATATACTTCAAGGACTCATGTTTAAATCATGTTTAAATAACTGAATTTTAGGGGAAATAACAAATACGGGGAGGTGATCAGATATATCAGAATACAATATTCCATTCTGAGTGTTTTCATAAAAAATATTCGAAAATATATTGTCTATTAAAGTTTCAGTTATATTAGTTAGTCGGGTAGCTTTATTAATATGTGGATGGAGGGAATAAGAAGAGAGTGTAGTTAGTAACCCCATTTAACTATTTCTGTGTTCAATTCAATTTTTGTCACTTATATAGTTTTGCTAATATATTTCTTAGCAATTAGAAATCACTTTTAGCCATTATTGACCTAAATTTAGCTTATAGATGTTCGCTAAACCTCAAAATTGACACACGCGCGCATATGCAAACATTTCTAGTGGTCCAAAAAGTATCTATTTTGAATCCGCTATAAATCTTGAGAATGGCTGGCTACCCAGCATTTGTCTTTCATGTTCTGATAGGGTATGAATTGGAGATGCGATTTCATGTTTGCTGTTAGAATGCTTTGACGTCAACATAGTGCCACTTAAAGGAAAATTACATTTGAATTTGATTCAATTAGGTAATATTTGCCGTTGTTCTTTTGAATATATCTCGTCTATCCCTACTCTGATGTCTCCAATATTTTATTATGTTGTAGCTGAGACTTTACTCTACAAATGTATTTCCATTCGATTTTTGATCAGAAGACGGATCGTGGTCAAAATTCTGATTTAAGGTGAAGACTGCAAAGTCTGCCATAATTATGGTTTGTCCTTGTACGTGTTATATGAACGGAGGCTGGGGATTTTTTTTTCAAAGTATGAATTTCTCATTGGTGCTCCTCCTACTGGTTATCCTTATCACAGACCCACCCACCCCGCCGTCAAAATACGATACTTGGCGGGGTCATAAATCTAAAAGTCTAGTCTAGCCATTTGGTCTCATGGTCAGATTCGGTGAATGCCTCTTGGTTCTCACTATTCTCCATCGATACGTTATCTCTTTTACAATTTTTGTCTGCAAATTTTCTCCTCACGATTCTCGACCGTCAACGGCGCTTTTCTTTCTTTTCTGTACGATCCGACATATTCGTATAATAAATAATCAGTACTTGAACTTTATGAATGACGTGTTATTTTATTTATTAATTTAATGATAACAGGGTTGTACCAAACAATAGTCAGCACAATCATTTCTACTGTTTCTACATCCTTGATTACTTAATGAGCTAGTACATAGGTGTGTTAAATGAGTGCAGGGTGGAATTTTTTAAAAGACCAAATCTTCCATTGAGTTTCTACATGTGTTATGTCTCAATCAAAGGGGCACATTAATTTGTCTCCGTGACAAATTAAATGTCTAGTTAAATATTATCATTACATGTACCTGTAGTAATAAAGCAGGCAAGAAAAGAAATTCGTATGCTTAAATGAGCAGTAATTCAATTCATTACTTGAACTTGTGTATTTAGTCTATGTATGTGCATATTGTAAACAGTTGTTCACATATTTAAGGTTGGCTTCCTGATATATGATTTACAACATAAAGCCCTCAAAAGCAGAGGATTCGTGGCAAATTGTCCACAAAAAAATTCGTTAAATTACCATATAGTAATAGGAGATATATCTGTAAATACCATTTGATCAAGCGACATTAAACTGTGTCAATAAATGTAGTTTTCATTCCTTTAGGATGCCAGACAGAATTTATGAGAGAGCCTGAAAACATCTACAATGAGCTATTTTGTACCCTAGGAAAGCTGAAACTATGGCATGAAAACACTTGCATGGCATGACTTCAGGCTTTGCTTGAAAACTGGCATCCCTGCATGTATAGTGCTTACATTTTTTTCAATAACGACTGTATCTCCTGGCTGACACGAGCTGCTATTGTCTGTACATTCGTTGTCATAAACACACCAGACACATGTAAAAAGGCTCGTAACACAAGATGAACATCTGCAAAAAATTGATAATTACTATTGTATTAAAACTCATACCAAAACTATATAACTATTCACAATGGTGTAAGTCAAACCATTTCTAAAATACTGTCAGCAGTTCCAATTTGAACATTACACGAGAACAATAAAATGAATACAATGTACTTCTGTTCACTTATTATAATTAGTTATTGGTAGATTTAAAAAATATGACTAATAATAAATCTCAAATTCTGTGAAAGTTTGCTATCTTAAGTTCCACGAAAACAAAGACTACACAAAATATATATGGAGCAAGCACAATGAAGAAAAAAAAGAAAAAAAAATATATGAATAACTAGATGGAATTTCGACTGCGCACAGTCGAAAATGATGCCTCCGCCATAGAGCGATTTTACAAACCAAAAGGAAAGCAATTTTGAATATTCAAGTTTTCTCGGGTTCTCAGAATATCGTGATTACAATTAAGCTTTTTTTCTTCATATACATGGCTCTGCAAGATAAACTCCTGTCCTGAGTTTGAAAGTAAACCATCTGTCGGTTCTAATTATAATGCGTTCACAAGCTATTTATATGCATACATAATGAGCCCCATGACCTTTGACCTCATGACCCTAAAATTTAATCAGTTCATTGGCTCTTCAAGATACATAAACATGTCTTGAGTTTGATGGTAATCTGTCTATCGGTTCTCAAGATAATGCGATCACAAGCTATTTTTTAATAAATAATAAGCCCCACGTCTTTCGACCTTTGACCTCATGACCCTAAAATTTAATCAGTTCATCGGCTCTGTAAGATACATACACGTCTTGAGTTTGATGGTAATCCGTCCACCGGTTCTATAAGGATAGTGTGATCACAAGCTGTTTTTGCATACATATTGAGCCCTGTGACCTTTGACCTTTAACGTCGGACCCCAAAATCTAATCAGTTCATTGGCTCTGCAAGATACATACATGCCCCAAGTTTGGCGGTAATCCATCAATCGGTTCTTGAGATAACATGATCACGAGCTATTTTTGCATACATAATGAACCTAGTGACCTTTGACCTTTGACCTCATGACCACAAAATCTAATCAGTTCATTGGCTCTGCAAGATACATACATGACCCAAGTTTGGCGGGAATCCATCAATCGGTTCTTGAGAACGCGATCACGAGAACGGGACGTACGTACAAACGGACGGACAACCAGAAAACATTATGCCTCTGGCTACTTTGTAGCGGAGGCAAAAATATCAATGTTTATTCTTAAACGTATGATAATCTTTATAAATCATGATCCAATTCGAATAAAGGTTATCAAAATATCATTGTATTTATTGTAGTTTAATATAACATAAAGCAGTCTAATTGATATTCATATAACTGTGGGTTGGGGTGTCATGAATAAACCAAGTGGAGCCTCAATAAACAACGTGGTGCTCATAAATGCAGACTTTTAATCTTTTAAATAAAGCTCTAGATATTTCTATACATAATCAATTCATGCAAAAGCACAAGCCTTCTTTAATCCTCACTATTAGATCCAGATAAGGGAATGGAAAAGTGTTCATAAAAGTAAGTTTGAACTTCTGAGCCAAAACCATGTACTAAAGCAATTAACAAGAATAATGTTCCATTTTTTAATGTGTACCCGTGTGTGTTATTATTACCAACAACCCCAATACCAACTAGATCGAACAACTAAATAAAATTGCTCGCTGAAGTTCATCAAGTTCAAGAACTTACGATTTAATGACACTGCAGTCAAAGAAGAAGAAATCTGTAGTCACAAGGTTGACATCCGTTTCAGTTGAAACAATAGACAGAGGCAATTTCAAAAAGTACACTAGCAAACAAATGAAAAGAAATGTTAAACAATAGGCGGTGTCAGACACAATTTTCCCGACCCATCTTGAATTATCTAGATTTTAGAAATCTAGATAATTCAGTCACGTAGGTGACAGACTGGTGACAGACAGGCTACGAATAATCCAGATTATTGATGGGCCATTGCGCATGCACCGTTCAGGTAGATAAGCATTGTGACATCACGCGGTCAATCAAAAGTAATGCACAATGACAATGACAATGACAATGACAATGACAATTTACTCTCATGTCACCCACATTGGGGTATTGGAGAAGTTTACAAACAGTTTGAATTTGTCAATTTAACACTGTAAATCATACAATTCAAATCGAATAATGTTAATCAATAAAAAAATAACACTATCGACAGTAGTGAGAAAAATTGTATTGATAACAATAATAATAATAATAATAATAATAATAATAATAATAACAATATTAATAATGATAATTCAAAAAACAAAACGATAATATTAATTACAATTATAATTAATGACAAAAATCAATGGAAACAATTGAAAAAGAAAGTTACTGGCACCAGTAAATAGATATAAATAGATAGATATCAATTAATAATTTGATATAAGACAAAAAAGAGAAACATAAACATTAAATGCGAACTAATATAATTGTGCGCAGGTTATGATAGCGTGTTAAAAACTATATGCCTGCCAATCATTAAGTTAAAAGTTGACCTTACACTGAATTTTAACAATATTTTTTCAACATTGCATGGTGACAGACAGAAAAATCCCGTGAAAAATCCTATCAAGGGAGAATTTTTTTGTTTCGTTAGACGATTTTTAAAGGGATTTTTTAAGGGATAATTGATGACAGACAGCCAATTATGCGGATAACTATAATCTGTATAATTATTTTTTCAGATAATTGGCCTCTGTCTGACACCACTTATACTAATCATTTTAATGCAGACAAAATCAAATATAATTGAAGGATGATGAACCACTTTCTGCTTTTTGTGTAATGGCAATTATATTTTGAGAGTCAGTGGTAACTGTCGATGAAGAAAATCAAGCAGGTTATTAAAGGGCCACTAGATACCGAGAGAAATACATTTTAATTACATCAGTCCTTCATGTGCATTTATTTCATACACATCTAAACACCTTTATATGATGGGAAGTTCTCAAATCGAGACATTTCACCCTGTGTTAATTCAATATTCAACTAAATCTACCTGGTGAGATCCTGCATGTCTCTTGTGTTTTTCTAATGAGCTGCCTTTCAAAATGTCAACAACAAAATAAATAAATACAATAGATAACAAAAGATTTACCGTATATTTCAATGAATTTTCACAGGTATTGGTACTTTTATAACATATCAATAGTCGGCACATGTTATATATTGAGATGGCAAAAAAAACCCAAACAACTGTTATCAAATTTGCAAAGACAACCCTTACAAAAAAACATGGTACAGTACTACCACGGTACTACCATGATACAGACGGTACTACCATGTCTCTATATATGTAGTGTACCGTAATAACTGTAATGGTACTACCATGGTAGTACCATGGTAAATGTACCTTGGCCAAAATACCGTGGCCAAAATACCGTGTACCATAGTAATTTTGTATAAGGGAATGCACATGTATACATGTACAATGCGCACTGATTCACATTTCGTCTTTACATGTACTTACATCCATCTGGAATTGAAGGTATGCTGTTTGCAGGAGGGGATGTACAGGTGACAGTATTACCGGTAGTTAAAGCAGAGACCTCGTAAGAGTCAAAGGCACACCTGTATTGAAAACTGATCCTCAGATCTGGAAGTAGTTGTACTGTGATGGTAATCTATTACAAGAATGGAACAAAAAAAATTCTTAACAGGACTCACATGCACAGGAAATCTCACATGTAGTTGTACATGTTATTGCATTTATTTCTAATACTGTATTTCATTCCCTGACTATCGAATTTAAAACGTTATCATGAAAAGGGTAATAATAGAAATTTTGATATTTTTTTATGACTGATCATGCCAGCAGTCTCTGTATGGTGAGTCCCAAATAAGCTAGTCAAGTATCACTGATAATTACATGTAGTGCAAAATATATTTTAATCACCTTTAAAGTGATCTGACCAGCATTGATAATAATAATAATAATAATATTCCGCTTTTATATAGCGCCCAATACATCGATCCAACGATGTGCTTAAGTGCTTTACAGATAAATTATTACCCAGGTCATCGGATTCAGGCTTACCCGCACACAATGTATGCACATTTTCCACTCCCTGGGGAGCATTCCAGCCAGTCGCCATTTTACAAGCGCACACTTGCTTATCCAACCGCATGAACTTTCGCATCCTACCGGGTACCCATTTAACACCTGGGTGGAGAGTAGCAAGTGCAGGTAATGAGGTAAATATCTTGCCATGTGGAAGGGAAAAGAAAATCTGAGAAAGTAAAATGATTGTATTTACTTCTTGTTGTGTCTGATGATAAGGGAGACTGTTTGGCTGGACATCTGAGATGGATACACACTGTAAGGCATTGTATGATAACCATCGAGTTGACTCATCACGTAAGGGGCATGCCTCATATCTTGTGCACCTTGGGCAGTAATTGAGATAAGGTTATAATACCTTGCATGTTTACAACATACTTTCTTACAAATCTACCTGCATAAATATACCAACAAGATAGCTTGTGTATTGTGACTAAGTTTTAAATCAATTAAATTAATAATCTATTCTTTGCAATATTTGTAATCTATTCATTTTATATGAACATATCATAAAGACCACACAATATATGCTTAATTTATTCAATATATACATTTTTGGGCATTACCTTAACTTATTTTCATGCAGTTTAACATATTAATTATGATCTGACCTTCCAAACGTTATTTTTAGTGTCTGAATGTCATGTGTCTCTCATCAAATGCTATAGAATGTTATGTACAGCTTGCACAGATCACAGAATGAAGCAGCTGTACCTGGTATCTAGACTATTTGCAGTACCGGGTAAAGGCCTCCATCGTAACCTTTAGACTTTACCAAAACACTCACCTTCTTATAAGAGTACAATATCCACAGTAAGGATCTCCATCATTTCCTACATTCTCTCCAATGCATGCACTCACCTTGCATGCTTCTAGATTACGGTACACCCTTCATTAGGGTCTCCATCATTTCCTTGTCCATTCATACCAAAGCACGCACATTGCTTCTAGAGTACACCATCCACAGTAAGGATCTCCATTATTTCCTCCGTTCTAGCTCTCCAAAGCACTCACCTTGCTTCTAGATTACGCCCTCCATAAGGGCCTCCATCATTTCCTCGTCCATTCCTACCACAGCACCCACCTTGCTTCTAGAGTACACCATCCACAGTAAGGATCTCCATTATTTCATCCGTTCTAGCTCTCCAAAGCACTCACCTTGCTTCTAGAGTACACTATCCACAGTAAGGATCTCCATCATTTCCTCGTCCATTCCTACCACAGCACTCACCTTGCTTCTAGAGTACACCATCCACAGTAAGGGCCTCCATCATTTCCTCGTCCATTCCTACCAAAGCACTCACCTTGCTTCTAGAGTACACCATCTACAGTAAGGGCCTCCATCATTTCCTCGTCCATTCCTACCAAAGCACTCACCTTGCTTCTAGAGTACACCATCTACAGTAAGGGCCTCCATCATTTCCTCGTCCATTCCTACCAAAGCACTCACCTTGCTTCTAGAGAACACGTACCATCCATAGTAAGGGCCTCCATCATTTCCTTGTCCATTCTTACCAAAGCACTTTGCTTGCTTCTAGAGTACACCATCCACGGTAAGGGCCTCGATCATTTCCTCGTCCATTGCTACCAAAGCACTCACCTTGCTTCTAGAGTACACCATCCACAGTAAGGGCCTCGATCATTTCCTCGTCCATTCCTACCAAAGCACTCACCTTGCTTCTAGAGAACACGTACCATCCATATAGTAAGGGCCTCCATCATTTCCTTGTCCATTCTTACCAAAGCACTCAGCTTGCTTCTAGAGTACACCATCCAAAGTAAGGGCCTCGATCATTTCCTCGTCCATTACTACCAAAGCACTCACCTTGCTTCTAGAGTACACCATCCAAAGTAAGGGCCTCGATCATTTCCTCGTCCATTCCTACCAAAGCACTCACCTTGCTTCTAGAGTACACCATCCACAGTAAGGGTCTCCATCATTTCCTCCATGGCCTCCAATGCACTCATCACAGGTCTGGTATTGGCCACAGTTTGCCAAATTCAATGTAAGGACCTACATTTTGTTTGTATAAAACGAAGATTGAGTAGCATTATTTTTTTTACATTATGCTGATACGTGTACGTGTATCTATGGATTTATTTATCACCAATGCACTCATCACAGCTCTCGTAATGTTTTTGAACTGTAACGCAAGGACCTTTGTAATAATAAAAAAGGGAAATTATTATTTTTAGATACGTACATATGTAGCATTGCAGGGCGTTTTATTTCCAGATCTATGTGCTATTTGTCACAATTAAAAGAGAAACAAATTGACATGCGGAAATTACGAGAAATCAACATCGAGCCCTTCTGACATTCTTCAGTCTAATTTTATCTTGATCTTTCATACAATCAAGACGATCTCATACTTCAGTATGAATCTGTTCTTTGCGCTCTCCTGGACCAACATGCTCCTCTATTATCACACACAGTACGTTGTCGACCAGACTCGCCGTGGCAAAATGATTAGCTCCATAAGGCGAAATGAGAAATTTCAAGACTGGAACGGATTACATCTACATCATCTAATTCTGGCGAAGAGAAAAATTGTCAGATATTCAAAGCTAAATGCGCTGCCTGAGAGTACAAGAATGCAGTAGAAAGTGCTAAAACAGTGTATCATCATGACAAACAGGCTGATTGCAGTGCTAGGGAGTTGTTGCAGTTTTTTCGTGAATAAACTTGAGAGGATTTCCAAGTCTCTAAGAATTAATGCATCCACATGTTGTGTTCCCATTTGATTTTCCAGAAAAAAAACTTAATTTCATACCTATAAACCTGTCACTGAAAAGCAAGTTCCAGAGATAAAAAAAGACTTCTTTTACAACAAATTGTAGCCTGGATGCCATTCCAACTTGTTTATTGCAGACATGTCGGGATGAGATTATTCCGATAATAACCTACATCATCAATGAATCTTTTAGAACAGACTGTTACCTGAATGGCCTTTAACAGTCTGTTTTTTGTCTTCTCATCAAATATCGAAGGTTGGACAGTGAAGATTTTTTTTAAACTATCGCCCAATTGCAATCTTTAAGTTTTGTTGCGAAGGCTGCAGAGTATGATGGCCTTAAAGGGACATCGTGAACCATGAAATCATGAATCTTTGTTGTGAAATTCGCAATAAAATATGCGACAAGTCGCATATTTCGTCAATATTATTAGGTGGGCTGTAAGTTATACAGACCACCTTATAATTTCGTTAAAATTGCCTTTATTATTTATTAGGTGGTCTGTATTTTATTTATTTCTTTTTCTTATTTCCACCCACTTTTTTGTATGATAATATGACGATGGCTTGATCAAATGCCTTGAAATTAGGAAATTTGGCACACATATGTATAGGCATATGGACAAAGCACAATAAGGTTTTCAACATTGACCATGACTGATGACGTCATCTAGGCGCCATTTTGTGAAATTTTCTGAAAATCAACTCATGATCATATCTTCATAACGGAAAGTCATTTTTCATTCATATTTATCATGATCAAGGTCAATATCTGTCCGGTCAATTTAAGGTCAATAAACGCGCGCGTACGCACACGTTCGCACGCGAGCGCGCGCGCAAAATTTCAAAATGCTCCAAATCGTCTCAAATTCATTTTGGATACGTTTCAGGCCATTTTAAGCATTTCGCAAAAAACGCGCACACGCGCATGCGCGCGCGTTTTCGCGCGTACTGGCATTTTGCAACATAGAATCGCCAAATTTTTCTGTCATCATATTTGGCACATTTTTCCAAGCATTTTGATACCTTGTTCACCTTTTTCTGACCAGTAATAACGCAATGAGCGTCCGTTCAAGAAACATGTCCGTGCGCGCGAGCTCTTGTAATACATAGCATATATGGGCAAAAACATGCCTATACAAAATTCATTGTAACTCTTCAGAATGGATGGGAACTCCCAAATTTTTTTCATATTTGGATAGATTATGAGTCGGAGATATGATTTCATGTCTCATTTGACCCTCAATTAACTCATGACGTCATCATAATGGCCTCCGAACTCAAAATTTCAATTTGCATATTATGACGTCAGCATATTTTTGGAAAATTGATTGTCTCTCTGTAAATATTGATCGATTTTCTTCCAAATTTTGATTTGTTCTAGCTGAGACAATTCTCTACAAATGCAGGTTCCACGATTTTTCATTTTGACAAAGGCATCATGGCGTATTTTTGCGATTAAAGGAGGCATGTCAATTTTTCACATTTTGCGTGTATTCTCTATGGGACATGACTTTTTTCAAAACTGGATTCTACATTCCCGTCTTTCGCGAGCAATATCTCCGTCGTTTTAGTTTTGTTTTCGCTGAGCTTCGAGTATGTTGTAGCTGAGACAATAAGCTATCACAAGTGTGCCCTTTATTTTTCGATCAGATGCCGGGATCATGCTCATATTTCACTTGCAAAGTGGGATTTGAGAATTCCATTTTCCGTTCACGTGTAATGTCTATGTGGATTATTTTGGTATAGTGGTCATAGCACTTGCCTCCCATTCCGGCGACCCAAGTTCGATTCCTGGTGGGTCATTTTTTTTTTTTGCCGTCGTTTTAAATTTGATTTTATGATCTTCTTCGACTATTATAACATATTGTCATATACAATCATAAACAATGTAATAAAATGCCTAATATGGGCAAAAACATGCCTATAAAAAATCCATTATAGCTCTTTGGGATGCACCGGGACCCTCAATTTTTTTTCATATTTGGATAGAGTATGAGTCAAAGATATGATTTTATGTCTCATTTGGCCATTAAGTGTATCATGACATCATCATAATGGCCTTGGAACTCAAAATACGAATTTGCATATTATGGCGTCAGCTTATTTATGGAAAATTGAGTGTATCTCTGTAAATATTGATCATTTTTCTCCCAAGTTTTGATATGTTGTAGCTGAGACAATTGTCCTCATGGTCCACGACATTTATTTCTCATTTTAACAATGGCGTCATGGTCGACTCTTTCGATTAAAGGAGGCATGTCAATTTTCCCAATTTTGCGTGTATTCTCTATGGGAGGTGACTTTTTCTGAAATCTTCATTCTACATTCCAATCTTGTTTGAGCAATATCTCGATTATTTTTTCTCAATTTTCTGCCAGCTTCGGATATGATGTAGCTGAGAAAATTCCCTACGCAGAATGTGACATTTATTTTTTAATCAGATGTTGGGATCATGGTGATATTTTAACTACAAAATGTGATTTGAGAATCCCGTATTCCGTATACGTGTAATGTCTATGTGGAGTATTTTGGTATATTGGTCGCAATTGACTTGAAATGTTGTAAGTTGATAGGTAGGAAAAAATATTTCATATAAAAACACAAAATTGAGAATATGCATATTTCAATATGTTATTGAGATGTTAAGGTCAAAGGTCAAATATACTGTACATGGTTTCTCTAAAACGATGCATTGTATAGACTTGAAATTTGGCACACTAATAGACCTGAATAAAGGATTTTTTCAAAAAATAAGGTCAAATCATGCCAATTTTATCTTAACTACTTAGTATGTAAATTAGGGTCAAAGGTCAAAAATTTCACCGATCACTATATCACTAACTAGGTGTGGCATGCACTTGGAACAGCCCACCTATACTTGTTACAAACAAGTATTACATGTCTAGTTATTATTATGTATTTGGTGTCACCTGAGCCTGGGAGGCAAAAAGCGGAATAACTGATTGGGATTGCGCAGGTGAACCACTACACCGGGGTTCCCCCCTACTCTCATACGAATAGTGTAGTGGGTTCTTAACGTGCAAAGGTGGTGACTCTCCTCTACACGGGGCCTCCATTTAACGTCCTATCCGAGGGATTTTTTTGCGAATTTTGCAACAAAGTTCACGATTCGAGATGTCCCTTCTGGGCCACCATACTTTTGGACTATTCATCTGCAATAAGCCATGACATTATTTTCCAAAGGAAGTCGATATTGGTTTGGGATCTACGACCATGCACTGGACTGGTTTTGCGCCAAAACATCTCGGACTCAAACTTTCTTGATCAACGGTGTGCAGTCATCAGCTCACAAACCAGCCCTAGGTGTTCCGCGAGGGTCGGTTATTAGACCCTTGGTATATACATTGTACACTTTACCTCTTAAGAATACTATCGATTCGTATGGATTTTCTCAAATGTTTTATGCAGATGATACTCAAATAGTATCATCTGCATAAAACATTTTAGAAAATCTTATATTATAGTAATAATGACTGCTATGAGAGGCATAGTTGTTTTTATTGCTCAAAGGGAGGTTACATCGTGCTATCACAACGAGGCGTGCCGAGGGGTGATAGCACGATGTAACCTCCCCGAGAGCCAAAAAAAACAACTATGCCTCGAATATTAAAGCAGTCATTATTACTATAATAGGGTCATTGCTTGTGATCCTGAAGGTAATACTAAAAAAATGAGGTGTCATATGAAAGAGCAGGTTTATCTCTATATACAAAAAAATGTATGGAATGCCGCGCGCGCTCCGCACAAACTAAGTAAACCAATGGGGATCGCAGGAGGATGAGGATGAGGGTACAAACTTTTAACTATTCCCTGTGGGCTCTAGCTATTCCCTGTGAGTGGGTGTGAGTGGGGTATGGCTTGAAATCACGACTCCAATTTCGACCAATCAGATGGCTAGATTTCTAAAGTGAGAAACATATATATATATATATATATCATGTTTTGAGAGTCTTACACTAGTTACCGATCAGATCGCATATTATAAAGAAAAGGAGAAGATCCCAGTATTATGAACAGAACACATGAAATCTAAAAATCTGTTTTGGTTTAGGTATACTGCTCGTGACCGCTGTAGTTTGTTGTGTGTCTTCCGGTAATGTAAAGGTTATACCGTATACCCTATACTCTACACCTCCCACAGATATATCACAATCTGATAATTACTAAGTTTGAAAAGATATTTTAATTCCATTGTTAATAGAGTAAAACTGAGAAATGGCAGAATATATCAAACCCATATCATGCGTGCAACTTTCATTTTTCTGTTCATGTGTATACATACATGTTCATGTACTAGCTTTCTATGTCAGGTGACATGATGAACTCCGAAACAATCTTGTACGTGTAGGCTATTATTTGTAACATACCTGTGAATCTTGGTCTGAACTTGTCGCCAGTGTAAGCTGTTCTGTAGATTCATGTAGGAACATCTCCTGTAAGACAGATCCATTTCCAAGCGGGACAGTTTCATAGACGTAGCCAAATGAACTATTAACAATGTTTGTCTGGAAGAAAATTCATGAGCATTTAATTAAATGTTAAATTTAACTTCTTTCTTCGACGATATTTTCTCATTTATTTCATTCTATCTGAAAGCGTTCTTACAAGATAGCTACTACTGTAATGTTAAAGTGCTGCTGTTAAAGCCCCTCTGCACTAGTTTGGCCAGGAGGGATAAAAGGGATTAGCGTGTTCAATGACAGGTGGTTATGGTTATCTCATCAACTCAGCTCTCAGTTAACATAAGAAAAAGAGGATCATGGGGGACCAACAGGCACCGCTTAGGCATTGTTTTCTATATAGAGGGAGCAAGTAGCTACAAGTAGTACAGTGGGGCTTTAATGGAAATTTCAGATATATTTTTCTACAATGGATGCGTTCTAATTTGGGTTAGCTCATGTAGATTATTTCCTTTACAATTACGATGAACCTATGACATTGAATTTGAATTTGGAAGCATCATGGAAAATAGAAATTGTGCTTTGTAACCATTTAATAGTGGTAATATGTTTTGATGAAAATCTGTCAATGGACTTAATTATTAAGTAAATAATCAATCTACCGTAACATATTACGTACACTCTAAAATAAAACAAGTTACCCAGTATTGGGTAAAGGGGAAACATGATATGTTTGTTAGATAAAGTCTTACCAAACATTTCGTCAACTGTACCCATTATTTAGTAAATTTGCCCCAATAGTGGGTAGAATTTTCCCAAATAATGACAAGCATATGTTCCTTTCACACCCAATAATGGGTGAAAAATTGCCTAATTTTAAGTGTAAGGTATCAATGCAACACATTCATAAAATAGACATATATTAAAGGCCAACGAACTTTGTGGAGGTATCCTTGTGTATCTCCTATGAATGCCACAGTATGTTGTCTCTCTATGGTTGTCACAATAGAGGTGGGTATCACATCAGGAATGGTGATGATGGGTGAGTCAGAGAGGGGAACCGTTCCACTAGCATACTGGTAGAGAGTATCCACAAAACCATCTTCCTCAAACAAAGCTGTACACTGGACTGAATCTGGTGGTGTGAAAGGAAACTACCAGGAAAAGAGAAGAAGAAAAATAATAAGTTTGACAATAGAGACACGCCTTTTGAAGGTCTCCTTGTGTATACCCCATAAATGCCACAGTATGTTGTCTCTCTATGGTTGTCACAATGGAGGTGCATGTCACATCAGGAATGGTGAAGATGGGCAGAGAGGGGAATCGTCCCACTAGCATACCGGTAGAGAGTCTGCCCACTACCATCTTATTCAAAATAAGCTGTATACTGTACTGAATCTGGTTGAGTCAATGATTCAGGTAGCTGGCTAAAGAACATAAGGAGAGATATTGTAATAATGACAATAAAAGAGTCAAAATGGAGATTAAGTACAAGTTACTGGTAATTGATGTGCCAGTGTGGAAGAAATGGGAACGATTTCACTGGTATTCCAGTATATAGAGAAGCATTCCTCTTCTTCGTAATAGAAAGCTTGAAATAATGGCGTGCAGTCTAATTTCTATGGTAGGTGAGGTGAAGGTACATTAGGTATCACATTAAAAAATGGTGGTGGGTTAGGCAGAGAGGGGAAGCATTCCACTAGCATACTGGTAGAGATTCCCATAAAGCCCCCATTTCATCATAAGCTGTACAATGGACTGAATCTGGTGGAGTACAGCAAGCTGCTAGAAAAGAATGAAAATGGAGAAGAATTATTACATTCCACAGCACATAAACTTTTATAAAAATTTATGATCTCTAATTAAGGACAGCTACATGTACATCATGGTGCCCTCTCTATGGAGGAAGGAATCATGACAGAAGAGGTGATGATGGATGAGGCATAGAGAGGAACTATTTCACTAGCATTTAATTACACCAATACAAAAAGTGTCGCTTAATGTAATCTTCTATATAATGCCATACTTTGCAAGGGATCATTTTCACAGATTTTGTTGACTAACTGTATGGTCACAAAACAACTGAAAATAAACAGGCAATGAATGCAACAAATTAATGTGAGGATCAAGCCTGTGTTTACAATCAATTCTTGTAAAAATGTCTGTTTCGATGTCATTCGCGAAAGAAAAAAACCTTTGCAATTTTATGCAAAAATATTGATTTACTGAGCTGTGCACTAGACTGAATCTGGCAGAAGGAAAATTTCAGAATGCTGTCCCAGATACTTTAAAGAAAATCACTTCTACACTGTCCAATTAAGCTTGCAACAGAGAGCAATCTTTCTTCTGACTTGAAACACAAAAGTGAATAGGATTCTACTTGTACATGTATGTACATGATATTGAATTAAATCTTACCAACGTATTTGGTCTAATATTTTTCTGTACAAATCAGTAGTTCAATCCAAAACTCTTGAAAATGTTAGGTTGAGGGTTACTCTTACGCATTTCAGAATGAGATATTTCACTTCATGTGCAAATTCAGTACATCTCTTAATAATAATACTACACAATTTACTACAAATATAACTTCCGGTCAATATTCTATTCTTAGAAAACAAGAAAGTCAATATTCTGTTTCATTTTTTATCTACACGAATACAGGTACACCTGGACATGTGTCAGCTTTGTATGCAAGATATGTTTCATGTTTGTAATTTTAAACTGATGTTGATTTCATGCAGGGACCTGAAGAATGAATGTGGCTATCCTGTCGAGATTAACTAAAATCAAATCAAATCAACTACATTAAAGTATGCTCGGGTGAACTACAGAAAACTATGAAAATCATGATAATACATGTACCTTGTACTTTCATTGACTTACTGAGTTACAAGTGCTGCCTTGAAGGAAGTTGTTTGTTGTTCCTGTTGATACCCCCTGGATACATCCCAAGACAGCACCTTCAAAGCTCTGCTGTACATCACTCATCTTATAGACGCAAAGGGCAGATGAACTCTCACTTGTGAATACAGAATACAGAAGGTCATCAGTACTCTCAATACTGAATGAGTCGGCTAGCTGTGATCCTGCTGGTCCGATATGAGCAGACTGGATCACATTGTGAGATCCACACTGTAGTTCTATCTCTGTGTAGGATGCGAAATTTACGTCTAATGAATTACGACACAATCGCCCCAAGTATGCACTACTTTCCCTCGAGATAAAATAATAGAGATATTCCATGTAAGTGATCAAATGTCTGTAAATGTTCTGTGGGGTAGGGGGTTGAGGTGGTAATACCTGTTGTACGGGAATCAGGTCTAGAAGACTGCGCTTTGAGACAGATCGAATGCTCACTGTTTCACCACTGATCCCTGTAAATAAGTACAATCCACCATCTACAGTACCCCTGCCATTGTTTAGAAAGTCAGCACCTAAAACAACAGCTCCAGCAGTGGGTGCATCTGATGTTGTCACAACAAACTGATTATTGAAAGAATCATGTCTCACTACATCATGTGATATATTAGTCAGGCTTCTCGTCTCACAGTACCCATCACAGCCACCACATGTGATGAGCTTGTCCGCAGGTGATGGAGCTACAACAAGAAGTTTGATATCATTTATATTCTCTTCATATGGAGAAGGGCATAGTCCAGAATCCACTGTGTGTTTGAGAGTCAAGTCTGAGTTGAGCTGATAGAGTCTCTGCCGTGCTCCAATATAGATCTCTCCAGTGATGTTGTTGATGGTGATGTGGTTGAATGGTAGGGTGGGGTCGGGACTGGTAAAGGATGATACCAGGTAGGAGGAGAGAGGAGCTGAGTAGATCGACGGAATGATAAGAAGCAGGAAGAGGAGCATGATGCCCAGCTTCAAAACATCTCCTGGTGGCATGATTGCCCCTTTAATTTGATCCTTGGTAGTTTGAGTCATATGATAAACCTATGGTATGTTTAATGGAAAATTAACCACATGATGAGTTCCATTTCATAATCCAAATTGAATAAGATTGCTTTTTTTTTAAAGTTTAATTTAGTTTATATTATAGTGTACAGTATATCAAAGATTTTATTATGATATTTGTAATTGATAAGATTTTATTTTTTATTTTTTATTTGTACGTTTTATTAAAACAAACCATGAGAATACAAGATTCATAAAGTGAAAACAACAAAAATACAAAATACAAAAATAAATATAAAAATTTTAAAAGGCAGACAAATGGAGGGAGGGAAAAGATTTTTGGTGAGAAGCTTGTGTATGGATGGAGACTGATATAATGGTCAATGTGAACATAATCGCAAAGGCCTTTGCAAATCACCTTAAAGGGATTGGGTAACTTTGTCTCAGATTCTGAAACAAAATCCTGGATTTAGCTCATGCTGCAATCATAATTATAAACCTTTATAAACCCTATGACTTTTACCAGCCGATCGCCTGTCTGATTATCAAGATATTTATGATTGGAAATCGAAATCAAATTTTGCGTTTTCCTAACACTTCAGTCTATTGGGGAGAATGAGTATGGCAAAAACCGGTCACTCAAAGATTTTTACTTTTTTGAGTCACTTCATGATCATTTTGAAGCGCAATTTTTTCAGGGCTTCATTATTACACCATATCACAGACACTGATAACAGGTAGAGCCATGCATCTCAGATTTAACATTGTTAAACGTTGCCTTTAATGCAATTTCAAAAGCCCTGTCCATCATCTTTAAAGCGTGCGAACATTACAATGACGTATTACATATCCGAACATGATTTCTACTGGATTTAGATGTCCAATGGGGTATTAGAGTTTCCCTTGAGTTGATTTCTTTAACGTAGTTGCTATCGTGTTTGTAAATGTACATTTATTAAGTATGGCAAAATTTTCTCATGGAAGCCCATGAATAATAGCTTTAATCAACAATAAAACATCAAATAAAGAATAGATAAATGAATAAAACCACATTAATATCGTCCTTACCTTAATATAAGTCTTCTATGCCTTTTGTTGTGAATGTAATATTCATGTACTCTACAGTGTATAAAGAGGAAGTAATCGACATCGAAATGTATGAAAACAATTTTTTTCAGAAATTATTGCAATAGAATCGCAAGCTTCGTTGCACCCTTAGAAAACACCATGGCACAGGGCAAAGGTTAAATTGTTTTAATGAATACCGAGGAGGGATCAAACTTGAACAACTCAAGCCAAGATAAAGAACTAAAAAAGGAAAATAGGGCTTGTAGGATCACTCACGTAATCACGTTAAATCGCGTTTCGAGTACTTTCGTAGATACAAACTGTCTAAACTACAGGTGTAGGGTAGTCCACTGGCTGGACTGTTTTCTATGGTGGTACATGAATATGATTTCCTGTGTTCCACGATAGTTTACTGGGGGTACCTATATTAGCACACTTACTCATATGCAGTGTAGTAGGCATCTCTAGATATGATCCAGTCAATATCTGTTCTTTGTTCCTTTGGAGTTTGTATCCAAGCATGCCTTCATCATCCACTGTAGAGAAGCATCATCCTACATGGGAGAAACAATTTTACTTCAAAACTACTAACAATGGATACATAATTATCCACCATAATACATATCCTATTAACAGAATTTCATAGATCTTATTTTGCATTCTTCTTCATTTTCATTGCTCAAGAAGTGAAAGGCGCCCCCTACAAAAAAAAGTAATGCGAGTCCGAAAATACCCTACATGTAGTGTTTTGAGTGTGCATTAAGTATGGCTCTTCTACACACAGGACCTTCCTTAAATAAGGACAAATTTCTTTTTTTAACAAAACAGGGAAAGACAACAATATTTGTATGCTAAGTGATGCAGAACTAGAATAAAATATACCCTCCACTGTATACGCTTGCAACGTAAACTTAGTTCCATTTCCTTTTTAGTGAATTAATAGGTGGTCGTTTTGTGTGTGGTCAATATCCTGAAAATTTTACCTGCATGGGACTTTCTGCTTCATCTTGCAAATATAAGATATTGACTGGCAGGGGGTGTAATACAACATTATTCGGACCGCTGAAGGCAGTCATATTAAAAATATGGTCACTAGGGAAAATATAACTCCCTTCAGGTCCGAAAAATGTTATACTTTTGCAGCGCATGCGCAGTAACAATTTCAACACGGAGCGGTGTTCAATTTCGACGAAGAAAACCGGTAGGGGGGAAAAAAGACCCTTAAACGCATCATACAGTCAATCTGGTAAGTGGAACCGATGTATAATAGCCTAGACCTAATTTTCAAAAATAAATGCATCGGATATGAATCCGCTAAAGTGACATTTTAGTCCAAAAGTTTGGCCGGAATTTTGTGCCCAAATCTGGAACACCGAGTTTGCACAGGAGCGCCTATGGCTGGCTTCTGTCTCTAAAGAGAGGGGCCGACCCTACCCAAATCAGAGGCTAACGAACGAAAGAGACGAAATTTTCGGTCTACCTTTCTATGTGATGTAATCTGGAAGAGGCATGGCTATTTCCTTCTAGCTCGCGCTCTCTCTCTCCCTCTCTCTCTCTCTCTCTATCTATCTATCTATCTCTCTCCCGAGTCTGTCTGTCTCTCTGTCTCTCTCCCTTCCCTCTTTCTCTCTCTCTCTCTCTCATTCTGTCAATGTTTCAAACAGGGCGGTGCAATTCCATGGAGCTAGAACGAGCTAGAAGAACCATGGAGCTATTAAGAGAAATTGGCCATCTCGCATGCTCCTGAATTTAAATTATTCGTCATCGTTATTATCACTGTTGTACGGCATAAAAAGGTGGCCCTAGCCGTCCTAAAATGTACCAATAGATAACAATTTGAAGTTAAAGCTCCTCTTAGCTAGTGTTTGGAGCCCCAAATTTGCCAAAAGTGTTATGGCAAAAATTAACTTAAATTGTACAATGAATGTGAAAGGGTGTGTCATTTAAACACACACCTCTGCAAGGGTTTTCAAAACGAATGTGTTTGAAGACGAATATTGATGACAGAATGCCAAATTTGGGCCCCGTTGCACAAAACTTACCATTGATGGCACGATCAAGGTTTAGGAGTAGTAGAATCGAGAGCGTACGTATCCGGACAAGTAGCCCCTGGACCACTGGCGTACTGGTGGGGGGGCTTGGGGGCGCTAGCCCCCCCTAAATAAAATTAAATCATGACTTATTTTCAATTCCATACAAGTGATTTATAAATGTTCGTGATATATCACATGATTTTCAACAAAATGCGCGGTTCTCCATTTCTGTTGCAAACTGACACATTCCCAAATAGCCAGGAAGAGCAAAATATTCTTTTTTTAATATGGGCCTTGGTGTCCACTAACAGTGATACTAGTACTAGTAGATAACCGTATATCCAGTTTAGCGAAAAGTCTGGATACCCGTATGTCCGGCCTATAGAGCTTATATCGCGGCAGCTCTAGGCGGTACGCGGGAATGCGCAGTCGCCTGCGCTCAGGGTTTGTTTTGGATGCGGCGAGGAGGGTCATTTCCGGAGGGAATGTTCCACAGGTGCGGATCCAGGGGCGAGCGGCCTTGCCCCCGCAAAGAAAAAGAAAAAAAAGAGAGAGAGAGAGAGAAGGAAAAAGGAAAAGAGGAGATAAAGGGAAGAAAAAAAAAGAGAAAGAAGAAAAGAAAAGGGGGATATCAGTTGCAATTTTCCCGCCAACAAGTTGTGGATCGGCGGGGAGGGGGGCCAAAAGGCCCTTGCCTCTCACCCCCGCCGCCGCCAAAAAAAGAGAGAAGGGAAAAGGAAAGAGGAGAGCTAAAAGGGAACAAAAAAGAGGAAGAAGAAAAGAAAGGGTGAAAAGAAGGGAGATCAGTTGCGTTTAATCCCGCCAACAACATGTGGATCGGGGCGAAAGGCCCTTGCCTCCCTAGCAAACCTAAAAGAGAGAGAAGGAAGGGAAGGGAAAGGGAAGGGGAGGAAAAGGTAAGGAAAGAAAGAGAGAAAGAAGATAGGTAGGGAGGTCATTTGCGATTTTCCCGCCAACAAGGTGTAGTTTGGGGGCCACAGGCGTACCGATGGGGGGCAATTAGTGTCCTGCCAGTGTCACAATAAAATTCAAACGTGGATCATTTCTAATTCGATACCGGTGATTTACAAATGTTGCTGAAATGACATAATAATCCGAGATTTTTCCTCACTTTTTATTAAATTATACTTTTTATACGTTTGTTGGAAAATTACAAATTCCTAAATTTACAGTCAGGCAAGAAATATGCTTATTTAGAGGCTAACATAGCAGGGCCCGCAGAACGACGGGGCTCCGCCCCCACTTTTTGGAAAACAGTATACTAAACAGGCGCGGATCTACGGGGGTTTAGGGGCTTAACCCCTTGGGCCGCAAAAAAAGGGTAAAAAGAAAGAAAGAACGCACACTGGAGAGAAACCTTTCAAGTGCAAATATTGTGAGAAGATATTCAACTCATCTGGTAACTTAACCAAACACATGATAACTCTGGATATAACTGTGTATTAAACTGTTACTTGATTTAACAAGACGTTATCATGCACTGCTTTTATGGTCTCCAATGTGTTAGTAGATGCCAGGAAAACATCACTTACGGGCCAGGGGTTCAAAATAGCCCCCAAAATCGCCTCGCCGCTACGCGGCTTGTGGACGATGCTCCGCATCACTTACGGTAGTTCAAAATAGCCCCAAAATCGCCTCGCCGCTGGGCGGCTCGTAGACGATGCTCTGCATCGTCATTGGGTCAAACTGTTTAAACTGTTACTTGATTTTCAAAGACGTTATCGTGCACTGCTTTATGGTCTCCATTGTGTTAGTAGATGCCAGGAAAACATCACTTACGAGGGTTCAAAATAGCCCCCACCCCAAATCGCCTCGCCGCTACGCGGCTCGCGGATGATGCTCCGCATCACTTATGGTGTTCGAAATAGCCCCAAAATCGCCTCGCCGCTACGCGGCAGGTGGACGATGCTCCGCATCGTCATTGGGTCAAATTGTTTTAGCTGTTACTTGATTTAAAAGACGTTATCAAGCACTGCTTTTGTGGTCTCCATTGTGTTAGTAGATGCCAGGAAAACATCACTTACGAGGGTTCAAAATAGCCCCCCAAATAATTAAATGCCTAAAACCCCAGAACTTCCCGTTGCTCAGCCCCCTCGAACCCACCAGGGGCCTTAAGGCTGGCCCCTGAATGCTTATCTGACCGTTATAAAATGCCTAAAACCCCTGAGCTTCCGGGGGCTCTGTCCCCTGGATTCCACCTAGGGCCCTAAGGCAGGCCCCTGGATGCTCATTTAACGGTAATTTAATGCCTAAAACCCCCGAGCTTCTGGGGGCTCCGCAACTGGACCCCACGCCAATTAGTGTCCTGCCAGTGTCACAAATAAGGTATTAAAATATGCTCATCTGACCGTAATTAAATGCCTAAAACCCCTGAGCTTCCGGAGGCTCTGCCCCTCGACCCACCAGGGGCCCTAAGGCGGGCCCCTGAATGCTTATCTGACCGTTATAAAATGCCTTAAACCCTGAGCTTCTGGGGCTCCGCCCTGGACCCCGCCCTGGACCCACGCCAATTAGTGTCCTGCCAGTGTCACAAATAAGGTATCAAAATATGCTAATCTGACCGTAATTAAACGCCTAA
This sequence comes from Mesocentrotus franciscanus, assembly GCA_037976565.1. Taxonomy (NCBI): domain Eukaryota; kingdom Metazoa; phylum Echinodermata; class Echinoidea; order Camarodonta; family Strongylocentrotidae; genus Mesocentrotus; species Mesocentrotus franciscanus. The sequence goes on along the minus strand of CP137681.1, from coordinate 3,641,062 downwards.
AACCCCTGAGCTTCCAGGGGCTCTGCCCCTGGACCCAACCAATGGCCCTAAGTCAGCCCCTGGATACTCATCTGACAGTAATTTATTGCCTAAAACCCTGAGCTTCCGGGGCTCCGCCCCTGGACCCCACGCCAATTAGTGACCTGCCAGTGTCACAAATAGGGTATCAAAATATGCTCATCTGACCGTAATTAAATGCCTAAAACCCCTGAGCTTCCGGGGCTCCGCCCTCGACCCCACCAGGGCCCTAAGGCGGGCCCCTGAATGCTTATCTGCCCGTTATAAAATGCCTTAAACCCTGAGCTTCTGGGGCTCCGCCCTGGACCCCGCCCCTGGACCCCACGCCAATTAGTGACCTGCCAGTGTCACAAATAGGGTATCAAAATATGCTCATCTGACCGTAATTAAATGCCTAAAACCCTGAGCTTCCGGGGCTCTGCCCCTCGACCCACCAGGGCCCTAAGGCAGGCCCCTGAATGCTTATCTGACCGTTATAAAATGCCTTAAACCCTGAGCTTCTGGGGCTCCGCCCTGACCCTGCCCCTGACCCCACGCCAATAAGTGACCTGCCAGTGTCACAAATAGGGTATCAAAATATGCTCATCTGACCGTAATTAAATGCCTAAAACCCTGAGCTTCCGGAGGCTCCGCCCCTCGACCCCACCAGGGGGCCTAAGCCCCTAAACCCCTGAGCTTCCGGAGGCTCCGCCCCCTGGACCCCACGCCAATTAGTGACCTGCCAGTGTCACAAATAGGGTATCAAAATATGCTCATCTGACCGTTATAAAATGCCTCAAATCCCTGAGTTTCAGGGGGCTCAGCCCCCTGGACCCCACGCCAATTAGTGACCTGCCAGTGTCATGAAAAAGGTATCAAAATATGCTCATCTGGACCGAAATCAAATGCCCCTAGACCCCACGCCAATTTACACTACGCTCTACCTGATCGTAAATACTTTACCCCCCCCCCCATCCCCTTTGAAAAACGTTCAGCGGGGCCTGCATGTAAGAGTGGGTGATGCGGATTTTTGTCTGCCAGCCCCCAAACTTTTTTGTTCATTACGCCACTGCCCTGGACAATAATATTACCCCAAGGACAATTTCCCCCAAGAAAGGGGTAAGGGCCCTGACCAGAGGCCCCACTTAAAATACCCGAAGTGCCCTATTTTATTTATAAAAAGTACCCCTTTGCATTTTTGACAGATGCCCCTTTTGTTCTGATGAGAGTCCTTTAACCCATGATTCCCAGTATAGGTTTATACAAAATTTGCCATGATGTCCTGACTAGAGCCATAAATAGTTATAATTTATCTAGGTCCAAAGATTAAAGCCCCAATGTACTACTTGTAGTATACTAATGTCTTGCTCCCTCTATATAGAAATAATGCCTAAGCGGTGCCCGTTGGTCCCCCATGATCCTCTTTTTCTTATGTTAATTGAGAGCTGAGTTGATGAAATAACCACCTGTCAGTGACCACGCTAATCCCTCTAATCCCTCCTGGCCAAACTAGAACAGAGGGGCTTTAAGAGAATACAGCTATATATAGCCCCCGTCCTATTGATTCAAATCATAATCTGAGGCAGTGGAGCACGGGGGGACGGTGCAAAATTCGATAAGAACCGAGGGTATTTTTCACATCACACTTGTTGACATGGGTATAACCTTAAAGGTCTTATTCATTCTTCTATTGGGGAAGAGATTGTGCTTTAATAGACGAAAACGCCATCCATCGATGTTATTTCCTCGAATAATAACATCTGATCGGTTGCAATGAGACCACACAAATGCACACAAAAGTTATAGGAATTAAACTACAAAAGTTTAGGAGCCTGTCCTGAAATTGTCACCCTATTTTACCCATAACATTTTACCCCTTAATTTTAACCATCTACACTACTAGTAACTCATTGACAAAAAAGGTTGTCAGACGTAGGACCGTAGGATGTTAATTAGCATTCAACTACAATATTTTCAAAATAAGGTGAAGGCTAGGTTGAATTTGTGCTAAATTGCACTGTGAAAAAATTTTAATCCCTTTTTGAGGCTAAGCCCAAATTAAATTGTAGCCTGCTCATCTCAGAAAAATAGGCAAGCAACATCTACTAGTAGTCGATATAATGAACTTGAGCAACAAGTATAGCGTCATCTATCGACAAGTTGTCCACAAGTTTGAAGGGAATCTGATTGCAGCAAGAGCTAAATCCAGGATTTTGTTTCAGAATCTGAGGCAATATGTTACCGAGTCACTTTAATATCAGGGTTGACTTCCCCTTCCAACAACTTATAAAAGCGTGTCCATGCTCTCTATCAAAATAAGCGGGCCTTCATAATTGTCTTGACCTTACATCAGTGACAAATAAGGTTTGTCATCATTAGCACAGAAGTCTACCTCTAACCTTGGAGCCCCCAACAAAAACAGACCCCAAATTCGGATTGATTTCACCCCATCTAGCGTATGCACCACTGCTTGTAAACGAAGTAAAGTTTACTATGACTCCAGTACATTGTATACCATCTAAACAAGGAGAAGCATTTTTTTTTTTAAGGTAAAACAGTCCGTCTGGAAAGAGTAATTGTAAGACACCCCCCACACACACACACACACACACACACACACACACACACATCTAATCTAGTAGGTATGCCCCCCTCCCTTTGCGAAGCCCAGAAACAAAAATGTTCAGAAGGAAAACAGTGATGACTACATATCGATAATTTTTGTTATATATTAGGCGATGGGTGTCAGATCCCTGAAGAAAAAACCCGCCCTTTTACCCAAATCTTTACCCCTCCCCCAAAAAAACTAAAGAGAGAAAGCAGGGCTCAATTCAATTCAATTCAATTTTGTATTTGTTTCCGACAAAACATCAATTATAATCATTTACAACAATTATTAAGGAATACATATTGGAAACAGAGGGGTTCACTAAAAAGCGATGCTTGTACAATATTATTGTACCCCTCAAATTAGGAATAATGAGTACTGAAATTAACAAACTCATAACTTAAAAAGGAACTAGAAATAGGGGAAAGAGGGGTGGGGTGCCAACAGAGACGAGAACGGGACAAGTGAGTACTTTACATGACAAAGATAGGAGAACACGGTCTCAATACAAAAAGTAGACAATGCCAAAAAAGAAGTGAGAGATCGGGGGTACAGAAAATTATACAAAATGATGAGCTGCATGTGGGGTTGAGAAGAAGATGAGAAAGGAGAAATAAGCATTATAGAAAGGAGATATGCATGGGAGGGCACGATATAATAATATCGAATTACATTTTGAGTTGGCGAGTAGAGAATGACCTTGTTTCAACAACAAAAAAAAGGGGGGGAGTTTTAAAAGAAAGAAAGAAAGACAGACAAGAGGACGGGAAAAGAATAAATATATATATTTTTTTTTTCCCCTTAAAAATATTAATCCATTCGATGGAGCATTTTTTATTTCATTACTTAAAGAGTTCCTTTATTTTGGATCTTCATAATTATATAGCCTACATGTAAATGTATTTTGAGCTAGAGGGTCCGCAAGAGAGGTAAATGAAATTCTCCGGAATTTCAGTCTTGTTGGGTGATTATGGACTGAGCTATTTAAAAACAAACATTTCTTGAAAAAAAACAGAGGGCAACATATTATTTTTATAATTATATATAAATTGACCTAGTTGAAAAAATATAAGTCTTTTACCGTTAGTTTCTTATTTTCAAAAAATAAAGAGTCTGTATATGGGAGCGAAAGGGGGAGTTACATATAATTCGAATAATCTTCATATTTTTGATGACTCAAATGTGTACGTTTCGAATAAGTTCAAATTTATATCATGTGATGTTGAAACTCTAATTGTGTTGAAGTTTCCAATTTTCCATTATTTTTTTACCCGGCCCCGTCAGAAAAAAAAAAGTTATTAAAACTGGAGAAAAAAAAATCAAATGTTACGTTAGGCCTACAGTCTTTTGTTTTTGGTCAAGACGCCCGTACAGGTTGTAAATTAGATCCATGTACCCAACCCTTTTACAGAAGTTTGATGAAACCCCTTCACATCCCATCGCCGAAAAACAAACAAATAAAAATAAAAATCATGGGTCTGCACAGTTGGTTTATACTGAAAATTGACAAACGCATTGAATAACGTCTAGACACAACCAGGAAGTGATGGAACGCCTAAAATGTATCAACAGCTATGTTTACTTGAGTTAAATTAACGACGGTTCCTCTTTCGAACTTGTCTCACTGATGGGTAATAGACTACGTATAATTCGTAGTGAATCAGGGAATTATTAATTTTTTGAGTGGATGTCAAGTTGTCGTTTGTTTATCTGCGTGATCATTGCCGTTTATTTCTTTAAACCAATGTCCAATATTAATATATTTGATTTGTATTTCTGCGCGGCACCAGAGAATCAGGACAGCAGGGCGTGTACCCATGACTAGGCCGGTGGTTGCGGCATAGAAACGCGTGAACTTCCCTTTCGTTCAAATTCCACACGCGGCCAGCCGGATCGGACGTGTGCGCTACGTGCGTGGATGTTGATATCTGATATCATTCATGGACATGGTATTGTCTGCTACTGATGTGAAAATCTACCGTTCGAGCAGATCTATCTTCTACTCATATGGATTTCACGTCCTGAAGGATATTTGAAAAACATTCACAGATTCTGTAAACTGCAAGGAAACTTCGACAAATCATTTGTGACACTGACACTGGTTTAGTGAGAGACGATTGTCTTGGCCTTCCTCTCGAGCTCTCGAGCCACTTCTTCAAGTGGCACTTGGCTGGATAACTGGAAAAAATATATGACAAGAAGAGGATTGGCTTAAAATAACGTGGATGCTGGAAACTTGAGGACTACAAAATGGAAGGGAACAGAGATCTTGGCTTGTTGATATTAATTCTGGTAAGTCAATGTTGGTCTGATACTGGAGGAGATTATAAACATACATGTAGAGGGTTATACTAGTTATACTTATATTTTGTCTTTTGACACTCTCCTTCAAAACATGTAAACAAGCAAGATGTAGGTCAGGGATTTGGTGAAGCCAGACATATCCCTGAATGAAAGACAGTTTTCTATCTCTTATTGTACAGTCATGAATGCTGCTAAGATCTACACTTAAGATAGACCGAAAATTCTGTCTCTTTCGTTCGTTAGCCTCTGATTTGGGTAGGGTCGGCTCCTCTCTTAGAGACAGAAGCCGACCATAGGTGCTCCTATGCAAGCGTTTTGGCCATTTTTGGCCAAAGAACTTTGCCCAAAATACTCAATTTTAGCGGATTCATATCCGATGCATTTATGTTTGAAAATTAAGCCTAGATCTAGGCTAATATACATCGGTTCCACTTACCAGATTGACTGTATGATGCGTTTAAGGGTCTTTTTCGGATTTTCATCGCGAAATAGATCTCCGTGTTGAAATTCTTGCAGCCGTATTTTAAACTGTTACTACGTGTGTGTGTGATTGGGTTTTAACAGACGTGTATCAATCAGATATGATTATTTACGTCTGGGGACCGACCTTTAACGTCACCATCCGAAAGACGTGACTCAGTTTCGAACCTGCGTCCTCGGCTGAATCGCATGAAGGAAGATGACGTCATCCATTGACAGTAACAGTTTAAAATACGGCTGCAAGAATTTCAACATGGAGCTCAATTTCGGCGATGAAAATCGAAAAGACCCTTAAACGCATCATACAATCAATCTGGTAAGTGGAACCGATGTAGCCTTGGCCTAATTTTCAAACATAAATGCATCGGATATGAATCCGCTAAAATTGAATATTTTGGGCAAAGTTCTTTGGCCATAAATGGTCAAAACGTTTGCACAGGAGCGCCTAAGGTGTGCTTCTGTCTCTAAAGAGAGGAGCCGACCCTACCCAAATCAGAGGCTAACGAACGAAAGAGACAGAAATTTTCGGTCTACACTTAACACTGTATACGCTTGGAAAAAGTACTTGGTGCGCCATGACCGGTAATGACGCCCTGTTTTTAGAATCTTTTTAAATGTAGATTTACATGTAAATGATGTATGTTTGTAAAGGTATGTAATTTCAACTCAACTCGAAAATCACAAGCCAAATTCAGAAAACTTGTAGAAGAGCCTATTTTTGTTTTGGTCCTTTTTCTTTTGAGTTGGTCTTGTGATATGTTCACATGATCAGCTAATTAGCCTCAAGGTCTTGTTGACTTATGAAATGTATTGATATCACCAAGCCTTACTTGGCATACCTACATGTATGTGGAGAGCTGCCAAACAGTACTTGGTGCTTGGTGGAGTAATCCCTAAGTTGGCAGCTCACTCAGGAAGCTATACTTGGCTGGTAGGTGAGTGGACAGAGCACTTGTCAATTTAAAAGTAAAAACAATGCCAGTATTTAAAACTTATACTATGTGAGAGCCTACAGGAGGTTGCATCATTCTAATGAAGGATAGAGTAGCCTCCTTGAAACTAGATTATTCCTTTTGCATTGACTGCTGAGCCTGATGGTAGATGGTTCCAGATCCCGTATTTGTTCTTGGATAGTAGGAAAACTCGAAGGAGTCAATAGTTGCATCAGGAATTACATACTTCGGGTTGTGGTCGTGTCTTCCGAAGTATGTACTAGGGATGACAATAGTTGGTTTGGGTATGGAGACAAGACGGTGATGAATCAGTCGAGGAGCACGGCTAATATAAATGTAGGCCTACATGTAGGACACTATCTCTTATTTGGGAGACTGTCTCTAATGTCAGAGACTTTCTCTAATGTCAGAGACTTTTGACATGATTTTGATAGCCTATTTGGGATACCAATTTCCTTTATTTTCATTTGCTGCAAATTTATTACCTTGGGTCAAAATAAAAATATGACTCCTTATGAAAAATGACCTCTGAGTGTCTATTTTAAAAATTCACGGTCTACTTTTGTTTTCTGAACAGTTTTTGTTATGATTCTCACACACAAAACCAATGGACTCCTGACCTCAGAGAGGTAAAAATTTAGCAGGGGATAATTGCTTTGTTGTTGGATGTTTCTTCTTTTCTCTCAAGTGGGAGCGAGTCTCCCAAATCGACCGTGCGCCTTTACTGCCAAAGCAAACCCTCAAAAGGGGGCATAATCACCCTGGGCAGCGTCTCACGAAACCGTCATAAGTTACAAGTTCACAGACATCCTATTGAAATGCGTGTATTATGTTTAACACGCGTTTCAATGGGATGTCGGTGAACTTGTACTTATGACGGTTTCATGAAACGCTACCCAGTCCACCAAGCAATACAAACCAGTTTGGCGTTTAGTATTAAATACCCTCCACTTCTAACCCACCCAAAGAAATCTGCAATTGTTTATTTTACTTGCACCTTGTTGAATTATTGGCACATGCACCCTACCCTAATATGACTCACACTATGTCAAAGGTTTGCAAGAATCCTTAATGTTGAAGGAAGCAGACTACACCAAAGAAGAATTGCAGATTTAAAATTTTTGACAATCAAAAAGTAATAAGACAATGATATGAAGGACTTGGCTTTGCATACATGTACCTTCCACATGAAGCTGTGTATAGCCAAATGGCTTTGCGATTTATATGTATATTATAAGAAGTTAAGAACCTTGATCTCTTACATGTACATGTACATGTACATGTACATGTAGCTGTGACTGATATGAATGAAATGAACAACGATTTTGTACTTCTCTGAACAGTTTGAAGTCTGTGAATTTGAATGAGACTACTTTGGGTATTAACAGAAGTTTATAATCACACTCTAATAACATGAATACAGTACATGTTGTAAAATTATAAGATTATACAATTCCTTGTCCGAGCTAAACTTGGGCATAACGGACATGACAGATTGAGTGTAATCGAATGACACTTTTGTCCAATATTTAAAGACCTCTATATATCTTTGCTTTAAAATGCTCATTCAGTCGATGCAAACCTTCTATAAGTAATATTATGTTCTTTGATCACAATGTGCTACCAAAATATAACATCCAAAGTGCTTGTGGCATAAAATAATGAGACCCAAAGAAAACACATTTTGTCTAAAATTGTCACCTAATTTTGACTCTCAAAGTGAATTTGTATATACTGTACACTGTATGAGGAATTTTTAGAGTGTACTTCAATTAAGTAAATGGTGGTCTTTATATCCAGGTTCCACTGTAATGAAACTTGTTATGGGAATCTATGTGGACAGGTGTTTATTGCATATACACCCTGTATATGTAGGTAAGCTTCCATATGTGTGCTTGAGCAACCAACAACGCATTGGCTATCAAGCAGAGCCTCATTTACACCACATAACGTTCAGATGTGCAAAAACTGATTACTTATCGTACAGCTAATACTGTTAATAATACAGGCCAACATGTAGTTTGGGTTGTATGATGGAGAGGGAGGATATATACAGTGAGGGGGGGTGTATAATTTTAGATTTCTGCAAGGTCATCAATCAATGTCAATTTGTTATTGATTTCTTGATAGAGCCTCATCGGGCAGCACAGTCATCCAGGCTGTATATTCTTTAAAAATAAACTTGTACAGATCATCTTGTACGTGTATGTTCCCTTTGAACATTTTGGATTGCCTGACTCTTGCCACCAAATTTTCTATTTTTATGTCATTTGCAATCATGTGACAGCCAATTTTGGTTGCCCCTGCTGCATGTAGTTTATCCTCTAAACGCAAAAAGAAGAAGAAGGATACACAGCATCAGTGAGAAATATCACCGTGAGAAAATTGCACTTATAAAATGCCAAGCTCCCATGAGCAGAACAGTATTTTTTACACCAGCAGCTGATAAATTCTAAATCTAAATTCTAAATCTTTTAAAGCATTTGTACATTACTACAGTTTAACACAGGAATTATTATGATGGACCTGTCTAAAATATACAGTGTACACTGTACATGTACATAGTCTCTTAAAGTCTCTTAAAATCAAATATTGTCCATGTATGTTTGTTGTTTTGCTACATGTATATGAACAATGATAATAGTAATAATTATAATAATAATGATGAAAATAATAATAATAATAATAAGGATAATAATAATTGAATGATAATGATAATAATAATTAAATGATAATTAATCTGAAATAAAGTGAAGTAAATTTACATTTGGGAAAGTTATATCAGACAAAATCATTTACACATGTACATGTACATGTACAAATGTATGAAGCGTAATACGTAAAGATTGTGTGATTATCAGGTACAGATGTAGTACATGCATGCAAGTTTAATACACCAACAGTCTAAATTTGATTCGCTGTTTGCTATTAAAGATTTATCGTTAATCGACGTGATGTCACTGTATTTGCTAGGTATGTGATAGGTATTGACTGAGGGTGGATACGCTGTTTGCTCGCATCGTTGAACAGAATCAAGGTACACCTTGTAATGTAGAATTACAGAGACTCCATAATGCTGTCATTAATCTTAATTTATAACATTTTCTCATTAAATCAAAGTATTATCAATCATAAACAGGACTTTGGTTGGCAACAGAGGCCTAACTCATAAATGTTGCAACATTCATTGTTCATGCGAAGCATACTGAAAGACTGGAATAATTAATGTGATTGGCTCTGATATACATGTACATGTATGTAGTCAAACCTGTCTATAAAGGCCACCCAGGGGAAACAGAGAAAGTGGCCACTGTAGACAGGTTGCCTTTCAAGACAGGTTCTACAACATACATTTCTTTCTTGAGTCGAGGGACAAAACAAGTGACTAAATACAAGCAGGTGGCCTTTGTAGAGAGGTGGCCACTAAGACCCCGTTCTCACTCACTTTGAAAGTGGTCTTTATAGTTAGACCGCTCCAGAGGAACGGGTCTTGAGGAACGGTTTGCGAGGGTTCACACTCCGAGCAGTTTTTTATGGCTCAAACCGCTCCATCGAGTCAAAGTGGTCTTGTTGCTATGGCAGCTCAAGTCTGCGGGTAAATTTTTTCGCGCGCGGAATACTAAGCGTATGTACCGTACTACATGTTTCGAGCGGAACATCACTAGCTCACTTCCGTTCAAAGTACGCTTCCGTTCACACTCGCACGTTAGAGCGGTCCAAACCGCTCTTAATAAGACCCGTTCCTCAAGACCACCTCCTGAGGTGGTCTTCTGAGCGTCCAGATGTCCACTTCCTGGACCACTTTGACCGTTCTCACTCACCTAAGAACCGCTCCTGAGGAACGGGTCTTAGTTAGACCGCTCCAACGAAGTGAATGAGAACGGGGTCTAAGACAGATTTGACTGTAAACTTGAGTATATACATGTACATATAAAGCTCCTACCTGTTTGTGTTTAAAGGTACAGACCAGTTCTGGTCATGCGATTGCATCGTGAAAGAAACGTTGTGGAATCGATCAGAAAAGGTTGATCATCTTAGTAGCATATTTGTACTGCAAGGTTCTGGAATCATCAAAATGATAAGAAATTTGGCCCAGTCTTGGTAAAGTTACAAGCACTCTACACAGAAAGATGTATATGGGACTACCCTATATCTATCCAGTCCGGATAGATATGATAAATTACCAAATATATCGATTAATAGGCAGTTTCCCGGCAAAATTTGTATCATCACATATTAGTAAAAACATATTCTTTCACATGATTGGTAATAAGAGCTTCCATTTCATTTTTTGAGAGGGGGGCGTTTCCAAAACTGGTCTATAGTTCTATACCTTTATATTTTTATCTTTTATATATATATATACAAAGTTCTATTGACCCTGGAATGGTGAAGGAGAGTTCATTTTTTCCAGAAATTTTTCATGGTACATGTAATGTATATGTATGTATTAGGATGGACATGCACTATGATGGGTGAACCAATTCTATCTTTTTAGAGCCAGAAGGGCAAGTGCTATTAAAGTCTGTAAGAGGCAAAGAGTTACGGTAACGCTCTTATGGCTCTAAACATATACTGTAATGTGTAAAACTCATGGAGAATTAAAGATTGAGTTGTAATTACTTTCTACAGTTAACTGAATTATTCATACCCAATGTAAATTAGATTTTTGTTTTCCTTCTTAACTCAAGAATGAAAGGTGGACTGGTTGAATCAGGGCCTTTGATGAATACTTTTAGATGCAAGCTTTCATACAGTATGTCACATTCTCAAGAAACATAAATCGGGTCGGGACAAATCAATATTTCACATACATGTACTTATAAATTATGTCATGTTCTCAAGAAACATACATGTAAATCGGAACAAATCAAGTTTTCACATACTTACAAAATTACAAAACTTGGTAAGGGTATGAGTAATTTAATTGTTGACTGTACAATGTATGTACAGTATGTGATATATATGTATATAACTTTGACTGAACAGTAACACCCTAGCTGGCCTGAATATAAAATCTTTCTGCTATATGGTTGTTGGCCACTTGCCACTTGAATGCCAAGAACATATTTACATTTAGGGGAGGTTTTACAGTATATCTTCTGACATGTACACATTACAGACCGTTTATTCTTAGTTTTGTAATGGATCTTTTAAGGGTAATATTTATCCAGAAGTGGACTGGTGAATATACATGTACATGTGTACCTTAAACGGTCTATGATTGATTGCGAAATGTAAATCATCCTTATATTGTGAAATGTAAATCATCCTTACTCAATTCCGCAATTGGACCTGCAAAGCGGTTTCAGGATATCACTATAGTATCACATTGATGGCATACTGTTTTTTAGCGTTGCATTTCAGGAAATATACTGCACATGTCGGGTCTTTACTACTTCCTGACTTTGAAATCATTATTATACAGGTCGTATTTATAAACAAAAAGTTTACCCAAATTTGGTAGCTCCTATCTAAAAGGTCATAACCATTATGACTTTGATAACTATTTCATGATGAAGAGTAAGACCCCGTTCTCATTCACTTCGTTGGAGCGGTCTAACTATGACCCGTTCCTCAGGAGCGGTTCTTAGGTGAGTGAGAACGGTCAAGGTGGTCCAGGGAGTGGACTTCTGGACCGCTCCAGAAGACCACCTCGGGAGGTGGTCTTGAGGAACGGGTCTTATTAAGAGCGGTTTGGACTTGTTGCTATGGCAGCTCAGGTCAGCGGGTAAATTTTTTCGCGCGCGGAATACTAAGTGTATGTACCGTACTACATGTTTAGCGCGCAACGTCACTAGACCACTTCCGTTCAAAGTACGCTTCCGTTCACACTCGCACGTTAGAGCGCTCCAAACCGCTCTTAATAAGACCCGTTCCTCAAGACCACCTCCCGAGGTGGTCTTCTGGAGCGGTCCAGAAGTCCACTTCCTGGACCACTTTGACCGTTCTCACTCACCTTAGAACCGCTCCTGAGGAACGGGTCTTAGTTAGACCACTCCAACAAAGTGAATGAGAACGGGGTCTTAAATCCTTTTAAAAGTTAAATTATGCTTTGTGCTACAGTGCTTCATTGTTTAAAATGATGCAATGTATCTACATGTAGGCTTCCACAGAACCTTGTTTCAATTCATAGGGTAACTTTTAATTATTTTTAACAGCATACTATTAAACTTCTTGTCTCTTGATATCTGAGTTCTCTCTGCTCACTTGTTCGCTGCGTCATTTCACATGTGTAAGGAGCATAAGGTATTTGTTTATAAAATCTCAGCATTTCCTTGAGTTTGAGTTGATATTAATACATTTTCTTTTCAACTGCCTAGTAGTTACATTTTTTCATTGTAAATATTAAGTGAGCAATTTATTGTTATTGGAATGAGATAACACACACATGTGTAATGGCTTTAATATGACCCACATTCATGGCTTCAGCCCAAACTTGGTAAAAGAGGATTTTGACAACACTTTTCGAAAAGCCTGTTGCACAGTCATCCGTGGCAGTGCAATTATGAATATGGTATCATTCAACAAGGTATTAGTTACCTTTACAATGAAATATAATTCAAGGTCACATATATGTTATAACTTTTTTTTTTATTATAAGCTACCAAAGTTGGGAACACTTTTTGATGCTCACTGAATAACAGATTAAAACAAATTAATTTTCTGAACATGCCATTAACTACATCATATTCATAGCAAAGTGTCGCATTTCAGGAATTCATCTTGAAAATATAAGTGCACTACTTAGGCATTCTTTTCCGTAAACATTCTTTCCCTTTATCTAACTGTAATAAAAGAAGAAAAAAGAGCTGGCTGAGTTTGGAGTTTTTCAACCATTCATATCAATATTTACAGTTTATATTTTAATTCATTTGTTTATATTTTAAAAGAAACTTGTAATTTTATTTATGAAGCAGTGTAGATGGCCTGTTTCGACCAATCACATTTTATCAATAGTATCATATTATTGATGGTGTACTATTTTACTGTTGCATTTGAGGAGATTATTAAACATTAATCTTTTAAAAATATATACTGCACAATTCAGGTACTTACTACTCACAGGCCATATCTTGAAATTATTGTTGCAAAACAGATTTAACCAAAATTTATTTGGCTCTAAACATTACATTCGAAATATTCTTCCCCTTTGTACACAAAAGCTGCATGAAATATTGGACTTTTCATTCCTCTTTATTACAAAACAGATTCTATGTTTCTAAACATTATTTTCTGACAATTCTTCCTTTTGAAAACAATAACTGCATGAAATATTGGAGTTTTAATGTTAAGTTCATCCCTCTTTATTACAAAATAGATTATAAGTTTCTAAGCGTTATTTTCTGACAATTCTTCCTTTTGAAAACAATAAATTAATGAAATATTGAGTTTTTATTCCTCCTTATTACAAAACAGATTTTAAGTTTCTTAACATTATTTTCTGACAAGTCTTCCTTTTGAAAACAACTGCATGAAATATTGGAGTTTTCATGTTCAGTTCATCCCTCTTTATTACAGAACAGAGTATAAGTTTCTAAACATTATTCTGACAATGCTTCCTTTTGAAAACAATTACTGCATGAAATATTGGAGTTTTCATTCCCCTTTATTACAAAAGAGATTTTAAGTTTCATAGCATATTTTCTGACAATTCTTCCTTTTGCAAACAATAAGTGCATGAAATGTTGGAGTTTTCATGTTAAAGAGAAGGTTCATTGATTTTAAACTTGACTGAATTTGGTATCAATGCAATCGAAAAATTACACTGAGTAAAGTTATTACATTTGTGTAACTTGTAAATTCGAGCGAAAATTATAAAAGTTGATTAAACTTGACGAAAAATCAACCACTCAAGACCCCGAAAACATCGTAATTCAGCTGATGTTTCAGTGACGTCACAATATGAACAATAAGCCGCTCAGCTGAAATGATTGATGACGGTGCGCGATGCAGTTGCGTGCAATTCACATGTATTGCATTGACTCTTGGGTACCGTACCCATTCATACCCAATGTTGTTTACCTTCATCGAAATCCCCTGGAAATATCGATATGGACGAAAACATACACCCCTGTACTTGATTTGAGTTTGAGGAGATAGAAGAAAGAAGTACCTCGGACAGCGACAACGACAATGGAGATTTGGGAGATCTCTAGACTATAGATCAATTTTATAACTTCCAAATAGCGAGTGGATATAATAATAATAATACTCAGTTTTTATATAGCGCTTCCAAACTTGGAGATTATTACCCTGGCTTTAGCGTACTAGCGTTCAAGTATACTGTAGATCACCCATAAACTGACTTTTTTGTAAAATACACTGGTGTATGTGTACGCTTACCCATGACCAAAGTATCCCTGTTGAAACATTGTACATTCCTGTCATAAATGTCATATAATGACTACTATCTTGGTTTATTCACATTAAACAATTTGCAAATAACTATTTTGAACTTTGAAGGTACTGTGGGCAACGCTTCATTTGTTTTACAGTTGTTGTGTCCTGTTTCGCTAAAGTGAACCTTAAAATATGTGAAATGAGGCGATCAAAATGGGCCAAAAAAGGGAATGTACCTTTGGTACAGATTGGTATACGTCAGGGCTACAAGGAAATAAAGCAATTTTGCTTTTCGATTTTTGCCGAAATTCTTAGTAACTACCGGTATGGGTACCGGTATATTGTACATTTTAAAGGTGGATGTTAATCATAAAATATGAGCAACTGAAGTTGAGTACTGGCCATTTAATTACACTGTGTGAAAAAAATAGTCTATGATGAAATCATGAAGGAAACAATTTGAAAGGTTGATTTGGAATCATCATAAGAAATTGATTCGGTTTTGCTGAAGTTCACATGCACTGCACACAGAAATAGATATATGGGACTACAAGTGGTTGGGCTATTTGGTACAAACTTTTCACATACAGTATTTATTTTCATCTAAAATATGAGGGCCTTTTAAGAGCAATCCTTCTCAGGAGAAACAAGTATTTCGACTAAGATATTCATCAAATATTACATACTAAGAATGAGAAAGTTCTCACATTATTCTTCATCTTTTTAATAATACCAGAACTCCAACTTTCTCTTTAAAGCATGCATACATGTATATTTGTTCTGTGATCTATGCAAAATTGCTGAAATTGTCATTACTTATGGAAACAAATCAAACAATGTTTATTTTGTCTGGTCCCTCAGAAGCTGTGCAGGGTGTACCTTTAATGTCCATTTTTAAAGAATGGTCTAAACATGCGGTAAACATGGAATTTACGTATACACTGTAAGTAGTTATTACTAGCATGCTGCCTGTTGCAACATTCATTGTTCTGGTTGGATGAAATGGTTTTTTTCTTGATGAATTTAGAAGCACATGACTGAAGCATGCTGTTTTGCTAATGTTAATTCAGTATGATATACTAGATCAAAAGGCTGTACATGTATGTGTTTGTATACTATCTATTTTGTTTTGTTTTTATTTCTCTCTTCACCATTATGTAATTCCATGTATTTTAAGATATGTATAAAAACGTACAATGTTCCTCTTTAGCATGTACATGTACTGTACTTCCACACTTTTAATTTTCAACAGTTTGTATGTACATTTGTAGATCTGATGATGTATTTTTGTTAATTTATGGAATGGACTTTGTGGCAGATTAGCTTTGTGCTAAACAAGAACTTTATCAAATAGAGTCTACTGCTACTACTACTAAGACTACTATTAAGAATCATTAAATATTTCCAGATTTATTTTGCCGTTCATGTGTAAGGGAGCATGCTATGAGCATGTGAATGAAATGTTGGAAATTTAATCAGATTTTTTTTGTTAAGAACTGGAGATTTTTGTCAGCAAGAAACTTTCATGAATGGCATGACTTCAGTGTTCTTTTATTTTGTGCATGCATTTTTCACAATCTGTGACCAACCACTCTGGAAGCAATCAATTTGCAAGATTCTGGTGTGATATAGTAATCCATGATACTGCATTTGATTCTTCTGATTTCTACATTATTATTTTCTAATAAAAAAATGTTTAGTGGTTGGTTTAAAAGTGAAGCAGGTCAACACATCCTGTCTGAGTAGATCCATTGAATTTAATTAGCTTTACATGATATGGATTAATCATGGGTTTAATTGTTTAAACAGTTCTTCCAGCAGTTGTTTAGAATCTTGACAGTCAGCATGCTACAGGATTCCACTCAATTAAAGGGCAATCCAACCCTTGTATAAATATGTTCATTTGTATGAAAGCAGAAAAATAAGATAAAGAAAATGTCAACAAATATGAAATAAACCATTAGATTGGATTAAATAATTTCAATGTACATGTATGTTGAGTCATTAGATCACAGAGCAATGTACAGTATGTAATGTCCAGTTGTAATTTAGAAGAAGAAAAAATTCAGACTTATTTGAATTCCTACTGATAATTCAGAATAATTTCATTGTGCTACAGAGCCCATTATCTCTTTTAGACCCGAGAAGTAAACAATTCAAAACCCAAGCCGGACATTCACAAAGGTGTTAAATTCCAAAGTCCAAGAATTGAATTGACTAAGACATGTCTGAGTGCCCAACAACCAACTTTAACTCTTCACTAACTTGTTTTATGTTCTTTTGTTTGATTTACAGATTTGCACTCTGCAGGACTCTGTGGCGATAGATGCACCAGGTAAATCTAAAGGATGAGTTACTCTTAACTTAGCTTACAAAGCATTGAATGATCAAGCCCAAAATTATATGTCTGAATTATTTTCTTTAAAATTGCATTCATTATGCACATCACTTATAAAGGACACAGGACAAGCTGCTTCTAAAGCTACCTCACACATAATCAAAAGTAACTCTTGGAGATTGTGGTTTCACTTGTGCCACACTAAAGCTTTGGAATAACCTACCACTAGACATAAGAAAAGTTCATGTGATGCTGTCTTCAAAGTTTTGTTAAAGATGAACTTGCTCTTAGGAGCTTTTAAATATTTTTGTTTTTATTGTGTGTCTGTAAAGTAGCACTATTGGGAGTTTTGTTTTCATCACAGCACAGTACAGTATATTTATATAGTAGCTGTGCTATATAAGTTGATCTATCTATCTAGTATCTATCTAAGTATCTTCTCCAGGTTCGGAGATTGATTGCAACATCTCTCCATTTCACTTCTTCTGCTATTCTGTTGCACTCTTGCAGTTTTAGTCCACTCCAGTTCTTGACATTCTCTTCCCAGTTGATTCTGGGTCTCCCTCTCGGTCTAGTTCCTTCCACTCTTCCCTCCAACACATCCGAGGCTTTGGTGCCTTTTAACATGACCATTATTATATCAAAGTGGACATTCTAGATAAAATACTGGCTCCTGTTTCTAAAACTTGTTATCAACAACAAATGCTAAATTTCTATGACAAATTTGCTTTCAGCCAATCAAATGCCATGATTTCAGTAGCTTATACAGTTATTGTAACTTGTTATCGATAACAAGTTTTATGAAACAGGGCCCTTATCATCAGATTCATGTACACACAAATTGTAGATATGGTTTTGTATTTCATGTGACATACTGGTAATAGCTTTGAATAGCACAATACATATACCATTGGAGGAAGTCTAAATGTAAAATAAAAAATCTAAATAAATAAACACCCTCTACTCAAATAGAGGAAGTCTCTTAATCCTGTCATGATGATTCTCAGTCATAACTAATGTCAATAAAAGAGAACCAGTCAGAGATATTTCCTGGTTTTTTAATTGGAAAGGCATTTGTTGAAAACCACATCGCAGCTCAAGTGTTGAATTACATGGAATTGGCATTGGGAAGAAAATACTAAATAAACTGCAACATACAGTCCATATATATATATATATATATATATATACAGTATATATACAGTTAACAACTAAATTACTCATACCCCTTGTAAATTTGATGTTATGGTTTTTGTATAACTCAAAAATGAAAGGTGGACTGGTTTAATTAGGTTCTTTGTGGAATACTTTTAGATTTAAGCTTAAATATATCACATTGTCAAGAAACATATATCCTCAAAAATCAATTTTTCACATACTGAAAAAAATGCAAAAACTTGGTATAGGGTACAAATGATTTATTTATTAACTGTAAATATGTATTTATTTGATAGCCATATTGCACCTTAGGAACTAATTTTAATAGAATATACATAATGAAGTAAATAAAAAGTAAAATGTATACCTGTACATACATGTATGTAAATGTACATTTGTAATTACAAGAATATTTTGTCTGATATTATTGAATTTAAGCATGTATTGAATTAGCCACATTGCAGCTCCATACATGTTGCTGGTTTTCATGGAATGTACCATCTACATGTACAAGTATGTTTATAGGAATCCATTAAACATTACATTGAGTGAGAGGAGGAAATTGATGAAAGGCATTAATTGTCGAGGAAAAAAGAAATATTACTAGATCAAATCGGAAGCTAGTTCAAGTACAAAAGAGGATAAATCATCTGTCTAGAGACAGAAGGACATTAAGTCTGAGTTAAAGTATTAAGTTAGGCCCTTCAGGGCTCTGAACAGACAGACATTTCCTGGTTACCGTACCTACATGTATGCACAATGACCAAAGAATTTTGATTACATGGGCATTCCAGAGATGAATCTAGATCAATGCCCATTTGTGTGCAGTCAAATAGTTTATAAAATTGCTTGCACAATGAATAGAAATTTTTATAATTCACAAAACAAAGATTAATTATTGATTCAATAGGACAGACAGAGTCATGCATAGTTGGATTATTACCTGTCTAGCAGAGCTGCTAATCATCCCTATTTGGGAGGAAAGACTCCTAGTTTGAGGGTTTTAAAACAAATGTTATGAACACAGATTTTTAAAATATTTTTTTAAATGTCAATTTAAGTCTAAAACCATACAAAATACAATTTCTTCTTACTTTTGGCCTGAGAAATCCCCAAAATTTAGCTATGTAATGTTGTAGATACGTTGTAGGATAGATTGTATTTTGTTGATTAGAAAGGGGGGGAAATGTTTTTTAATGAAAAATATTACTTTGTTACTTTTTGAAGATAATGTAGATGATCACCAAGGTATATTTATTCATTCATTTATCTACAGTGCATTTAGAATCTTACATCTATATGTGCTCTATAGATATGGTATTTTTTATTTGTTCATTTGTTTATTCATTTATCTAGATTTTTCTATCTATTTTTTACATTTATTTACTTATGTAAGTTTTGTAAAGAATTTAAAAACAGAAAAAAGAATGTAAGTATCAGAAGCATGTTAAATCTACCTTAATCTGCTTCTAGACAAAAAGAAAATCAACATAGGAATAGACTGTTGTTCAGTATGTTCATAGATGAATTCCTCTCATTTGTAAAGGGCTGCCCATAAAATATAAATGCTTGTGGTGAAAAATGCCAAAATTATGTACAACATTTCTCATACAGGTATGTTCTCTCTCTTTAAAGGTAAAGACCAGTTTTGGAAACGCCCCTCTCTCAAAAAAATGAAATGGAAGCTCTCATTACCAATCATGTGAAAGAATATGTTTTGACTAATACGTGATGATACAAATTTTGCCGGAAAGTCGGAAACCGCCTACTAATTGATATATTTGGTAAATTATTATATCTATTGGGACCAAATAGATATCGCGACGTGGTCGCGTAGTCCCATATACATCTTTCTGTGTACAGTGCTTGTAACTTTACCAAGACTGGGCCAAATTTCTTATCATTTTGATGATTCCAGAACCTTGCAGTACACACCAATACTAATATGCTAGATGATCAACCTTTTCTGATCGATTCCACAATGTTTCTTTCACAATGCAATCCTGAATCGCATGACCAAAACTGGCCTTTATCTTTAAAAAATGAAAATAACACAGGTCACTATGTACAAATAGGAGTTGTGGTTTTTATCGAAGATGATGCTCAGTATTCAGTTTTTGTGCATTAGTTTTTATTTATTTAAACTGGTTCAAACAACCAATCTACTGCAGGATAGACAATCCAGAATAAATCATAGCAATTTCCTCTCTAAATACAATACCCATCTCAGAGCTCAAGATTAGCATTTAAGTTCTTTTTGTGAGTTTTTTTTTCTTTCCAATCCAAAGCCTTCAATATGTTCATACATGTACAGGCTTTTTGTAATTACAAATACTGTATATTTTTGAAAACCAGCAATTAATCATGACATGAAGTACACAAAGATTCATGTAAGTGACTAAAGATAATTTCTTTTTTTTTCATATTCATAAACATCCGCAGGTACTCCTAAATTTGCAGCATATGATAAGCGTGATGGATTTGCATGAAACATGATACAGAAACAAAACTGATTTTTAACCCTCTCATTCCCATAGGGTTAATACAGGAGCCACTCGGTTCCAGTAGGCAATGAGTTAACAGTTCAAGTGTCAGAACAAATTCCCCACATTTTCACATGTATTCATGTATTAAAGCACGCATAAATACTCCATAAAAATGCCCCTATTGTGCTATTTTTCATTGTTCGTAAAATCCACCCATCTTGCAATTTTAATTTTGTGTAAAGAACTTCCTGTTACAGAGATGCCAACCAGTACGATTAAATCGTATTTAGTATGATATTAACAGTGAAATACGATAATACAATATCACCTCTTAAAATACGATTTTTTTTTTTTTTTTAAAGATAAAAAACCCCATGAAAACCCATATAAACCGCGGAATCGCATAGAAACATGTACAAGTAAACCCCCGGAACCCCAGCAAATACTTTGCTTTACAATTTCTAATTGAATTTTAATGAAAGAGCAAACATTTTACTTGACCGTTCTTACCAGTAAAACATCTTTCTGAAATTTTACTGGCCCGGGGCTAAGAGGCCAGTGGTTGTGTCGAGTTTTCGTGAAAATCTGATTTTTTTAGGATGTTCAGTCTGTTTTTTTGTGTCAAGAGGTTGGCATCTCTGCTGTTAAAGTTGTTTACACATGTGCTGATCTATAACCACAGTACATGTATGGTTGTGGAGACATGTCATTATGTGTGGCATACAGGCCATTTATTTAGTTGCTTGTTTATGGATAGACTTTTCAAATTTACTTGAATACACACACATATACACCCACCCACCCACACATACACATGTACATTATATATACTTTTTCAGAGGGGTTATAAAAGGAATCATGTCCCCGGGAATCCATCAGGAGAGTGTCCTCCGCTGAGAGCCAGGATAACGGTTCATACAGGACTTAATAATGGAAAATTATAATAATGATAAATTGATAATATTAAAATAATAATAAATTAATAATGATTATAATGATAATGGTAATAATGGATTAAACATTATCATCAGTCAGGACAGCAGTGTTAGAGGTCAAATAAATGTATTTGTAAAGTGGGCTTAGATCAAGATCCAGAATCAAAGTACAGGAATGTATGTATGCTTAAGATTGTGTGGTAACATGCAAGAGCTTAGGTACAACATTATCAAAGAGGGAAATCCCCTTTAGGACCCCTTCTACATATCATAATACAATTACACATGAAAGGGGAAGTCTGCACTTCTATCAACTTGGTTTTACTACAAGCAGGAAAACAGGAGGAGTTTAGCTAAGGTTCAGTAAATCCAATAATATGCAGTGTACAAGTACATGTAGGTCCTGTGTAAGAAAGTTATTTATGTATGATGGTCCTAGATTTTGGAATTTTCTAAGTGAAGGTATTAAAAATAGTCCATCCCTAAATTCTTTCAAGATAAAACTAAAAATATTTTTGCTCAAATCTTATAATTATATACAATAATAATCTGATAACAGATGGTAATTTGCAATTTGTTATTTAGGCCTTCATCATCTGCCCGATTATTTGAATATTTATTTGGTCTTATGATCGTACCTTCCCAGAATCACCAATATAACTACCTCCTCTTTGGTCATGATTTGTCCTGCTTCTTCCTTCTTCCTTCTTCCTTCTTCCTTTTTCCCCCTTCCTTCTTCCTTTTTTCCCCTTTTCCTTCTTCTTTTATCTGTTTTCCTTTTCCTTGTCGTTTCGTGGTTGTTTGTTGTTTTGTAATATTGTTTTGTGTTTTCCAAGTCTCCGTAGGCACAATTTGAAACAATTATATTTTTTCTGGGGGATCCACAAACTACAAGCACTGCTTTTTAATAGTGGATCCCCCCATTTCCTCAGAAATTAAGAATTTCTTGTAATAATTTTATTATGTGTATACAATGTATTTATTTACTTATCAAGATAAAAAAGTGATTATGTACATACATTTGTTCATACTTTCTGTAATAATATCTGTAATGCCTTTGTTTATCTTTCTGTTGGAAATGAAATAAAGACAAATTGAATTGAATTGAATGACTTAAAAAAGAGTTATTGTCATTCAAAGACAAATGGTACATGTAGCTCTATCCCCCATTCAGATAACCAAATCTTCATTGCTATTAAAGCTACATGTACATGTAAAAGAAAGCGATATAGCCGTATGTATTAAGTTATTACTTATTAATATTCATAGAGATTGATTGATTGATAAAGTTCTGAGAAGATATAAACTCTATTTGTCAAGAATAAATCATATTGTCACAATCATTTCATGAAAAGAGCTACAAGAAAATATATTCCAAGTTTGTGGGCAACAATGTGTTTTTTTTTATGAAGGATATAAGATTCTTGATGGGATGAGTGTAAAACATTATACTAGAGTCTCATACTCTCTACTTGTTAGGGCATGTTCAAATAATAGATTACATTGATTATTTTATAACATGAGGCCCATTTACACATCCCAAACACCGTTTTGAAAAATCATCAATTTTATTTACTACCATTTACATGTACACTACTGGAAATATCCATATTAAAACACCGTTGAAGTTTGCTCATACTGAATTTTGGGTGAGTAGTGCGTGTGCACCACTTGTCGGTGTCCTACATGTATTAGCACGGAAGCGAGAAGAGTCTCGTGAGCAAAAATTGTTATCTTACTGAAGTTTGCATTTACACTGCAAAAATTGGTGAAACTTTGGCAGGCGTTTAATAAAAAAACACTCCAGACACTCCAGTATGCAACTACCGACAAAGACACCAGAATGTGAGAAAAATCAATGATTTTTGGTTGCAGTGTAAATGCAGCTACAGTACATGTATGTAATGCTGTATCTTTGCTTCTTCAGAAGTACATACTGTACAAGTATGTTTACAAGAGATAGCCTAGTACATGAATCTGAGAGCTAATTATTTCTCTATACAAACTTCCTTCTTGAGCACAATAAATAACTTCCAGAGGATTTCCTATACCATATCAATTTCTGAAAGAATGGTATCTGTAGAGGTGTTGTTGAGTGGTTTAATTACTTGACTAGAAATGCAAAGGCCCAAATTCACAAAGGAGGTTTAACTTAACCCATGGTTAAAACTCTCATTGACATAACCCATGGTTTAAAAATTAGCGCAAAATAAGAGTACCTTGCCTTGCGCGCGTCTAATATTGGACCTCTGACTGTGTCACGCTTATTTTGCGCTAATTTTAGACCATGGGTTATGTAAATGAAGATCTCTAGCACGGTACTTATGACCTTGAGCAAGGCATTTTATCTACATTGTTCCTCTTCACCCAGGTGCTAATTGGGTACCCGGTAGGATGCGAACGTCATTGTGGTTGGGTTATAAGTCGTTAATTTCTTTAACTATGTAAGATAATTTTGATTGTTTTGACAAATTGATGTAAAAAAATTGTATAAACATATTCTACAAATGATGCATGCGCATGAGTTCATTATACGATCTATCCGCACTCGAGTTGAGGTTGTGTGTATCTATCGCACAAAGCTGTTGGGCTGAGTGCGATAGATACACACAGCATCAACGAGGGCGGATAGATCGTATAATGAACGAATGAAAACATGCATCATTTGTTTTATACAACGAAATTCCTAGATCCTTGTTATTTGATGTAAAACAAATTCATTTAAGATTGCTTTGTGACAGTATGGCTGACAAATAAATCTCAAGTTTAATAAGGATTAATTTAGTGCGCACACATAGCTATAGTAAGCGCACTTACCTCTATACCCATTTACGCATAGTGCTGCCACTGCTGCGCAAGAATAGGCCCATATGCACACACAGTAGTAAGCATTCTCACCTCTATGTGCACTACTGCGCATCATGTAAAAAATTGTTGGATAGTACTGGAAAATATTGCACGCTTTTTCATGAAAAAACGTGGGATAGTCTCAGTCTCTCAGTCTGGCACGTGACCGCGCATGACCAATCATTTGATTAGGATCTCGGAGTGAGTTGTATAAAATTAATTATTATTATTATCATGTGCACACCATTAAGAAGGTGACTAACTGAAATGCTCCTCAGGGAGTGGAGAATGTATGCTATAATATTCAGAATAGCAATTTTTAATCCGATGGCTTGGGTAATAATAATACTACCTCTATCATTAGTAGTAGTATTATTATCCCTAAGCTTAGGAGCAGAGCCTGCATTCTTATTTTTTAGTGGTGGTGGTGTCACTTGGTGTGAGTACAGGAAAGCACAAAAGTAATGTTGCATGGATTAATAATAATAATGATAAGAAGAATAGTGGTCATGTGTTTTGTTCTATATACAAACAAGTACCATACTACTTACTAATACCCACGTACATTTACATATATGTAAACAACATAAAATAACTACAAAATCAAGCTCTGTGAAAAAAAAACGGAAAGATGGGTTATATAAGTTTTTTTAATGTGGATAGATTTTTTCCTGATTAAATTGAGCATGGTACATTGTTCCAAATTCTAGAAGCAGTTACACTAGAGCGTTTTTTGGGCAGCAGAAAAGATTTGATCTGACGATTACAAGAATTGTCGCAAATATACATGTTACCTTGCTCTTTTCACTTTTCTGAACGTTTAGCTATTGTCGCCTTGGAAAATGAAGGAAACACTGACTCTCTGAAAGTGACATGGACTTCTCTAGCTGATGTTGCAGTTCATGTGGTCACATGGTCTCAACCTGACGGCTCTGGCAACAGCACATCAGGTGATCTTAGCGGAACAGAGGCTATTTATACCATCCCTGGTTTAACACCAGGGACACTGTACAATGTGACGGTCACTGCCACTGGAACAGATGACACTGTAAATGATGACAGTGGACAGGGTAGAACAAGTAAGTCTGTACATTAGCAGATACATTGGCCTGTATTCTAATAAATTTTCAACCCAAAGACTTGGTTTAAGGGCATTGTTTAACAATGTTAAATCTGAGATGCATGGCACTGCATGTTATCAGTGTCTGTGATATGGTGTAATATTGAAGCCCTACAAAAATTGTGCTTCAAAATGATCATGAAGTGCCTCAAAAAAGTAAAAATCTTTGAGTGACTGGTTTTTTACCATACTCATTTTCCCCAATAGACTGTAGAGTTATAAAAACCGTTAGGAAAATGAAAAATGAAATTTTGATTTCCAATCATAAACATCTTGATAATCAGACAGGCGATCAGCTTGTAAATCTCATGGGATTCCTGACTGACCTAATGGTTTATAATTATGATTGCAGCATGAGTTAAATCCAGGATTTTGTTTCAGAATCTGAGGCAATATTCCCGAGTCACTTTAAGCGTTAGTTCAAAATTGGGTTTAACATTTTTGTGCCTCCGCTATAAAGTAGCCGGAGGCATTATGTTTTCTGGTTGTCCGTCCGTCCGTACGTACGTACGTCCCGTTCTCGTGATCGCGTTATCTCAAGAACCAATTGATGGATTACCGCCAAACTCGGGTCATGTATGTATCTTGCAGAGCTAATGAAGTGATTAGATTTTGGGGTCACGAGGTCCAAGGTCAAAGGTCACAGGGCCCATTATGTATGCAAAAATAGCTCGTGATCGCGTTATCTCAAGAACCGATTGATGGATTACCGCCAAACTTGGGTCATGTATGTATCTTGCAGAGCTAATGAACTGATTAGATTTTGGGGTCACGAGGTCAAAGGTCAAAGGTCACAGGGCTCATTATGTATGCAAAATAGCTTGTGATCACGTTATCTCAAGAACCGATTGATGGATTACCGCCAAACTTGGGTCATGTATGTATCTTGCAGAGCAATGAACTGATTAGATTTTGGGGTCACGAGGTCAAAGGTCTAAGGTCACAGGGCTCATTATGTATGCAAAATAGCTTGTGATCACGTTATCTCAAGAACCGATTGATGGATTACCGCCAAACTTGGGTCATGTATGTATCTTGCAGAGTCAATGAACTGATTAGATTTGGGGGTCACGAGTTCAAAGGTCACAGGGCTCATTATGTATCCCAAAATAGCTCGTGATCGCGTTATCATTAGAACCAACAGATGGATTACAATCAAACTTGAATTTTAAAAATTGCTTCCAATTTGGTTTGTAAAATTGCTCTATGGCGGAGGCATCATTTTCGACTGCGCGCAGTTGAAGTTCCATCTAGTTAGGAAGTTAATCTGAGGTCTACATTTTCATTTGTTTAAATGAAGAGTGATAATAATAATAATGATGATGATGATGATGATGATTATGAGATGATGATAATAAGGATAATGATAAAAAATATGAAATAATAATAATTTTAATAATAAATGATGATAATAATAATAAAAATGATGATAATAATAATAAAAGTTTGATTTATATAGCGCCTTTTCCAGAGGATACAATATATGCTATAGTCTTAGGTAGGGCAGAGAATTTTGAGGTCCTTTTTATTATTATTATTCTTTTCTGCAGAACCTTCTCCTGTGGTGAATCTCACTGAATCCGTAGCCACAAAAGATTCCATCTCAGTCGAGTGGACCAAACCGAGTGGAGCGATAGACCAGTACACCTTCGCATGTTCAAGTGGTACAGAAGACCCATCTTTACCAATAGCGGAAGATGGCAGTAACATGTACCAGGCATCTTGTGTGGGACTATCTACTGCCGGGGCAGACTACACTATCACTATCACATCACAGAGTGGAACTGAAATCAGTGCTGAATCTACCATCACCATCACAGCTTGTAAGTTCTCTGAAAATTGTCAGCGTCTATTGGGGTTTGTTTTTAAGTGCCCCAGCTCAAAGGCCCCATGGCTAATAGCACTCTATACACACTATCAATTTATTCAGAAATCCTCAGTCCAAACATGATTTTTGAAAAAGGAAAGTGTCCAGTGAGATTCTGGAAGGTACCCGGTGGCAGCCCCTCCACATACCGAGTAAAAGCCCTCTATGCCAACCTCCAATTCATTCTAAAAACCTCTGAACATGACTGAAGGAAGGTCTTAGTTTTCAAAGCAATTCAAAGAAACATCGTATTATGTTCATTTCATGTGTTTATGTGTCCAGGGCCCTAAAGAATAACAGTGTCAAACTAGTCCACCCTGGGTAAAAAAGACCAAACAAATACGTAACACTGAGAGCTCATGAAATTGTACTGGAATGGACTTTTTCTCTGTGTTATTTTTCTTGTTGTTGTATTAGGGATTTTAGACTGAATGTTAGTATGTGCCTGTAGATATGGATCTTATGTTTTTACACATGTTCCTCTTTTTTGTTCAATAACATTCATTCATTTCCAAACGGTTTTGTAGTACCTAATATGGTACATATTGAAGCAGGTGATGCTACAAATTCATCGTTCGTTGCCACTTGGAATCATCCAGAAGGAGAGATAGACTCTTTCCAGGTGTTTTGTTATGAAAATGATACAGCTCCTGAGGAAATTAGCGATGTGGGAAGCAACAGCACCTACGAAGTCACTTGTGAGAGTCTACCCACTGCAGGGACTGGTTATAAGTTCTCTGTGGTTTCTGTCAGTGGTAATAAGAATGTGACTTCAGAAACTGTGTTGTACACCAGTAAGTTGGGAGCTTCCTTTGGCATCAGATTGTATTATTTTCATGCATCATCTTATAGTATTTCGCAGATCCTTGGACCATTTTGGAATATTTCGCTGGTCCCCATGCAGCACAATCCAGTGACCCATCTTCAGCACCCCATGTACATCTTTGACAGCACTTCATCACTTGCATATCATCTGGGTTTTTTTGTTATAGTATGATCTAGCAACCATTCAACATTTGATTCAACTTCATTTTCTACTTGTTGTAATGTTCATTACAGTTAAGGAGAAGTCCACGTTGATATGAAGAAAAATCTGATATTGGATAAGAAAGTAATGAAAGTAATCAGTTAAAAGTAAATGGTGACTGTGAGTGGTCTCTGAGCAATTTTTAAAATTCATCCATTAAATAAAAATCATGAATTTACAATTTCCTGCTTGTTGATACCCTTGCATACAATGATATATTCAGGGCAGAGGTATAATGAAATAATTTCTGTGGATATAATGGAAATTCAACATTTTTACAGAACATACAGGATAGGTGCTCATAAGGTTCATACCAAACACAGAGTTGTGTTTAATCTGCCTCAATGTAAAAATCTACAAAGCTTTCTAGTCCTTTATCAGATTTTTCTGAAAGTTTCACAGATTTATCTCATATTTATGCCTTTATTTCATCCACCTTGGTGCCATCTTTCCCCCTTTTTTCCACCAACATATACATATAGATGTTATACTGAGAAGTGATTGGGAGATTCATGCATTTCAATGTCACTGATAGTACATTTCTTTTTAAAACTTGAATGATTGATTCACCATTTTCAAATAAACAAAGTCAAAGAATACAATATAATCTTTCTTTCAAATACAGTCAAGACAATAACATATATACTTTGATATGCATAATTTTTTTTAATGATATTCTCAACAACAAAAATCTTATTGATTTATTTGATTTACTTCATTTGATTGATTTATTTGTGGGCTGTTTTTAGTAAGTAGCTAGCCAGTCTTTTTGGTTTTAACACATGTAGTGCCATACTTGTACTGTAGGTAGTTTATGCTGCTTATATAATGCCGGTAATCAAATCAATTGTTTGTTTTAGTTTAACAATACTCTTTAGCCACTGGGTGAATTGTTTATGTCACCATTTTGACAGAAATTAAATGTACCTAATATGCTTCATTAGGCTGGAAAAGGGCTTGCTTTATTTTCTTCCAATTTCCAACAGGTTGATAAGTCAGATATGGAAAACTGTAGCATTGCATTTTCAAGAATTCATGAAATAGATGTACATGCTTGAATACATTATTCTGGTGATGGAGTATTCATTTGTTTGACCTTCGTACATGACTTCATTTTATAGGGTAATATGCATGTTTCATTTTGAAGCATGCTCTTCAGTAAAAAGAGGCTCCAAATTGTGTGGCTGCTTCATTCATTATTCCCGGAATTTGCTTTAATGGTCCACTTGTAACAACCATGTATTACATGATGCCTTTCAGTGTAAGATTAGTTTTAATAATTCATGAAAAAATGAATACTTTGTAAATTGATCGTTTACACTACTTGTTAAAATGAAACATGGCAACATGCCCATTAGCCTTCATAATTTATATGGAAACAAATTTATCCCTTTGTGATGCAACTGATACTGAAAGACTTAAATGCATTCATAATTATAAGGTTCACATGGCGGTCTGTTAACTTTAAGTTTAGGTTGTAGTTTTAAACTTCAAAGTTATCTTGTAGTTGGGGACCATATGGATGCTTTCATGGTTACTAAATTTTGAGTTTACCTTAAGTTATTAACCACAAGCAATCTTAAAGTTACCGTGATAACTGCCAGCAGCGGATAGCTCTCACTTGAAGTTAAAGGCACAGTATGTGCCATGCAGACACAATTAACTTATGTAGTTAAAATGACTGCTTGCATGGCATGCAGTTTTAAACTATGAATACTCATTTTGGGGGCCCTTGTGAACCTCCATCATGGGTAGTGGATTGTTGTTTATAACGGTGAGGTTTTCCAAAGTTTTAAAACTTTGAGGGTCCCTTGCGAACATAGCTAATGTTTTCATTGCCTATTTTTATTTGGAAACTAATATTGGAAGAGGTTTCAATTCAGTTTGAAGAGGAGTTTTAATACTGATAAGTCTGGTAATAGGGGAAATTGGAGATGAGAATTCTCGTGAGTTTTGGTTTCATGTGAAACAACTTCCTCCTTGAGATGAAGAGGCATGTGTTTATTAAGGGAAAGGTTGTGAGCTTTCTCACTCTTTGTACATCCGTTTTGAAGTAGTAGCAGTAGATTTTATTGGATAACTTGTGTAGCAGAAGGCCTATCTGTCCAATATCATATGCAATATCATATTATAAATGTCCCCCGAAAAGGATTACTCTTTATATAAAAATGCCCTCATATTCAGAATGTGGCAAAAAAATAGCTTAAAAGTTCGGAGCAAATTTTCATACCCCATGTTTGAGTAGTCCCAAGGCCATACATATACTGTATATATACATGTATATACACATGTATGTGCTGCATGTGATTTTCCGCAACATTGAGGGAATTTCTTTCTGTATTGATCGTTCTAAAAATACACCAATTACATGTATTATGTACTTTGTATAAGGAGAAAGGAAAAGGAAAAGAATCATATAATCTGATTTAATGTAATTTCCAGAAGGTTGTATTGGTCTGATGATGACACTCTTTCTGTAATGTTTCTGATTGCCCAAATAAAGGAAATGTTGCTTGAAGAGGCAGAAGCAACATACTTTAAAACTAAAAACAGTGGTTCCCTATGATTGCTGTTCTATTGTGGAAAATTTTATTTTATTTCCTGGTCCAAAGCTCAAGTGTCATAGGTTTGACTTGCCTGTTGATTATCATGGAAATATCCAAGAATCAACAAATGCTCATCTTATTCAAATATATATACATGTACTTATAATACATGGTGGTTATACCAATGATCAAGTTATTCCATAGACATTAAACATCGTGAATAGAGTATGAAAGTGTATGAAAGTTTAATTTTAATTTTAAAATCAGAGAATAACAGCAAGCTATGACGGGAAGTCATTTTTATATGATTTAGTGTACAATGACACTGCCTATTTTTCAAGTTCATTTATTTCTCCTACAATGTACCTATTGTAGAGGTGAAAGGTCCTTCTGTATATATCATCATTTGTTTGTATGACTGCATTAAACATGTACATTTTACCAAATCATGTTAAAAAATATATATCTCTCATTTGGTTTATATATATATATATATATGTATATATATATATATATATATATATATACAATTGCTTTCTGTTTCTTATTTACTTCTTGAAGAGTCACCAATCATATATCATTTACACTTTCTCTATTCTGATTCCACATATTTGCATGTGGAAGTACAACGTGTATAAGATTTTCTCATGAATATCAGTCAGGATTCACTAGATCAAAAGAGGAAAAACATGAATATAAAACAAAAGATCATCGTTTCACTTTTCAAATACTCTCTCTTTTTTCCAATAATAATAATAACAATAACAATCTGCGTTTACAAAGTGCATCATACTAATCTGAAGCAATTTACACCTTTCACATATTACACATACATGTAAATGACCATTGAAATTATTGTATGATTTATATATCCAATCAACATGTTGATGATAATGTGGACATCATTGATAGTATTTATATAAATAAAAAGTGGACGTGAATTGAATGAAGAAATGAACTAATACTTTATTTTTAATTCTACTATTGTTTTTTTAATTAATAACAGTACCAAACCCAGTAGAACTGATAGAAAGCGTCTCTACAGTGAACTCAGTGAGTGCAACATGGATGAAACCTGCAGGAGAGGTTACCAGCTATGAGGTACAGTGTAGTAATGGGACCGTGATGGCCCCTTCAGACCAGACTGGTGATGGCCCTTTCTCAGCATCATGTGAAGGTCTTCCAACACCAGGAGATGAGTACACAATGAATGTTACCAGTCTCAGCAACGGACAGCGTTCGGATGTAGCAACTATTGCCTTGAGAGCATGTAAGTTGTAAACTGAAAACTGTTGTTTCAAATATTAAATAACTGAATGATTCAAAATTAGTACCGGGTAATAACAATAATTATATACCTCACTTAAGAAATCCAGCCATCTGATTGGTCGAAATTGCAGTCGTCGTTTTAACTATTCCCGAAAATAAACGAAAAATGCCAAAGCCATGTAATAGTTTTAAAAAATAGTTAAAAAATCCTGGCAAAATTCCAGTTACCGGGAAATTAGTTCAGTCTTGCTGAGCACGGACACGTTAAATTAATTTTTTTTGTGCGATAATTTCATAGTCGCTACATTTTAGGTTTTTTAATTGCTTGAAAATTTCAGTCACGTCATTTTGCTAGCAAAGATTAACAGACTCGACAGTGTCTCAGATTTTCTGTGATGTTTTAACCAATCTTTACTCAATAAAAGGCTAATTAAGGTAAGAATTCTTGGTAGATTATTGTGATAATTCGTACGGTCGGTGAAAAGTCATAGCGACTGCTTTAATACTCGCGCACTGGCTGTTTCTATACTGCCATACTGGCTTGAGAAAGTTGAATCCCTCACCCCTCGGCGCGCCCGCACAGGCGCGCCTCGGGGTGATGGCAGGGGATTCAACTGACAACTAGACTAGGTCTAGGTCTAGGTCTATCTCTTGAGCGTATAATAAAAACAGCTAGTCCTCTCGTACCTCACACATTCAAACATGGACCTGAATGGTAAAAATTCTACTGTCTATGCACACACACATACACTCTCCCTCACCAATACATGTAAAACAATACCCACCACCCACACACCTACCCCCTCACACCTCACACACGTAAACATGGACCTGAGCAGTAAAACAGTCAAAGGGTAAAATTCTATCCATCCATTCAAACATGCAGCCATACGTACATCCACTCGCCGACCCAAACACCCACCCACAATGCGACCCTAATGATAAAACAGTGAAATGAACAGACACACCCACACACACCCATGCTCAATTCAAATGAAAATGTAGCAATTAACAAAATATATCAGTGTTGTCAATTTAAAGGAAAAAATGTGATTAATTTTGCGCTAAAAATGTTCAGGGATTAATGATATTAAGTAAGAATGCATTTTCCCCAAAATTCTATTACCTTTGACGCATGTCTGTGTTTATTTATTCATTTAAAAAATATTTATATCTTTGCAGTGCCTGAAGCAGTTGAGTTAAGCGAAGCAAGCGATGATGTGACTACTAGCTCTATAGCTGCGACATGGACCGTTCCCAATGGTATAGTGGAATACTATAACGTCTCCTGTTCTGATGGAACTGCTTCACCAGCCCAGGTCAACCCCCCAGACACCCTGACAGCATCTTGTGACAGTCTACCAATGCCTGGAGACAACTATAATATATCTGTGACTACAGTCAGTAATGGTCAACGTAGTGAGACAGTCACTATCACAATCACTGCGTGTAAGTTTATTCCGTAAATGTTATAAATAATATAATATAAAATAAATCTTGTGGGGGGTGTGTGCTCCTGGAACCTCTAAACCCATACCCATTTTTAAAGGTAATTTTGGCAGAAAAGAGCAACTATCGCCTTGAGAACATGTGAGTTGTAACTGAAAACTGTTGTTTCAAATATTGAGTGATTCAATGATTCAAAAATAGTAATAACAATATTTCATTCATAAAGTGCCTTTCCATGAAAGAATAAGTGCA
Source organism: Mesocentrotus franciscanus (assembly GCA_037976565.1). NCBI lineage: Eukaryota > Metazoa > Echinodermata > Echinoidea > Camarodonta > Strongylocentrotidae > Mesocentrotus > Mesocentrotus franciscanus. The sequence continues at coordinate 3,607,083 of CP137681.1, read as the reverse complement.
AACAACAGAATTATTGCCCAAAAAAGAAAGAAAACAGTATTATGGAGGAAAAAAATGTATTAATTACAAATCAAACATTGACCAATATTCATATCTACAATTGTGTATACCACAATATTGTATCATCAAATGTTCAATGTTCCTAATATTATAAACTACTTCAGCCTTCTTTTAATGTGAGCTAAAGATTTTTCCATATTTGAATGTACATTCGATTTAAGAATTTAAATGAAATTAACCACACACCCACCCCTCACACTCACCCCTCAAACCTCACACATTCAAACATGGACCTGAATGGTAAAAATTCTACTGTCTATGCACACACACATACACTCTCCCTCACCAATACATGTAAATCGATACCCACCATCCGCACACCTACTCCAATCCAATCCAATCCAGGAATTTATAAAGCGCCAATATCTAGTTGCCTAATCAAAGGCACCGATGAGACTGAAAAACTACCAAAAATATCTGTTCATGATTCTATTAAACTGGGAAAGACAAAAAGCAGTGACTAATTGTAAGCAATCTGAAATAGGTATGTCTTTAGTTGAGTTCTGAAAGTGGATAACTGGTGACAAGAGCGAAGGATTTGGGGAAGACCATTCCACAAACTTGATGCACAGGCAGTAAATGATCGATCACCTAAAAGAGAGTGTGTTTGAGGACTCTCAAGCAGGTATATACCTGCAGATCGCAAATTAGTTTGAGGGTTATAAATAGTCAACAAGTCTAAAATGTACACAGGGGCATATCCATGCATTGCCTTCCATGTTAATAAAATAATTTTGTATTCAATTCTGTGTTTTACAGAAAGCCAGTGTAGTGCAATAAGTGTAGGGGTAATGTAGTCAAACTTTTTACCTCTTGAAAGAATACGTGCAGCAGAATTCTGAGCATATTGTAATTTCTTTAAATGCTGTTGAGTTATACCAAAGAGCAAAGAATTTCCACGATTTAAAAAAAAAAAAAAATTATTTTTATTTATTACGTTTTATTTCAACAGGGTAGCCCCATCAGTAGTTAAAATACTGTTATACTTGGGGGCTCTGCATAACATACAAATACATATAAAGACATACATATATATGAAAACATCATTACATGGTGAATAGTAAACATGATATACCAGAGAGAATACAGATAAAATTTCAGATGTAAATGTAAACTCAGCAAGTCGACAAAAATTCAAGAAAATCATACATAAACAAATTTTGAAACGAAATCCTTATATCTAACCCCCTCACACCTCACACGCTTACACACGAACCTGAGCAGTAAAACAGTTATTAAGGGTGAAATTCTATCCATCCATTCAAACATGGAGCCATACCTACATGTACATCCACTCGCCAACCCAAACACCCACCCACAATGCGACCCTAATGATAAAACAGTTGAGAGTGATATGCAGTGAATGCACAGACACAGCCACACACACTCATGCTCAATTCAAATGTAAATGTAGCAATTAACAAAATATGCCAGTGTTGTCAATTTATAGGAAAAAATGTGATTAACTACACGCTAAAAATATTCAGTGATTAATGATTTTAAGTAAGAATGTATTTTCCCCAAAATTCTATTACCTTTGACGCATGTATGTGTTTATTCGGTCTAAAGATTTATTTTTATCTGTGCAGTGCCTGAAGCAGTTGAGTTAAGCGAAGCAAGCGATGATGTGACTACTAGCTCTATAGCTGCGACATGGACCGTTCCCAATGGTATAGTGGAATACTATAACGTCTCCTGTTCTGTTGGAACTGCTTCACCAGCCCAGGTCAACCCCCCAGACACCCTGACAGCATCTTGTGACAGTCTACCAATGCCTGGAGACAACTATAATATATCTGTGACTACAGTCAGTAATGGTCAACGTAGTGAGACAGTCACTATCACAATCACTGCGTGTAAGTTTATTCCGTAAATGTTATAAATAATATAATATAAAATAAATCTTGTGGGGGGCGCCCCTGAAACCTCCAAACCCATACCCATTTTTAAAGGTAATTTTGGCAGAAAAGAGCAACTATCGCCTTGAGAGCATGTGAGTTGTAACTGAAAACTGTTGTTTCAAATATTGAGTGATTCAATGATTCAAAAATAGTAATAACAATATTTCATTCATAAAGTGCCTTTCCATGAAAGAACAAGTGCATACAACAGAATTATTTCCCCCAAAAGAAAGAAAACAGTATTATAGAAAACAATAGTGTTATTTACAAACCAAACATTAACCAGAACTCATATCTACAATCATGCAAAACCACAATATTGTATCATCAATTGTTGTCTGTTCCTATTTTTATCAACTACTTCAATCTTTTATTAATGTGATCAAAAGAATTTCCATGTTTTGAATGTACATTGGATTAATGAATATAAAAGAAACCACCCACATTCCACCCTTCAAACCCCACACACTCACTCATGAACCCTACAATTAAACAGATAAGGGTTAAATTCTACTGTCCCTGCACACACCACACACACACACACATACACACACACAAATACAATCTCCCTTGCCAATACATGTAAATTGATACCCACCAACACACACCCACCCCCTCACACCTTACCCATTTAAACATGGACCCGAACGGTAAAACAGTTATAGGTGAAATCGTATCCACCTTTTTCACACATGCAGCCACACCTACATCCACTCGCCCACCCACACACAGAGTTCATTGCACAGACACACCCACATACACCCATGCTCAATTTCCCACCCACATACCCACAATCACACCTCACACACTCGCACATGGACCCTTCAGTTAAACAGAAAATGTTCAAATTTTTACTGCGCACACACACTCACAAACACACAGCCTGCATTTGAATTGTAATTTGTGAGATTGTCCATTTTTCTGTGGAAGGATATCATAGAAAAGATGTCCCCTGAAAAGATTGGCTTTTCAAATGCCCTCATATTTGAAATATGAAAAGAAACAGCTAAAGTGTTTGGACCATACTTTATGCCACATGTTTGTGTACTCCGATATCCACATTTGTGTGTGACAATGCGTGTGACTTTTAGCAAGACAAAGCTAATTTCTTGTCATTTTGATGATTCCAAAACAGCACACTATACACTAATATGCTACATGATCAACCTTTGATAATTGTTTCCAGAGATTCTCTTTCACAATGCAATTGCTTGACCAGAGCTTAACTTTATCTTCAACGCAGAAGAGCCAAAATTGCATGTTCTTGGCATGTATGCTTGAGTTTTTCTTTTGCACGCTCATCAAGTTGTTCATTGACTTGAAATATTACCAATTCAATTCAATTTGTTTTATTCATTTCCATTTTCAATAAAAACAATACAAAGATATGTACAATAATAAGCATTTGGAATATATAAGAAAATGAAAATAGGGAACAAACAAAAAAGGCCAAATGGCCTTGTAGAGGCATAGTTCCCCGAACAGTAGTTAAGAGATTTACTTATACAAACAAAACTAAAAAAAAAGACACATACATGACAAATGGAAGTTAATCATTACAAAAAAATAAGTTTGAAAACAGTTATAGGTAATGTTGTATAATATAATTATTGGTACAAGAATCATTGATATTTAGATATAAGATGCTGCTTCAAGTTTCTTTTACCATGAAACCTTACCTTCACATTCTCTGCAGTCTGCAATATACATGTATAAGCTACTTTTTCTTTGAAGCTTGAAATGTTTGTTAGCATGTCTGTCCGCAGCAAATATATTTTCACTGTTTAATGTTGGTTAAAAATCAATGAGAGCTTGCTTGTACAAAAACTGTTGCCTGCTTTGAACTCTCTTTTCAAAATGCTTGCACACTCAGCTCCCCATTGTCCAATAAATGTTGATTTTCATGAACATAGCCTGTATGAAAATATCTTTCTATAACTCCAGAAATGCTTGAAAACTTGTAATTGCATCAGCAGAAGAAGTTAGCAAAAGCTTTGTTGTCACCGCAGCTTTTCTTTACCCTTGTCAAGTAATCCCTCCCCTAACATGTAAACTGACAGTGCTTTTAATAGCAACCTCTATCTAGAAAGGCCACCTATCTATAAAGGCCTCATTTTTTGTTTCCCTTCAGTAGCGTTCCTGAAAGCACCATCCTTTTAACACAGCCTGTATTTAAACACCACCTGTCTACAAAGACCACATACCTTTTCTCTCATCGAACAGTCTCTATACAGGTTTAACTGTGTATGCGAATGTATTAAATCAATTGAAACTCAGTAGCTCTTAGAGCCAATCTTACTGCTGGAAACTGTTATTTGATGTCTACAAAGACCACCCCTTGCTCTCATTAGCAGTCTTTATTTTACATGTTTAACGATGTAAGTAAATGTATACATTTGAAATTCAGTACCTCTTAGTGCCAACCTTACAGCCGATACCTCGACGATAGACTCTGTCAGTGCCATGTGGCCCTATCCTGGAGGATTGGTTGAAGTCTTCGAGGTGGACTGCAGCAACGGTACTGAGAGTAATGTGACAGTGCTTGTTTATCAAACTAGCCCTGATCCAAGTTATCTAGTTAGTTGTGATGGTGTCTGGAATCCTGGTGATAATTACACCATGGTTGTCACGAGCGTTAGCAACGAACAGGACAATTCAGCAAGCATCGTGTTGACAGCTTGTAAGTGATTGAAGAAGCAAACATGATAAACATTGCATAAGATTTCATTTCATACACACATGTCAACTCTCAAAACATGTACATTGCCATTGTGCAACAGATTAAGAGTGATATCAGATATTGACCATTATGAAGTTCCTTCCAACAAGTGACATTATCAGTATGTGTACATTCTTCTTGGAAAGGCAAACAATTGACCAAGTCTCCTGAACTTTTGTCAAATTAAATTGTTATAAGGTGGAATTTCCCCTACTATTGATATCTGTTTTGATACATCAATTTTGTAGTTACGAAAGTTTGGAATTAGCTAATAAAGTGCATGTGTATGTTTTGTTCTGTTTATTTTTGGTTTGCTATGAATAAAGACTTACATGTAAATTAAGATACACTTTAAATGCACCTTTGATTATTAAGCAATGACTCTTTCTGGCCCTTTAGAATCATGGGAGATAAATATATCCTTCCTAGTTACTGTCAGAAACTGTTCTTTACATATCTTTCACTTCTCAAAGTTCTCTTGAATCATCCAACTAATTTGTTCATGATAAATCAACAACAGTAAGACTATCTCCGTACATTGTCCACCTGTAGTACCCCTAAGCGTTGACTTAGTTGCTAATACTTCTACTACAAGCTCTGTGAGTGCAACCTGGCTGTTTCCGGGAGGTATCGTGGAAGAATTTGAAGTTCAGTGCAGCAATGGCAATAACACAACTTATACAGTCCAAGACATGGAGTATCGGTCCTCTTGCATGGGCCTGGATACTCCAGGAGATAATTACACAATGACGGTTACCAGTTTGAGTAATATGCAGAGAAATTCAGCATCGATTGTCTTGACAGCTTGTAAGTACATGTATTACATTCGATACGTAACTGTGATGAATTAACATTTGCTCCAGTCACAATTGCTCAGGGCTAAGTGTAGGGTTAAGTTTTAGGGTTTCATTTGGATTTTACCTTAGATTTAAAGACCCTACCTGATGAAAGTATGTACAACTTCATACCAATGGAAAGCTGAATGAATGTAGAATACAAATATAAAGGAATTCAAATATGTTCCCCCTTAGTATGGCACAAAAAAATCGACAGAAAAGAGACAGAAATATTTGGCATACCATCACCATACAGAAGCTATCACGGGGCCCCTCGCCTGCGTGGACGGCATAAGTCAAAGTCAAGTATCGCACAAAAGCAAAATTAAACCTCATTTTCCGCACCCCTCCAAATTATTGGTCAACAGCGGTTAAATTTTCCGCTGTTACGGTGAGGACATAACATGTGGACCCCAATCGGCTCACCTATTTAGCTGAGGCAATGAGCTGTGCTTAATTGATGCAAAGTCATTGTGAATATACATGCTCCTCATAAGATGATGTCATCAAGTCGAAAGCTAGTTTTCAGGTCGACAACTTCAGATTTTCAGAGGTTTAGTTTCAAGTTTTTCAGAGAGCTGTTATTTCTCTGACAGACATTAAAATAGCATATGATATTATTGTAGTCTGTGGCTTGTAAGCTTCCTGTTGATATATAATTCATCTTTTTCATTTTTCATTTCTGACATGGTCTTTCAGCTGTAATAGGATTAGGGTTAGGTACATGTATAGTGTTTAATAGGTGCAGGGTTGCAGAAATCAGTTAGTGTGGGGAATTATCGTGGAGCAATTGTGACAGGAGCATGTGTCTCACAACTGCACATGTACTACGCATATAATAACCACAGCCCTGGTATGTGTGATTTTCTTTCACAATGCAATTGTTTGACCTGAGCTAAACTTTATCTTCAATGCAGAAGAGTCAATATTTCATGTTTTTTGCATGTTCATCAAGTTGTCCATTGACTTGAAATATTACCATGAAACCTTACCTTCACATTCTCTGCAATATATGTAAAAGTTGCTTTTTCTTTGAAGCTTGAAATATTTGTGAGCATGTCTGTCCGCAGCAAATATATTTTCACTGTTTAATGTTGGTTAAAAATGAATGAGAGCTTGCTTGTACAAAAACTGTTGCCTGCTTTGAACTCTCTGTTTTAAATGCTTGCATACTCAGCTCCCCATTGTCCAATAAATGTTGATTTTCATGAACATAGCCATATATGAGAATATCATTCTATAACTCCAGTAATGCTTGAAACCTGTAATTGTATCAGCAGAAGAAGTGAGCAAAAACTTTGTTGTCACCGCAGCCTTTGTTTACCTGTGTCAAGTAATCCCTGACAGTACTTTAATAGCAACCTCTATCTAGAAAGGCCACCTATCTATAAAGGCCTCATTTTTTTGGTTTCCCTTCAGTGGCGTTCCTCAAAGAAATATCCTTTTATTAAAAACAACCTGTATTTAAACACCACCCGTCTACAAGGACCACATAGCTTTTCTCCCTTGCAATAGTCTTTATACATGTTTAACTATGTAAGTAAATGTAAACATTTGAAATTCAGTACCTCTTAGTGCCAACCTTACCGCCGGTTCCTCGACAATAAACTCGGTCAGTGCCATGTGGCCCTATCCTGGAGGATCGGTGGATGTCTTTGAGGTGAACTGCAGCAACGGTACCGAGAGTAATGTGACGGTGCTTGTTAATCAAACTAGCCCTGATCCCAGTTATCTAGTTAGTTGTGATGGTGTCTGGAATCCTGGTGATAATTACACCATGGTTGTCACGAGCGTTAGCAACGAGCAGGACAATGCAGCAAGCATCGTGTTGACAGCTTGTAAGTGATTGAAGGAGCAAACATGACAAAAATCGCATAAGATTTCATTGCATACACACATGTCAACTCTCAAAACATGTACATTGTCATTGAGCAGCAGATTAAGAGTGATATCAGATATTGACCATTATGAAGTTCCTTCCAACAAGTGACATTATCAGTATGTGTACATTCTTCATAGAAAGGCAAACAATAAACCAAGTCTGCTGAACTTTTGTCAAATGAAACTGTTATGATAAGGTGGAATTTCCCCTACTATTAATATCTGTTTTGATGCATGAATTATGTAGTTAAGAAAGCTGGGGATAAGCTAATAAAGTGCATGTGTATCTTTGTTTTTGTTTATATTTAGTTTGCTATGAATAAGGACTTACATGTAAATGAGGATGCACTTTGAATGCACCTTTGATTATTAAAGGAATGACACTTTCTGGCCCTTTATAATCATTGGAGTTTAATATATCCTTCCCAATTACTGTCAGAAACTGTTCTTTACATATTTTTCACTTCTCTTGAATCATCAAACTAATTTGTTCATGATAAATCAACAACAGTACGACTATCTCCATACATTACCCACCTTTAGTACCCCTAAGCGTTGACTTAGTTGCTAATACTTCTACTACAAGCTCTGTGAGTGCAACCTGGCTGTTTCCGGGAGGTATCGTGGAAGAATTTGAAGTTCTGTGCAGCGATGGCAATAACACAACTTATACGGTCCAAGACATGGAGTATCGGTCCTCTTGCATGGGCCTGGATACTCCAGGAGATAATTACGCAATGACGGTTACCAGTTTGAGTAATACGCAGAGAAATTCAGCATCGATTATATTGACAGCTTGTAAGTACATGTATTAAATTCGATATGCAACTGTGATGAATTAACATTTGCTCCAGCCACAATTGCTCTGGGCTAAGTTTAGGGTTAAGTTTTAGGGTTGCATTTGGATTTTACCTTAGATTTAAAGACCCTATCCAATGCAAGTATGTACAACTTTATATCAATGGAAAGCTGAATAAACGCTGAATACAAATATAAAGGAATTCAAATACTTTCCCTCTCAGTATCGCACAAAAGCAACATAAACCTCATTTTCTGCACCCCTCCAAATTACGGGTCAACAGCGGTCAAATTTGCCGCTGTTACGGTGAGGACATATCATGTGGACCCCAATCGGCTCGCCTATATAGCTGAGGCGATGAGCTGTGCTTAATTGATGCAAAGTCATTGTGAATATACGTGCTCCACATAAGATGATGTCATCAAGTCAATAGCTAGTTTTCAGGTCGACAACTTCAGATTTTCAGAGGTTTAGTTTCAAGTTTTTCAGAGAGCTGTTACTCCTCTGACAGACACTAAAATAGCATATATTTGGTATTATTGTAGTCTGTGGCTTATAAGCTTCCCGTTGATATATAATTCATCTTTTTCAATTTTCATTTCTGGCATGGTCTTCATAAAGCTTAGGGTTAGGATTAGGTTCATGTATAGTGTTAGATGGAGGTTTGCAGAATTCAGTTAGTGTGGGAGATCATCGTGGAGCAATTGTGACAGGAGCATGTGTCTCACAACCGCACATGTACTACGCATATAATAACCACTGACAGCCGTATAGTATCACACATTACTCATGAAACATCTGGGACATTTGGGAATAAGGACATTCATTTATTATCATGTCTGTAGTAAGACAATCTATACCAGAACTCGATCTTGTAAGAGCCATCATGGTCCAAACTGACATAACAAAGTGAGAAAGTTCTGAAATTATTATTCATCTTTACCAGAACTCAATCTTGTAAAAGGCGTCATCGTCTAGTGGATACGTTGTCGGTTCGCGGTTCGAGTCCCGCCGCAGCACTAATATCCTTTGGCAAGACATTAATGTACATTTGCCGCTCTCTGCCCAGATGTTTAATGGGTTTTCCTTGAATGCTGTGAGCACCAAAATCGGTAGCCTAGCAGAGTCAGGGTAATATTGCAGTGCCTTGAGCACCTTGCTTGGTGGATATGTGCGCTTTATAAATATCCAATATCATTATTATTATTATTCTCTTTAAACGGCTCTTTCTCGTCAACTCAATACCTGAATCACCCTATCGAAGACTACTTTCCTCACTCTCCCATGATGCATTGCCCATGTTTCATCATTTCATCATTCATGCACCACCATGATGCATCCATGTGCAACAATATCTGCTCATTTTGTCGCTCATCAATGGATTACATGTTTATACCTCTCAAAAATGTGATTCTGTGAAATGTTTTCAATGCAGCTTATTGATCTTATATGTATCTTTAATTCCATGACATAAAGAATGAAAAAAATGATTTGTATATATATTCGAATGTGGATTATTTTTTTTGTTCTTGTTGCTCAAGATGTGTGCAGTGACCTTGCAGCATATTTAAAAAAAAAAAATTACAAATTATGTATCGCCCCTAGCAATTTATGTAAGTCGTAATTGAATTTCATGTTCTGTTGATGAGAATTATATTTTACCATTGCATTTACATCCATCATCTTGAGTTTGAATGCATTTGTATTATATTAAACCACATATTCATTTATGCAGTCTGGTACACATGTATACTCTTAAGTTTTTCTTTCTACATTTTTGTTTATACGTGTTTTAATTTATGGAAAGCCAAATAAGGTTTTTATGTTATACACATTTTTTTCCAACATGACTGAATAATCAGGGTGAAATCAACAAATATTTGAAAAGCATTTTGCCATAATTTGTTTCCGAGTAATATCGCAGACCCTTTTAATAATTTTAATAAATATTTCCATATCATTTCTGTGGAAGGAAAAAAAATGCTTTTTCAATTTTGTTCATATTCCGGTTAAAATGAGTCATTTTCTTCTACATATACCGGTACATTGTACCTACGTTTTTTTTTAAATACTGGTATTGTGATTTGGCCTGATTCATTTCAGTTTTTTAGTCCAGGCCCCAACCATGTTGATCGGAGCCCAGGTTTATTTTCTTTCATCTAATACACACATTTTCTACATGTGCCAAAACAGTATAAATTTTCATTGACTTATAATACTAGACCATACCTTAAACTTGGCTTGTTTAGATCAGAAAGATGGATAGAATTAAATTTTTGTAATAGGTGTAATTTTATGCCACAGTTAATTTTCAAATAAATCTTCGTTCATTCAAGACTGCATGGATCTATTGATGGACTCCTGATTCGAAAAGTACATTTTACTTTCAAAATTGTGAATTTCGCCTGTTACCTTTTTTTTCTCAAACATGTTCAGTTTTATCACTTTGCAATTGCAAAGATCACTACCAGGGACCATACATTTACGAGAATGCACCCCAGGAGATGATATTCACACATTTATGTTGCATCTTATCTTGCAGTGCCTGAAGCAGTCACCTTGAATGAAGAGAGTAACATGGTAAATACTACCACCATCACTGCATCATGGACCATGCCCAATGGTATAGTGGACTACTACGAAGTCTCCTGTTCTAATGGAACTGCTTCATCAGACCAGGTTATTCCCCCAGATGCCCTGATAGCATCTTGTACTGGGCTATCAACTCCTGGAGATAACTATACTATCTCTGTGACGTCAGTCAGCAATGGTCAACGCAGTGCAGCATCGGCCATCACAATCACTGCTTGTAAGTATTTTTTAAAGCGTTCACACCAAAAGAAATTTATATAATAATAATAATAAAGATTGATTTATTAAGTGCATAATAAACGGAAGTTTCTCTATGCGCTTTACGAAGTAAAACATAAGCATGTACAAGTATATTTAACTAGTTACAAGAATGAAATACAAAAACCTTAAACTAAAGACATGTAGCCAAATGTATGAATTCATTAAGAGCAGGATATGAGTTAAGAGCAAAGTTAATACAGATAGCAAATATTTATGAAAGATCAATTAGAGTAACATATTTAATTATAATACATTAATTAAATGCAATGTCAAAAATTACAAACGAAACAGGTAAGTTTTGAGAAGGGTTTTGAAAGTCTGTCGTGTGGGAGCCTGACGGACATGCAGAGGGAGCGAATGAAAATTGTATAAAATCTGTGTTTAAAAATCATAGTATAGCAAAAGGCCCGTAGACATGTGTGAAAAAATATCATATAAAGGAAGGGAAGTAAAAAAACAACAACTAGGTTTCAAGAAGTCAGTTGACATGTGTCAGTTTAGACGACAGATAGCCAATCAGAGTGTAGTCATGATAAGCCACACCCAGAAAAAAAGGATTTCTTACAATGTAACATTCACGTTAGAAATGGGCCCTGATTCTTTATTGATTTTTCATTCAAAATGATGCTGAAACATCTGTTTTGCTGTATGACGTTTTGTTATAGTTGTACAATAGTTATGAACTGTATAGCTATGCACTTTTTGTATAATGTAGTTATAGATGTACAACAAATTTTCCATGTCTTAGGTTTACGTTAATAGCATTTATTTAGGTACAAATTTAATGTTTGGTCCAAGGTTGAAGTGAGGAAGTTTGTTTGATGGTGTAGGAAATTGATGACTGAGCAATTACCGCCAGAGCATGACTTGTGGTTTTTAACCAATGCACAATTTCATGAACTTCAATATGTGTTATTTCTATATTAAACCAGTACCAAGTGCTGTGAGTCTATCGGGAGGTCCTTCCAATAATACCGCCATCTCAGCTACTTGGACAATCCCTGACAGTGTGGTGGATACCTTCGATGTCACATGCTCCGATGGTACTGCCTCCCCGGCATCTATTGCCGTGGAATCTAGTCCAACAAGTGATACCTTTACAGCTTACTGTATTGGGTTACCAACACCTGGACTGGAATACGACCTCTCAGTGGTTGCTATTAGCAACGACAAGCTGAGTGCTGTCCGCACTGTAGGGGTGCATGCATGTAAGTACCGCAGACCATCGATTGGAGTTGTCGAGTTTGATTGTAGACGTGTCATGGTGTAGTGGATAAGCACTATCCTGTGCTATTGTGTCTCCTTTGTTGTGCAAGCTGTAAACCCCTCAAAAATTGTTTGGAATCTCAAGTTTGATTGATTATATCTCTATTGTCATGGCATCGTCATTGCTTTGATTATTATCATTAGGCAGTATGATTATTCCTCTTTAAGATGGTACCATATTTGTTATGATTTTGCAGCTATATGTCATAAAGGCATGTCAGAAATCTATCCATTAACACTGAGGTTGCTTTCTTCACCTCTCTGAACAGGCGGTTTTTTGCAACACATGCAATTTCGCACAAAAGAATAGGTACAAACTAATGGGAGGATAGCTTTGTGCAACACAATGGCTTTGGAAAATTACACATTTCCGATCTTCACTAGCTCAATGAAAATCCTTTTAACACCAGTGTAGATTAAATCTTGCACTGGAAATAAGCTTGAAGTCTTTGGTGTATCTATGATAAAACCAATGTGGCACAGGGAGGTTTTTATTTGTGGCATGTGAAGGGTTAGATTGAAATACTTTGTACTTTTTGTACTGTTTGTACTATTTTTCTGTCGCCTGCGTAGCAAAAGGCGAGACATAGGCGCTGCTTTTCCGGTGGCGGCGACGGCGTCAAGATCAAAAACTTAACCAAGGTTAAGTTTTTGAATTTCTGATATAATTTTGAAAGTATAAGTTCTTATTCAATGAAACTTGGACTAAAGGGTTATCAAGTATCACCAGTCATGTGAGGAGAATTTCAGGTCACAAAGTCAAGGTCAAAGGTCATTTAAGGTCAACAAACTTAGACTATGTTGTGGCATCATCATCAAAAACTTAACCTGAGGGTTATCAAGTATCCCCAATCATGTGAGTAGAATTTCAAGTCACTAAGTCAAGGTCAAAGGTCATTTCAGATCTACAAACTTGGACTATGTTGTGGCATCAGGTTAAGATTTTGAATTTTTATCGTAATTTTGAAAATATACATGTATTCCTATTCCATGCAACTTGTACCCAAGGGTTATCAAGTATCACAAATCATATGACACAAATTCTAGGTCACAAAGTCAAGGTCAAAGGTCATTTTAGGTCAGTAGACTTGGATTATATTTTTCACAACTTAATATGAGAATTAATAAATCAAGTTTTGTTATTTGTTCATATTTCAGCAAGTTAAGTTATCAATCTTGGTACAAACAATAGTAAATAATTCTTCTGATGATTCTTAGTCAATATTCACTACAAAATGCTTATTATATTCAGAGGCCACCCTGCCTATAAATAATGTCCCAACCTCAATTTTTCATCATATCAAATCGCGTAATGCAGGCGAGACCGCCGAAAGCGTTTCCCTTGTTTATACTATAGATAACTGGGCCGGTTTTCAATTCTATACTTCATTTAAGTTTAACTTTTACTCAGTTTTTTTTAAAGCTAATTAAAACGTCTCAAGTCGTATTCAGATCTCATCTAAGCAATTCACTTTTTTAAGCCGAATTTACGGCAAAATACGTACAGATAAGCATTGTGTCATCACACAGTCAATTAAAAGTAATGCGCAATTCACGCATCGCAATAAATGCGCGCTAATATAATTGTGCGCAGGTTATGATACTGCGTAAGAAAACCATATGCCCACCAATCAAGGCCTCCAAATAATAAGTCAAATACTCGTATTTCAAAATTTAAGTAGTGAATTGAATACCGTCCCTGGAGAACAAATTTTGTGCATTGACATGTTCATCAATGTCTTTATTGCACACTTTAAAGCATCAGAACTCGTAGATTGCAAAAAAAATCAAATATTTCAAAGATAAAGTTCTATACTGTCATGACATTGCAAGGTGAAAGAAACTTATGAAAGCAATTATGAAAAGTTGATTATGGAGTATATTGATGTATACTGTGAGGGGTTGTAATCAAAAGTAAAAGAAATGGACTCAAAAGTAACATTATTGCTCATGATGATATGTAGTGCACACAGAAATAGGTAAATGGGACTACACACAAATGTTTGGTCCAAATTTTCAGCTAATTCCTGTCATCTTTTCAGTAGGACCATATTGGAAGCGCTGTTCTTTTAAGGAGACATTTCTACTGTGCTATTCTCCAAACTGACATACGAAAAACAAAAAAATTACTCAAAAGTATTTTTCATCTTTACCAGATCTCAACTGTTTCTTAATTTTGCATGAGATTTTAAATAGTATCCTTGAATATGATTTCTTCAATCCATGCAGCGCCTGCTGGAGTTGTCCTCACCGAAGGATCTGCATCCTTGATGTCCGTGAGTGCGAATTGGATGAAACCAGAGAGCGCGGTGGACAGTTACAGCATCTCATGTAGCCTTGGTGATGCATCTCCAGCGACCATTGAAGACACCACCCAGCCATCTTACATGGCTTCTTGCGTTAATCTGACGACACCAGGCGATACGTACAATATGACTGTGTACAGCAATGTGGATAGTGGCGCAACTACTACTTCCTCTTCCATCGACCTGGTTGCATGTTAGTGTCACTTTATAATGATATTGATACACTGTAATACTACTAATAGTAATAATTAAATAATTTGACTACTACTATTACTATCACCACTACTACTACTACAACTACTACTACTACTACTACTACTACTACTTCTGCTACTTCTACTACTACTACTACTACTACTACTACTACTACTAGAGATAATAATATTGATAGTATAATGACCATGATGATGATGATTGATGATGGTATTATTATTAATGATAATAATATCAATAATAAACAAATATACCATGCCCTGAGAGGCTCTAGTGGAAATTATGGATCGCGGTGGCAGGAATAGCACTATTTTCTGAGGGGCGTAGACCCGAAGAAAATAGTGCTATTTCTGTCGCCGAGGAATCCATAATTTCACTAGTGGCTTGAAATAGTGCATGATATATTGTTTTATATTTTTCAAACCAACCTTCATAAAAAAAAAAATAATAATAATGATATTAATGTTAACTGTCACTGAAGTAGTGTAGAGCGCAGTGAGAGCAGAGCGTACCGCGACCGCGACCGATAGCACATTGATCTTGATCGATCGCATATATATGACGTCATCCATGGTATAGTGGCATGGTATAGTGCACTATACCATGGATGACGTCACGGTTACATCATAGCAATGTTATGTCTGGTCACATGATGCTATGTTCACCAATCACTGAACAGGATTTCATTGATCAAAAATATAACAATAATTATAATACTAATAATGATAATAATAATAATAATGATATTAATCATAATAATAATGATATTAATCATAATGATAATAGTAATAAAAATAATATGAATAATACAAATAACAGTTATTTTCGAATGACCTGATAGCATGTTAATGTCACTGCTTTGGAATTGATTGTGATTTCAGTAAGTTTATTACCTGTACATGTAAATCTCATTTAAAAAGTCTGAAATCATTGTTCCTGAACTTTGTTTGCCTGAACTACAAAGTATGACAGTGAAATACATGTATATGTGACGTTTAAACTTCCCACATCTATTTCTTCTTTTATTTTGTACTAAGAAAGGCTTTTTTTCTTCTCAAAATGAAAAACTGGCTTGTTAACTGTGCCGTGATACTATTACGCCATATTTTCTTTTCTATCAAGATAAACAATAAAATAAGTAGCTATGATTAAACTTGGCCCTATGAAATTGTAGTTGTATATATGTGTGCAAAGATTATGGTACTGTAAATGGTTGATATTTGCATGGTACATGCTGTGATGTCATGATATCTGTTATAATAAAATTTCATAAAGTTGTAAAAAGAACAGGAGAAAATGCCAGTGGGAAAAGATGTCCCCTGAAAAGGATGACTTTTCAAATGCCCTCATATTTGAAATATGAAAAGAAATGGCTAAATTGTGTGGAACATATTTTAATGCCATATGTTTGAGTACTCCCGTATCCACATTTGTGTGTACAGTGCATGTGACTTTAGCAAGACTAGGTCAATTTCTTGTCATTTTGATGATTCCAAAACAGCACACTATACACTAATATGCTACATGATCCACCTTTGATAATTGTTTCCAGAGATTTTCTTTCACAATTCAGTTGCTTGACCAGAGCTTAACTTTATCTTCAACGCAGAAGAGCCAATATTTTATGTTCTTGGCCTGTATGCTCGAGTTTTTCTTTTGCACGTTCATCAAGTTGTCCATTGACCTGAAATATGACCATGAAACCTTACCTTTACATTGATTCTCTGCAATGGTTCTAGGACAATTACCCCCGGGACAATATTTTCCTGTTCTCTGTCTTATAGTATTTCCCATAACAAGTTTTGCCAGTTGATTTAGATGGTTCCGAGTTGAATAAGTGAGGCATAAAGATTGAAACACAAACTTATACTTAAAAGAGTTTTGTCTTTATCTTCTTACAATTTAGTGCCCTCGCAAGTTACTGACCTTGAAGAATCAGGAGCAACCACAGATTCAGTCTCAGCAATATGGACCAAGCCAGTTGGTGTGGTCAGTAGCTACGGTGTGACCTGTCCAGATGGGTCCACCCAGACAGTACCCGAGGACAATGATGATGGCAGTACACACACTGTGAAATGTTCTGGTCTACCAGCTCCACCAGGACCTGGGGGAAACCACAATATCACAGTTGTAACACTGAGTGATGATAAAGCTAGTGATCCAGCTACAGTTACTATAACTGCTTGTGAGTTGATTGTTTTTATTTTGTAGAATTTAAAGAATTTTGAAGAATTTAATAATTTTTTACATCGAGATATATACATATTCATGCCTATTTTGAGGTCCATGTACAAGCATGATTAATGTGGAAAGAAATTGTGTTTATGGTAAAATTGTACTATAAACACCCAATCGCTCATGGAGCCCCACCTATATCCACTTATCCACCCCTCGCACCTCACACATTCAATCATGAAACTGAACAGTAAAACAATTATGGGTGAAGTTGAATCCACCTATTCAAACATGCAGCCACACCTACATCCACTCTCCCATCAACAAGCCCACCCACATCCCACCCGTTTATACCTTACACAAATGCACAGACACACCTACACAAACCCATGCTCAATTTCCCACCCACACACCGGCATATGGATCCCATCAGTAACACAGTTAAAGGAGAAATAGTACAATAATAATAATAATAATATATTCATTTGTAAAGCGCAATAAGTATGTGGATATATTCTTCTGCGCTGCAAGAGCTTGTAAATGCTGTGCTATACATAATACATGAACAAGTGAGTTTTCAGTCTTGATTTAAAGATATCTAGTGATGGGGCTTTTCCTCATTTCTAGTGGTAATCTCTTCCATAATCTAGGGGCAGCACAAAGAAATGACTGGTCTCCGAGGGTTACTTGAGTTTTATATGGGGGTATTTGCAACATAAATGTGTCTTGTGTACTACGAAGGTTAGGACACACACATAAATGCTCCATTACCCACCCACACACCCTCCCCCGAACACCTCACACACTCGCACACGGAACCTATCAGTAAAACAGATAAGGATTTACACAAATACACCATTACCCACCCACACACACACCCTCACACCTCACACATGTCCCCTATCAGTAACACATTTAAGGGTGAAATTGTGCTACCTCTGGAACACACATATTGACACTCACACACACCCTCCCACCTTACACACTCACACATGGACCCTATTCGTAACACAGTTGAAGGTTAAACTGTTCTGTGTCATATACCATACTACTACTAATCATTCAAATTCAATATCATTATGCAATTTCTTTTGAATAGTTAATGTAAGTTAAGTTAATTCTGTGCCATTGTCGCGAACCATGACTGTGTTTAATAAACTGAATGTGTCAAATTTGATTTCATGAATCATTTTCTTGATTTCATGCTTTGAGCAGATCCAAACATTGTGGTTCTAAGAGAAGGTGTAATCACAACCAGACAGATAACCGTGCAGTGGGATGATCCAGAGGGAGAAGAAGATTCTTTCAATGTAGACTGTGGTGCTGATGGTAGCAATGACATCACCGTCTTCCCTGATGATGCAACGAACAATAACTTCCAAGCAACTTGTAACGTATCAATGGCTGGAGCTCCCTATAACATCACTGTGAGCAGTGTGAGTGGGGATAAAGACAGCTCAGTTACTAAGACCTTTACAGCAGCAAGTGAGTACTGATAACTCTTTGAAAATAGGTTCCCAGTAAAAGGACAAGCTAATCTACAATAGGGTGTTTATAGACATGTCTGTGGTCTTATTTTATAACCAAGTAGCTCATGTACAAGTGCTCTCACAAACAAGCCTTTTGCCGATGTTTGATCCAAATACACCATGCTTCTGGCTGGTGGTTTTATGTTGCCTGAGCGTATATTAAAATAAAGCAGGCTGTTTGTGAACTAAGACAGAATAATAGAAGGATCACTACTCTACCAATGACCGTCAAACTTATTTGTAGATTCTGAAACCGAGTAGGATTCCAGGAAGAGGTACAAGAAATATCCATTAAGAAGTTTTATTGGCACTGTTATGGCAGGAGAATTTGATATTAGCATGTCAGCAGTGAAGATCTGTGCTGATAACACTAATTGTGCACTGGTTCATAGAAGATGAAGATACTTGAGTCACATAGATTTTATTCTTGTTATTGATCCATTGACTACTGTTTTGTATGGTACCCATAGGCATTGATACAGGCTCCACCGGTTTCCCAAAGACAATGGGCTAAAAAAAGTTATCATATATTAGTATGTAAATATAGAGAAGAAAAGAAGTAAGATACAGTTGAGATTTTAGCTGTTGGACACAGTTTTGAGGATCAACAAGTAATTCAGAGAATAAATTGTTGATTAAAAAAAAAGACTGGATAAGTGTACACCAATTTGGTTTATAATTATAAGATATAATTCTATATTCTCTTCGGACAATTGGCTATTGTGGACATGGCATGACTCACAAATTCCATTGTACTCGGGTAGAAGCCGTCATCATTTGCAATGTTGACATAAATGTACATTTATCTTCACACTCTTTAGCTCCAGAAGGAGTGACTTTTGGAGAGAGTTCATCAAACACAACGTCTGTTACTGTCACCTGGGATCCATTAGCTGGAGCTGATGGGTTTAGAGTGGACTGCCCTGAGGGCGCCACAATCCCTATATATTCTCTTCCGGGTTCAGCTACTCAGGTGACTTGTGATGGAGTTACACCAGGAGGCAATCATTCTGTTAGTGTTGTCACCCTGGAAAACAAGGGAGAGAGTCCAGCCATGGTTGTGTACATTGTTGCAGGTAAGTTGATCTTTCATTAATCTATGCGATTCCTCACCAAAGTTGATAAAAGAGGCATAAAGCAAGAATAATGTACAGTTTCTCAGCAAGACATGGGCATCGCCATTTTCTTGATAACGTGAAGTACTGGTAATGTGAAGTACACCATCCGGCTTGGTCCATGTTGCTGAGACTGAGTCTGTGGTTGCTCCTGATTCTTCAAGGTCAGTAAATTTATGGATGCTTTCTTCCCAGGTGTGTGTGGTGGTGATGCATTTCATTCACTTGTTTTTATCCTTTATATTACAATTGCCAGAACGCAAATTGCATAAATAAGTTCGTGCACTTCTGTGTTGAAGGTTTCGCTTAAATGAAATAGATTTGTTAACTACTATATTTTTGTATTTTTAGATAAATGAGTGTTTATTGTTCCTCAGTTATATATTTTTCACCAAATATAATTTTTACCTTCTCATCTATGATTTTCCGTCATTGAAAAGTATAGGTTTTGTTATTGAATAAAAGAAACTTTCCAACTAAAGCCTGGTGCATGATACATGTACAAGTTCGCCTGGTACGTCACATTATCAAGAAAATGGCTGCGCCCAAGTCATGCTAAAAGGCCGCATCACATCATGCAAGGAATATCTTCATTTATATATCTCTTGTACACTTACGTAAGAAATATCATATCAAAGGGCAGGAATACATCTAATTTTTCAGAATACCTACCCTTATTATTTGGGGTGAGGTTTCCTTTAAATATTAAATTGACTGTGAAACAACCCAGTGCATGACAAAACTGCATATCTGCCTGCTCAGTAAAATGGACTTATTTTCATTGTACTAGCTGTTTTCAGATGCACTTAATGTTCATATACATTTTTTGAATACTTGCGCTACTTTAAGAAATGAAAAAAAACGATTCTCTTCTTTAGCAGTGCCAGACTGTCATATTTCATCCAAGCCATTAATCGTACTAAGATTTTATTCTTGCATGTAGCTTTTCTTTTTTAATCTGATTGGGAACATATCGCCAGGAGCCAGAAGGGCGCAAGTCATGTAATTGCACACAGAGTTAACTCCCTTTTGGCTCCAAACCAACTATATTATGTTTCATCTGAAAGAGTACTGCAAGCTTATATGATAAAATTGTGTGGTCCTGCATCATTATTATACATGCTTGTACACTATACTTTATATTGTACATGGTTAATGAATTCACAATCCATCTGCTCAGAGTCTCCTGTTTTAGGCATTTTTTTAATTATCTTTTCATCCAGAATGCTAGGAATTTCACATTCCACATGTACATGAGCAGAATGGGCAAGGATCACAGAAAGATTTGAGTCCATTTCTTGTGCAGTACATTGTGCCGTTTATGAATAAGATTTTGTTTAGAAATGAATATTCTTTAAGAAAGAGGATATGAATATCTTAAGCTCTATATGCCTTTTAGTGTGTGCCACAAGGCCCTACTATTGGACCTATGCTATTCTCACATTCTAGGGTAAACAATAAGGCTACATGATCCAATATGCCAGGTTTAACCTGTTTTTTTTTCTATAAATACAAGCCAAAGGGATTGCTATAAACTTAACTTGAATCCATGTTGTTGACATGCAGTACCTCTAAGTGCTGACCTCGCTGCCGATACCTCTACAATAAACTCTGTCAGTGCCATGTGGGCCTATCCTGGAGGATTGGTTGAAGTCTTTGAGGTGGACTGCAGTAACGGTACTGAGAGTAATGCGACATTGGCTGTTGATGGAGATTTTAATTCTAGCTATGTAGTTAGTTGTGACGGTGTGTGGAATCCCGGAGACAATTACTCCATGGTTGTTACAAGTCTGAGCAATGGAGAGAACAATTCTGCTAGCGTCGTACTAACAGCTTGTAAGTGATGACATATTAAAGCAGACAATAACAAAAGAATATTTAAAAAAGAAAGAATGATAATTACAACATTCTGTATCTTTGTCTATTGAATTCTGTCAAATTGTAAGGTCCTCAAAACATTTTATTTAGTAAATACCTGAAGTTGTTGAAAAAACAGTGGCAAAAAATAAACTAAGATTTTGTCAAGTTTAAATCCCAAAATGGAAATTCTGTGTACCAGTAGGCTAAATCCCTTATCAGCGCTGAAAGCTCCTACAGTGTACATGTACAGTATATAACAATGCTGTCTATAACATAGTTCTAATAAAGCAAATAAAACATAACTTTCTAGAGATAATACTTATGTACTTGGTGTTAACACTGGTGACTTGAATTATTTACAGTATATCTTTCACCTGTACATACGAGTACAGTACAGATCTACATGTAAAGAATGCTCATATTTTTTACTAGTTGAAAGTTGCATTGTTTAGTTTTTCCCTCTTGTCATTTAAACAATTTTGATTTCATTTGATTAGAACAACTCTTTGATCTCTGATTCTGCTGATTCATTTAGTTTTAAATAAAGTCTGCTCAAGCATTTAATTTTCATGAAGCTAAAAGTACGATGTAGTTCCATTTCATCGAATTGTTGTTTTACAAAGAAGTGATCATGAGTGTTTCTTCATGAACGTCCACCTCTAGTACCTCTTAGTGTGGACCTCACCGCCGGGGTTTCTACAATCAGCTCCGTGACTGCAACCTGGGATATTCCTGGAGGCATAGTGGATGAGTTTGAAGTTGAATGCAGTAACGGTACTGCAAGTACCCCTAATTATGGTTCGGACCAGGATTATTTTGCCTCCTGTGAAGATGTAGACACTCCGGGAGATAATTACACTATGACGGTCACGAGTCTGAGTAACACGCAGAGAAATTCAGCTACAATCGTATTGACAGCTTGTAAGTGAACGACTGATATCAGCCATTCTGCAATTCCCACCATGGCCATTGGATTTACATACACATATCACTCTCTTGGACGTACATTACATGTAAATTGCACTGCAAAAACTATGGGGGCGATACAAGATAATGGATAAAACTCTGCTATTCATCTTACATTTCATGGTTTCATTATGGCTGTCATGAGTATTACACGCCTAAAATTCAGCTACAATTGTATTGACAGCTTATAAGTGAACGATTGATATATTAAAGCCATTCTGCAATTCCCACCATGGCCATTGATTTCACATGTACATATCATTCTCTTGGACGTACCGGTACATTACATGTACATTCATTGCGATATACATATACGATGTACGATATCATTAAATAGGTATAACTCTGCTATTCATCTTACATTTCATGGTTTCATTATGGCTGTCATGAGTCTGAGTAACACCCAGAGAAATTTATCTACAATTTTTTGACAGCTTATAAAGTGATAGACTGATGTGAGTTATTCTACATCTACCACCATGGCCATTGCTTTTACATGTACATGTACATGTACATGTACATACAGTTAATAACAACTAAATTGTTCATATACCTTGTAAATATGATGTTTTTTGGGTTTTCGAAAATCAAGAATGAAAGCTGGACTTGTTGAATTAGGGTCTTTATTGAATACTTTTAGATGTAAGGTTTTCTCAAGAAAACATAAAATGGGGACAAAAATAATTTTTTCATATACTTAAAAAACTACAAAACTTGGTAAGAGTATGAATAATTTAGTTGTCAACTGTGCATGTAAAGATATCAAGTCTTTTTGAGATAATGATGTCGTTTTTTTCTCACCTCAATCATAACTTGTATATAATGAAAAATGCAGATAACATGTACATGTACATGTATTCCAAAGAGTTATGGCCTATTTAATAAATCAGTTTCATTTTTCTTCAATTTTTTCATCATTCATTTATTATTTTGACATTGCACATCATTCAAATCATTGGTTATCCCTCTGCTGACTCGTTGCTGTCTCCATGTTTGTTTTAATGTTATTGTGTATAAAATGTGGGAGTTTTTGTGGTTATTTACAATGTACCTTTACTACTACATGGACTTATGGTATTCATTCATATTACCTGTACGGTACCTTTACATACTGTATATGTACAGTTTATTTGTATTTCACAAAACTGTTGTCACTGTTAACTGAAGATGCAGTACATATACCATAGCCAGGGTAATGAATTTGTGTAAGTCTGACAGACATGAGTGCTAATCAAGAACCTGCTATTGTTATTTTGTTTTAATTTGTATTTATAGGAAAATTCTTTGGTGTAGATAAGATTTAGTTTTCATGTTAAAAAACATATTCTGAATGCTACAGGGAATTTAATTGTCCATTATAAACTATTCCATGAACTATTCAATTGTAAATTGTGTGCATGTTTACTTCCAGTCTTTACTAAAACTGTTTACATTAATTGAATCTTATACCACAGTAAGCTTTTCAAGGTAAAAATCCCACATTTTGTGGTCTGGTTGATTATCTTTTCATTTGTAAAAGTGTGAAAATTATACAGGATGAATGAGCAGAAAGAGCGTACATTTCTGCATGCCATGTGCCCATTTTGAGGGGCAAGTCATGCACTGTTTGACACCAGAACTGTGTTTAGAAATATTAAAAAACCTCTTTTACTTGGCACCATGTACAATAGCTCAAATGACTTTATAAGTTTTTGTTCTATATTTACTCTTTACTTTAGGGTTTTTAATAAGGTAAATCAACGGAGGTAATGTACATCCTTTTCATATATATATATATATATGATTCAAATGAAAATGTAGCAATAAACAAAATATACCAGTGTTGTCAAGTTAAAGGAAAAAAATATCAATTTGGCGCTAACAATGTCCAGTGATTAATGACTGAAAGTAAGAATACATTCCCCCAAATTCTATTTCCTTTGACGCATGTCTGTGTTTATTTATTCATTAAAAATATTTATATTATATAACTTTACACATTTGCAGTACCTGAAGCAGTCACCTTGAATGAAACGAGTGACATGGTAACTACTACTTCCATCACTGCATCATGGACCATGCCCAATGGTATAGTGGAATACTATGAAGTCTCCTGTTCTGATGGGAGTGCTTCACCAGACAAGGTCTACCCTTCAGACAACTCAGACAACCTGGTAGCATCCTGTACTGGGCTATCAACTCCTGGAGATAACTATAATATCTCTGTGATGTCAGTCAGTAGCGGTCAAGGCAGTGCAGCATCGGCCATCACAATCACTGCGTGTAAGTTTATCCCATAATTGTTAGAAAATCCGGGGCGAGGCAGGAGGGAGGTTCGGGGCTGAAACCTCCAAACCCATACCCATTTTTAAGGGTCAATTTTTGTCGGAAAAGGGTACCCATTATTACGGAGTTCCATATAAAAAGCAATCACTTTTTTGCATCTGGGATCTACCGTTTAGTCAGAATATTTGAAAAGGGTGAGGTATTAGTTACCCATGATTATGGTCAATATCTAAATGGGCCATTTGAAGGGATTTTCATATACAAAATCATACCCCATGTTTTGGTTTTTTTTTCTCCCCAAAAACGCCTCATTAGAGCTGCACATTCCTGTATTAGGCGTGTTTGTAGGCTGTAGCATAGAACACAGTCCTTGTAGGTTGTACACTTATGTAGTGCAGTGCATATGACACAAATTCCAGGTCACAAAGTCAAGGTCAAAGGTCATTTTAGGGCAGTAGACTTGGATTATGTTTTCACAACTTAATATGAGAATTAATAAATCAATTTTTGTTATTCATATTTCATGAAAGTTATCAATCTTGGTACAAATAATAGTTAATAATTCTTCTGATGATTCTTAGTCAATATTCACTTCAAAATGCTGATTATATACAAAGAATTTCATTTTAGGGGGCCTGCCTATAAATAATGTCCCAACCTCAATTTTTCATCATATCGAATTGCGTAATGCAGGCGAGACCACCAAGAGCGTTTCCCTTGATGACAATGTTCCTTGTGATAAAAGTAGTGTGCCGTACAAACAATCGTCACAATCTACAAACATACATGTATTTGTTTTTCAAATTTTACGGGAAAAAAACAACAACAATCTGTTTTAGGCCTGAACATTATGAGATGCAGCATTGAAATTAGGGCAGTTAAAACAGCCAACTGAATTGAAAAGGTTAACATTGAGTAATCAACATAGTTTTGCAGAAATCACAAAGATTTGATATGTATTTTTATGTTATAAATAGACATCTTTAAATCAGTTTAGTAAACAAAAGTACATGTCTTGGTTTTTGGTTGAATGATTTCTTTTAAATAGTACCAGAGGCCGTTGAACTTTCCGAGGGTGAGTCTAACGCGACAGCCATCTCAGCTACATGGAGAGTTCCTAACGGTGTGGTGGATACCTTCACTATCACGTGCTCCAATGGTACTGCCTCCCCGACATCTATCCAAGGCGAGCAGCCGTTGAAGGCTTACTGTGTAGGGTTACCCCAATCAGGAGAAGAGTACATCCTCTCAGTGGTTGCTATTAGCAACGACAAGATGAGCGCCATCAGCACCATCAAAGTCTTTGCACGTAAGTTGAACAGTCAGTGCAGATGATAAGACATTGGAACCTTGTTAAAAATACCATCAAATCTTACAGTGTACCAAGGTACATGTACTGGTACATGTACATGCACTTTAATCTCTTGCTCTTCTTGTATTCTATTAATATTTGAGCAAGTCAAAGCTACTTTGTCTCACACCATACCGACCACATCTAAGATGTTAGCTCATCCGCTGACTGTATCAAGCTGCTAGCCATACTAGAGCTTGAATCGGACAAGACATTAATACAATTATATTTTAATGTCTTTTAAGAAATATTTTATTGTATTCTTGGACTTTGCATGTTTTTGTGAAAGTTGTGAATAAATTAAATTCAAGTGGAAGTAATACTTGGTAACATATGGGACATACCTTGGATTTGCCAGCTTCAATAAATAATGTGATGAGTTTGTTATGTTTGTTTCCTTCTTGATAGCTATTATTTGAATTTCAATTGAATTTATTCACCACTTTCATAAAAAATACATGCAAAGTCAAAGTCAAAGAATACAGTAAAATAATTCTTACAAATATGGATAAGACAGCAAAATGGAAAACACACGAAAGGAAATTACGGAATGGTTACAGAAATCAAATCAAATTACAGAATCAAAAAGTTACATAAACTTACGGGTGGTTTTTTAATTTTTTAAGTATGTGAAATTGATTTGTCCCTATTTATGTTTTCTTGAGAATGTGACTTATTAAACTTTACATCTAAAAGTATTCAATAAAGCCCCTAATTCAACCAGTCCAGCTTTCATTCTTGACTTACGGGAAACAACAAACATCAAGCTTACAAGGGGTATATATAATTGAGTTGTTAACTGTACATGTATAATGATAATAGTTCACGCTGTAGTACATGTACAATATAGTATTAATGACTGCTTTGAGAGAAATAGTATAGTAATAATGACTGCTATGAGAGGCATAGTTGTTTTTATTGCTCGAGGGGTGATAGCACGATGTAACCTCCCCGAGAGCCAAAAAAACAACTATGCCTCGAATATTAAAGCAGTCATTATAACTTTTATATACTGAAAACAGGGTCATAGAATACAATTTTGTGCGACTTACTGGTCAATCATGCATGGTAATCAGGTTTGTTTACGCTATCGAAGCCTGTGTTGATAAACTTGCAGTCTCAGCTCCCTGCTTAGTTGGCCATTGAGATTGCACGCAAATATCCTATGCAGTTTACGTGCATAGCGCGATCATGCCAAATTGGTCAAACTAATAAATTAAAAATCATGATTCAAACCTTCATTGCTTGTGATCCTGAAGCTGATACTCAAAAAATGAGGTGTCATATGAAAGAGCAGGTTTATCTCTATATTTCCAAAGGGGCGTCATCTCGTCATTACATGTAGATCTAGGCCTAGCTACAATCGAGATCGGCGGTCGTCTGCGCTGTACTCTGTGTAGCAACCAAATTAATCGCGGCACAAAAAATGTATGGAATGCCGCGCGCGCTCCGCACAAACTAAGTAAACCAATGGGGATCGCAGGAGGATGAGGATGAGGGTACAAACTTTTAACTATTCCCTGTGGGCTCTAGCTATTCCCTGTGAGTGGGTGTGAGTGGGGCATGGCTTGAAATCACGACTCCAATTTCGACCAATCAGATGGCTAGATTTCTAAAGTGAAGTATATAATTGTTTTTATACGCTCAAGGGAAGGTTACAATTGTGCTATTGCCCGAGGCGTGCCGAGGGCGATAGCCCAATTGTAACCTTCCCGAGAGCGTATAAAAACAACTATTTCTCGAATATTAAAGCAGTCATTAATACTTTTATATGCCGAAAAAGAGTCAACTTACCAATCAACTGGTAGAACAGGAAGAGCAGAAATAAATACTAAATACACATAGAATCTAGTCTAGACTACGTCTCAGTACACAACAATTAATGTACGTGTGGGACTCCACTGACTGGATTTGACAATCATATTAGACCTTACATTTCTAAATCCGTATCATTTGTACCATTCAAACAGACTCCATAAACGCATCAAGTATTACTAATTACTAACTTACTAATTAATATCACAAATAGTTTCCTCCAGATGTAGTTTTGGAGTACATTGTCCAGCTCCGAATTTGAAAGTTTCATTACGCTATCGAGCCGGGTCTGTGTTGATAACTTGCAAGAAGTCTTCAAATATTTTCATGGAGAATTTCACGGAATTTTTGGTGTTCTTGCTGTCAGCAGAATTAATCAAGTCTTGCATTTGATCATCATCAAGAAGTTGAAATCTTGGGAGAGTTTCTTCAGCCATTTTTGCCTTGTTTGGAATTCAGTACGATCGTCTGCGCTGCATGCGCTGTATTAAAAATTGGTAAATTAAGCTAGCGACCAATTCTTCACCCAATTCTTCGCACACGTACGGTATCCGCGATCGCTCAAACAAGTTTTTAACACTGAACCCAATGGGTATTTCAGCAAGACTGAACTATTTTCCTGGTAACTGGAATTTTGCCGGGATTTTACCCTAGAACTATTACATGGGTTTGGCATTTTTTCGTTTATTTACGGGAATGGTTAAAACAACGACTGCAATTTCAACCAATCAGATGGCTGGATTTCTTAAGTGAGGTATATAATATATGTTATATGATTTATTATCGTCTATTAGCATTTATAATTATTGTGCATGTACTTATCCTTATGTTGTAAAATGTTATATTCAGTAGTTTGTAATCAGTAGTATGTTTGAGAAACTGTTTAGAATGCAATGTACACCATATGAATATTGTATAATTATTATTATTATTATTATTGTTATTATTACTGTTTTTATTATTATTATTATCATTATCAGCGTCATCATTATTATTACTATTAATATTATTATTATTCACATATATGTAGTGCCCCTTGGAGTGGACCTCGAGGAAGGACCTTCAACCCTGACGTCAGTTAACG
Organism: Mesocentrotus franciscanus; assembly: GCA_037976565.1. Classification (NCBI taxonomy): domain Eukaryota; kingdom Metazoa; phylum Echinodermata; class Echinoidea; order Camarodonta; family Strongylocentrotidae; genus Mesocentrotus; species Mesocentrotus franciscanus. Next base: position 3,578,089 of record CP137681.1, on the reverse strand, counting down.
CATCCTGGATGAGGCAGGAGGACTCGGTAGATAGTTACAGCATCATGTGTAGCCAAGGAGATGCATTCCCATCCACCATCGAAGACACCGATCAAGTATCGTTCTCAGCAGCCTGTGTGAACCTGACAGGACCAGGGGCAACCTATAGCATGACTGTTTTCAGTGAAGTGGGCACAGGCTCATCCTCTAACAGCACCAGAGCTTCAAGTCTTATCCAACTGGTTGCAGGTTTGTATTATCTAGTACATCAGGGCCCCGTCTTATGAAAAGTTGCGATTGAAATTATGAAGAGTTGCGATTGATCCAAATCAATCGCAAGTCCTCCAATCGATCACAAGTTTGCCGTCTCTTATCTCTTATGTCCATAGTTGCGATTGATATCAACTCTTTATATAAAGACAGGGCCCTTTTGTGGAATTTCAAGCTGCAGTGAAACCTGATTTAGCGATCACCTGTATAGAAAGACCACACATTCTGTTTCCCTTGAATACGTTTTTCATTGGAACATGTACTAAAATGAACCCCTACATAAAGACCAACTGCCTATAATGATGGTACTGTGCGTGTTTTGGTTGGTTAACTGGTAAAGCACTTGTTTTTATTATCCTTTATTTGCAGTGCCTGCATCGGTTGCAAGCATTGCTATCACTGAACCCACCACAACTACTGTTGATGTACAATGGGATCTCATGCAGTGCTCAGACTGCATCTACAACTATTTCCTGTTGACCTTTGAACCCGACAGTCAGGAACCAATCAGAGTAAATTACACGAATGGTGTTAATGAGTATTCTTCTCAAGTGTCAGGTTTAATACAGGGGAGGAGCTATAGCTTCACTGTGGTATCGGTGAGTGGGGTTGGTGTTGAAGACGCGACACTAAAGACTAGCGAAGAGGAGAGTGTGGATCAGAGAACAGGTAATTAAGGATAGTAGTAATAGTAGTAACAATGATAAGGAAATTGATTATTTTAATCGGTGATGAAGAAGAAGGTATCTAGATGTAAACAGAAATAGCCATGATACGGAAGATGTGTGGTGTGAAACTGTCCGATAGAAAGAAACCAAGTGAGCTCATGGAAACGTTTGGTTTGGAAGAAACTGGTGGTAGTGGAAGAGAGAAATGGGTTGAGATGAATTGGTCATGTGTTGAGAAGGAAACAGGATGAACATGTGAAAAGAGCTTGGGATCTGGAAGTGGATGGCATAATAGGGAAAGGAAGACCAAAGATTTCATGGAAAGAGATGGTGAAAAAAGAAAGCAGTAAGGTTGGTCTAAATGACGAGGATGCTCAAGACAAGAAGTGGAGGGAGGAAGTGTCATCATGGCACGAAAGTCTGTAACTTTTTATAAGAGGGGAAATGCTGATGATGATATTAAAAAAAAAGAAAAAAAGAAAAAGAAAAATGTGCTCACTAACCCCCACTGAGCGAACTTTCGGCCGGCGCAATTTTCAAATTTGCGGGAGAAAATAATTGTGCCCCGTCTAAGAAATTCTGGATCCGCGCCTGCATGTATGTGCATGAGTATATCACAACCTTTTTTTGCACGGTATAACACGTAGAAAAGTGAAAATTGTGAAGTATAATTCATCATATGATGACAATTGAACAATCAATCAATCAAATCTTTAGATTAATCATGTAATATATTGTATAATTGATTGTTGTAAAGCGCATAGAGAATTCTTTATTATGCGCTATATAAAAATGACTTTATTATTGTTATTATTAATTTAGCAAATTTTTGTTTAATGCGATGGATATAAACTCTTATCTGAGAAGAACTGAGGTGACCTGATAGTTGCTCCTGCGGCAATTGCTCCAGGCTTTATTTTGTCAAAAGTATGGGGTTAGGGTTATGCGGGTGGCAGTTGGGTTTGAGGTTAGGTTTAAATTTATGTTTAGGGTTAGGTTAGGTTTGGGTCCAGGGTTGAAGTAAGAAATCTGGTTATTTCAGGAAATTGACGCAGATGAATTGTCACAGGTACCCAGGCGATGCAGATAAGTGTCTTCATGGCAGCATAATTGACATTGTTCCTAATTTACTTTTTCCAAACAGTTCCTGCAACTCCATCTGGGTGACCATCCTGTCTGGCCAGCGGGAACTAAACCTGGTATGGGCGTATGCAGGAGATGCAGATAACTTTAACATCACAGTCACACCCAATCATGGCATAACCGTGTTCAATGGAGAATTTACTGACCCGGCTGCAGAGATCACAGGTCTGACCCCAGGAACAACGTATGACATTGCCATAGTAACCGTCAGTGGCGATGAGAGGAGTGAACCTATAAATGAAACTGCCAGGACCGATCCTGATAGTGAGTTTACGACAAAATCTATTTACTTCATTTTGTGTCCTCCATCCTATACATGTATTAGATAGAATGGTGTTACATATGGTCAATTCCAGCGTAATGGACATGACATTCAGACCTATTTTGAGTTTTAAACAACATCAAAAGTCCTAATACATACTTTACGAAGTGAATCCGAAACATTTGACTATCATTGACATTCCCAGCAAGTTTCACAGTATTTTGCTTAGTAGCCCAAGATAAAATGGACTCTTCGTAACTGCAATGAATGGACATGACACAAAATGGACAAAGATTTGTTTTGCCCATGTGAACAGTTTTGAAAATTCTTTGAGTTTAAGGGTGCAATGAATATAATTTAGGCACTATCAGGATCCTTTATTCATACTCTGAACATAAATACCTGTTGTAAAACTATTAGATTACACATTTTCTTGTCAGAGCTGTAAGAAAAGTAGCGTACCAGACACTGTTGTCTGCTAATTTTAAACCCCTATAGGCCTAATTTTGTTTTGACATGTTCAGAGAGCTATTAAAATATCTTATCCGTAATATTTGATCCCTTCATCATGATTTACCATAACAAAAATCAATCTGAAGCGCTTGTGGCATGAAATAATGAGAACCAACGATGGGATGTTATGATCAAAATTATTGCCACATTTTGCCCCAAGAGTGAGTTTTTTAAAAAGAAATTCATGCTTCAAAGTACCTCATTCCTATTGATTTACCACTCAAATCGTAACATTTTTGGAGATATTGCCAATATCATAATTTTTAGCAAGTGAACATTTTCTGTGGAATTGCCCATATCAGAAATAATGTTAGGCTCTGAGATGCAAAGTGGACTATAGAACAAGCTCCCATGTTTCAAGAACACGCATTTACAGTTTAAATGTTCTAGTTAAATCTTTATTTTATAATGTATTTGGTTTTTTAATTTTTTTCAAATTTTTAGAACCGAGTCCTGTACGCAACCCTCGAGCAGAAGCAGTAGATAAGAATACAATCACCTTGACTTATGAGAGTCCACTAGAGCCTAATGGTGATATTACAGGTTATATGATAAGCTACAATGGAACAAGAAATGTAAGTACAGTATACAGCGGTGATGGTGATAAGGCTTTAACTCATATCCTGCCCTAAGGCCGCATGCACGCTACCACTATAGTGCTTTGTACACGCGAGCGCGCTATCGATTGGCTGTTTAATTCACGCAAGCGAGCCACCGCTTTGCTGCTTTATGCATGCATGCTCGCATTCTTAATAGCAGTTATTGTTCATGCTCATTGTACTCTGCTGAGTGCTTCGCATGCGCTATTGATCATACCATCGCGTGCATCAGATTATCTCAAAATAAACTTGGCACAGGGGGGATTTGTGGCTTGGCACAATGGGGATTAGCCCTGTGGCACTGGGCTGTATTCATTATGGCAGGATAAGAGTTGTTGTATTGCCCTTTGCGACCGACCCAAAATTTTTATTTTTTCTTGCCGTATTTTAGAGAAAAAAATGTTTAATGAATAAAAACATATGTATTAAAGCCCGTTTCCACTAGTTTGGCAAGGAGGGATTAGACCACCCTGCTGGTCACTGACAGGTGGTTATCTCATCCACTCAGCTCTCAATTAACATAAGAAAAAAAGGATCATGGGGGACCAACGGGCACCGCTTAGGCATTGTTTTCTACAGTCAAACCTGTCTATAGCGACCGCCCAAGGGAAACACAAAAAGTGGTCTTTGTAGACAGGTGGTCATTGTAGGCAGGTTTCTTTAGTACATGTTTCAATGAGAAACCATTTTCAAGGGAAACAAGAAATGTGGTCTTTGTAGACAGGTGGTCTTTGTAGACAGGTGTTCACTAAAGCAGGTTTGACTGTATATAGAGGGAGCAAATAGCTACAAGTACATGTAGTGCAGTGGGGTTTGAAAGCGTTCAAAACTGAAGAATATCAGCCCAAAGAAGGGGAAAAAAGCACAAAAAAAAACCAAAAAAAATTGACCAACCGACCCAGGTACTGGCACCTATGAAGGGCAATACATCTTCTTTTTTTTAGGCCTAATGATGATAATAATAATTATTATTTTTATAATAGTTATTATTATTGTAGTAATAATAATAACAATAATAATAATGATAATAATAATATCAATAATAGTAATAATGATAATGATACATATAAATGTAGATATAAAGATGAAATTATAATAATAGTGTACATGTACATGTATGTAGTGGTACTATTAGTTGTACATGTAGTAGTAGAAGTGATAGTAATGATGATGATGATGATAATAAAAACAATAATAATAATGATAATGATAATAATAATCATCATCATCATCAGCATCATCATCAATAATCATAATCATATTAAAAAGCATAATAAATGATAATAATAATCATCATCATAATGATAATAATAATATCAACAATAATCTGTATATATATATATATATATATACAATTAAATGGTATGCGATTGTTTCCATTACACATGCAGATCATTTAATGAATTCATTTGCATGGACCATTTGTATAATATGTTGAATTTAATTCTACTTTTGTCACCCACGTACAGGACAACCCTAGTCATGAATTCAGCGATGGTAGTCGCATGGTCCTGACAGTTACATACAGTGATCTGTACCCTGGGTTCTCTTATACATTTACGGTGAGTAATAAATAATAACTAAATATTGGCCTTATTTACCCATGGTAGCCACATCGGTATTAATACTGATTTTTACTCCAGCATTGCCAGGTACCTCCACCTTGGTGGAGAGGGACAGATGTAGGCAAAACACCTCGTCCAAGGATGTAAAAACCAAGCAGCGATCGAACCCAGGACATCTCATATGAGATGTACATTAGTGATAATTATTTTTTAGTGATAAACTGATAAATTGAACGTTATTTGCTGAATGAATAAAAGAGAGTGATAACTGTTTAATAGATAAAGCAAACAACTTTAAAAGATAATAATAGTAAAATATTATTGATAATAATAATAATAATAATAGTTGGTTCTTGTATAGCACTCATGTCTGTCAAACCTGACACTCCTGGCGTTCCGCAATTATTACTATGGCTTAAGCATGGCTGACATGATGGCGCTCTATCAAATACTTTGCAATAACAAAACAAATTTCACTGTACGACAATGCATTTATTTTCTCTATCAGATAATAGCAGTGAACGATGGAGAGTTTGAAAGTGACCCAGCTTCAACTGAACCAGTGGAAACGCCACAAGAAGGTACGTGTTTTGGTGTCTTCTCTAAGACTAAATACCAGAAAAAGTTGAGTTCTGGTGAAGCCGGGGTGAAAATAATCTGTGAGCTTTCTCATTATTTTAAGATCAGCTTTGAAGGGTATTATGTAAGAAGTGTCCTCAGACATTTCAGACTGTAAATGTGTGTAGTCCCATATATACATTCCTGTGTGCAGAGCACGTGGCTTTCAACAAATATGTTCATTTCAATATCTCACAGTAGACACCAATTATCATGTACTACATAATCATCATTAGCCAATTGTTTTCAGAAAGTTTCTTTCACAGTATAATTACTTGACCAGAACTCAACTGTTATCTTTAACCCAACATGGACATTCTTCTCTCTCTTTGTAGTTGTACTTCCGCCCGCCCCAATCATCTGGTTAGCACTTTCTCCATCCCTTTCTGACCTGAGCTTTTTTCTTAATTTCATATGTAACATCACCTTTCATGTCAGACTGTGTCCCCTTTCTGAGGCTACATTTCATCATCCCTTTTTAGTATGTCTTTAGCATATTGGTTACCCTGGAAACTTAGCACGTGTCCTGTCTATCTTTTAATCCATTTTCTCATTGTTTCCATTTCTACATTCACTCTTGTCAGAGCTTCATTATTAGTGAGTCTATTCCACGAACTGATTCCTCCCCTTCTTCTCTACAATGGTATTTCCAGACGCTTAAGCCTCATTCAGACAAATTGTGGCATTTATTTTTGTTTTGTTTAAATAATGTGAGAAACAAATGTCACAATTCACCTCTTCGTATCTAATAGGGCTGCGACGAGTAGTCAAATACTTGAATACTCGCACTGTTGACAGCTACTCGAGTACGATTTCTCGTACTCGAATATTCGGCCGCCATTTTTTTTTTTTTTTTTTTGCTATTTTTCAGTGGTTTTACAACCATCTCTGTGTCTCAACATAATGCGAATAAAGAATACTATTTAAAGCTAACCTACCTTCCTAATTTGAAGGGAAGAGATTTAATAAAAAGTGTCGATTTATTACGCAGGAGATCTTTTCTGAGCAAGGTAGCTAGGCCTCCAAAGCGCTGACATAATTCCCTTCGGTATAAACAATGTCTGCGCGAGTCCAAAGGCCGCATTGCGACATAATCCTTTTCTTCGGTGACAATGTCTGCCCTAGTCCAAAGTCCGCATTGCGACATAATCATTTTCTTCGGTAACAATGGCTGCGAGAGTCCAAAGTCCGCATTGCGACATAATCCTTTTCTTCGGTGATTGACGGGCGCGTATGCAAGTCCAAAGTCCGCATTCCGACATAATTCTTTTCTTCGGTGACATACTTTTTTCTGTGGAAACACGCTGATAGATTCTAGATCTAGACTAGATCCAGACTAGATCTATTTGTATTATTTTTATTGGAGCGTCGGCTTCGAAAAAACAGTCCGGACTGTACCGACTCAGGCTTATCTGTGTGAGTAAAATCACCAAAATAAAGGCTAGCTAGGTATTAAGTTTTATTTTTAAATATTAAAAAAAAAAAAATGGCGTCCGAGTATTCGAGTATTCGCGGGCAAGACTGGGAGTGTACTTGAGTACCTCATTACACGGTTATGCACAGCCTTAATATCTAAACGAGCATTACGCATCCTTTAATATCTCTCTTGGTGGTTCTAGATTCTGAGCTATACTAAACATTTGGACACATTTCTCTAGTGGCTAGCAGGAAGTTATCTATTATCATTGCAAGGATGAGGAAGAACAGGGAACCTGCCAGTGTATTGTATGTAGAAACAGTTCTGCAAACTGGCCGAGTGGTCACATGTAGAATTGTTCCAGAGATGCCTCTTTTCTTCTTTCCTCAACTCCTCTCTAAATCTAGAACTGCAGGTATACTAGATGTAGAAACAATTCTGCAAACTGGCTGAGTGGTCACAGGTAGAATTGTTCCAGAGATGCCTCATTTCTTCTTACTTCAACTCATCTCTTAATCTAGAACTGCAGGTATACTATATGTAGAAACAGTTCTGCAAACTGCTGAGTAGCCACATGTAGAGTAGTTCCAGAGATGCCTCTTTTCTTCTTTCCTCAATTCCTCTCTTAATCTATAACTGCAGGTATACTATATGTAGAAACAGTTCTGCAAACTGGCTGAGTGGTCACAGGTAGAATTGTTTCAGAGATGCCTCATTTCTTCTTACTTCAACTCATCTCTTAATCTATAACTGCAGGTATACTATATGTAGAAACAGTTCTGCAAACTGCTGAGTAGCCACATGTAGAGTAGTTCCAGAGATGCCTCTTTTCTTCTTTCCTCAATTCCTCTCTTAATCTATAACTGCAGGTATACTATATGTAGAAACAATTCTGCAAACTGACTGAGTGGTCACAGGTAGAATTGTTCCAGAGATGCCTCATTTCTTCTTACTTCAACTCATCTCTTAATCTAGAACTGCAGGTATACTATATGTAGAAACAGTTCTGCAAACTGCTGAGTAGCCACATGTAGAGTAGTTCCAGAGATGCCTCTTTTCTTCTTTCCTCAATTCCTCTCTTAATCTATAACTGCAGGTATACTATATGTAGAAACAGTTCTGCAAACTGGCTGAGTGGTCACAGGTAGAATTGTTTCAGAGATGCCTCATTTCTTCTTACTTCAACTCATCTCTTAATCTATAACTGCAGGTATACTATATGTAGAAACAGTTCTGCAAACTGCTGAGTAGCCACATGTAGAGTAGTTCCAGAGATGCCTCTTTTCTTCTTTCCTCAATTCCTCTCTTAATCTATAACTGCAGGTATACTATATGTAGAAACAATTCTGCAAACTGACTGAGTGGTCACAGGTAGAATTGTTCCAGAGATGCCTCATTTCTTCTTACTTCAACTCATCTCTTAATCTATAACTGCAGGTATACTATATGTAGAAACAGTTCTGCAAACTGCTGAGTAGCCACATGTAGAGTAGTTCCAGAGATGCCTCTTTTCTTCTTTCCTCAATTCCTCTCTTAATCTATAACTGCAGGTATACTATATGTAGAAACAATTCTGCAAACTGACTGAGTGGTCACCTGTAGAATTGTTCCAGAGAGTCAATCCTGAACGTGAAGTGCCACTGCATCACTGCTTGTGGCTAGCGATCACCGATTGGAGTCATGTTCTTGTTGCAGTGGAGACAAGAAATTCCTTTGATTCTCTATCCTAATCATTTCATTCATAAAACATGTCCACATGATTTGTCAATGTCATCAGATCCTTGATTCATTGTTGATACCATTGTTGATCCCACGGTATTGTTTTGGATAGTTCTTTTTACATCTGACAATTTTGAACGACAGAGCCACCCCCAGTTGAGGAAGACTATCCCTATGACGACAATACAGTTATCTCTGATACCTCAACCACCTCGTTCACTGTGGAGCTTCCAGAGGATTTATTCAGCCAAGACAATGGTGAACTTTTGACCTTCGCTGTCATCATCACAAGAATAGGTGAGTTTAATAGAGATGGGTCGTGAGACATGCTCCGACAACATCTTCCTAAACAAACAAAACTTCTAATTACAATCAAATTCAACCCTGGGCCAAACACTACATATGTACAGTTAACAACCAAAATTATTCATACCCTTACCAAGTTTTTGTAATTTTTTGAAGGATGTGAAAATTTGATTTGTCCTAATTTATGTTTCTTGAGAAAGTGACATATTAAAGCACACACCTAAAAGCATTCAACAAAAGGCCCTAATTCAACCGGTCCACCTTTCATTCTTGAGTTACGAAAAACACTAAATACATGAAATTTACAAGGGGTATGAATAATTAAGTCGTTCACTGTACATGTACAGCTGTATATATATTTACCTGTACATGTATAGCCCTTGTTCTGGTTTCGGTCGTTGCAAAACCAACCTAGTGAAGTGGTGGCATAGTGAGAACGATGACACCATCTGCATGTGTGGAGAGGAGCAGACAATGCAACATCTCATGGCCTGCCCACATCTATCAGTGCTACAGAAGTAACAATTATTATTATTATGAAATGTATTATTATATTTCAGTATCTCACAATTCAATGATCTGTGAGTATGTGTAGGGGCCATTATTATAGGAAACCTTTTTTTACCCCAAGGGTATCGCTGTGCATCTCATTCAAAATTTGCACTGAGCCAATATGGCATGAATTATGAAATAACTGCTTTTTACTTCTCAGCTGTTCATTGCCAGATTTATTGATCAACGTATCAAATTTAAAAAAAATGATAGGCTGTTTAATAGACGCATACATGTATCTTTGACTAAGAAAAACAAATCTCCAATAACAGTTATTTTCAGGGTTGGATCAGAGTTTCCATTTTGTGTGACTCATACTGTATTTGAAATGTTAAATGTACATGTATGTTTTGAATCCTCTATTTAGCTAACGATCCAACTGTTGGCAGCACAGGACTGAATTACGACGAGGCCAGAGCTCAGAATGCTTACATCACAGCCTTTGATATCCCATATCCATATTCACCATCGTTTGGTAAGAAGGTCAAAGGTCATGCTTTAAGGAAAAATCCACCTTGATATTAAGTTGATTTTAAGAAAAGCAGAAAATTGAGAGGAGCAGGTCATTGATGGTTTGGGTAAAATCTGATAAAAAATAAGAAAATTATAGATTTTTAAAGTTGAAATCAATTAATCAATCATACACAAATTGGAAATGCCGTGACTTATGTTGCCAGTTCCTCTCCCTTTTGCTCTGTACAGAAAATTTCACAAAATACCGTTTTGCTGATGAAGGTTTTTTTTCAAACTTGTCAAAAGGCCAAAATGTTGTAAAAATCATAATTGAAATCTTTCCTAAAAGTATGGTTGTAAACTTATATATTTTGACCCGAAATTTGTTTTATTATCTCACAACTGGCACAACATTAAAATGTTTGCACTTTGTGAAAGTTCTTGCCATGAAAATGGCTGTTGTTATTAATTCACAAAATTTGTATGTGAAAGCAACATAATGTTGAATTGTGCATGATTTACAATCAAAATGATAGAACATAACAAGAAACATACTTATAATTTGAAAAGAGTAATTTACATGAGTGATGGTTGAAACTAACATGAATAGTTTACCATATGTAGAGAATAATCTTAAATACATGATGAAGAAAAATATATGTAGTCCTTAACACAATAACATAATTTTCTCATAAATATACTACAAAAGGCACAGACAGGGTGCTAATATTGTGATGGGGATAATTATCAAAAAAAGTTTAATACTCTGCTGAAACGTATGTGGTTACAAATGTGTGATTGAAAAGTACAAGCTGAAGGTGAGAAAGAGAATAATGATTTACCAGTTTTATGAGATTCATTATTTGATATTAATTTAATATCGATATGAGCATGAAATATAGTTTGGCAATAAGGAAATTAATGTTTGTTCATTGTACATGGTATGTAATATATCCTTTACATATGTCTATCCAACAGGCTCTAATCGTAAAAGACGGGCAACAGAACCTTCGGCTACAGTAGTCATAGGTGATGGGACCTGTACAGGTAGTCCAAAGGAATATTGCAATAAAGCTTTAGATGATAACACACAATACTAGTGAGTATATCAATTTGTAGAAGTAGAATTTGTTTGTTTAAAGATAGAGTTGATTCCTGGGCATGCAGTAAGATTGTGAAAAAAACTAAGCAATTTGGAAAGGTTGATGGTATACAGTGTAGTAGTTAGGAATTAGTGTATGCTATGAGGTTTCAGAATCATCAAATTGATAAGAAATTTGGCTTCAATAGTCTTGTTGAAAAGCTCATGCACTGCTCAAAGATATGGGTGTATGGGACTACACACATAACTGTTCGGTCCAAATGCTTCAGCTATTTCAAGTCATATTTTGAATACGAGGGCAATTTGAAGAGCAATCTTTTTCAGGAGACATTTCTACTATGACATTTTCCAAACTGACATAAACAAAATGAGAAAGCTCACAAATTATTTGTCACTTTCTCTTTATGTAGAAGGATGGCAAGGGCTGTAAATTTACATTATCCCTGATAACGAACAGTTTCATGGTGGCCATGTTGTTATCATTGTAATCCATGGTATTAACTTTTACTACCATGATAACCATGATAAATGTAATTCGGTGAACAATACCACAATATACTACTGGTAGCCATAGTATTACCATGGTTTTATCAATGGAATTACCATTTACTACCATGATAACCATGATAAATGTAATTCGGTGAACAATACCACAATATACTACTGGTAGCCATAGTATTACCATGGTTTTATCAATGGAATTACCATTTACTACCATGATAACCATGATAAATGGAATTCAGTGAACAATACCACAATATACTACTGGTAGCCATAGTATTACCATGGTTTTATCTGTGGAATTACCATTTACTACCATGATAACCATGATTAAATGTAATTCAGTGAACAATACCACAATATACTACTGGTAGCCATAGTATTACCATGGTTTTATCTGTGGAATTACCATTTACTACCATGATAACCATGATAAATGTAATTCAGTGAACAATACCACAATATACTACTGGTAGCCATAGTATTACCATGGTTTTATCTGTGGAATTACCATTTACTACCATGATAACCATGATAAATGGAATTCAGTGAACAATACCACAATATACTACTGGTAGCCATAGTATTACCATGGTTTTATCTGTGGAATTACCATTTACTACCATGATAACCATGATTAAATGTAATTCAGTGAACAATACCACAATATACTACTGGTAGCCATAGTATTACCATGGTTTTATCCATGGAATTACCATTTACTACCATGATAACCATGATAAATGTAATTCGGTGAACAATACCACAATATACTACTGGTAGCCATAGTATTACCATGGTTTTATCAATGGAATTACCATTTACTACCATGATAACCATGATAAATGTAATTCGGTGAACAATACCACAATATACTACTGGTAGCCATAGTATTACCATGGTTTTATCCATGGAATTACCATTTACTACCATGATAACCATGATAAATGTAATTCAGTGAACAATACCACAATATACTACTGGTAGCCATAGTATTACCATGGTTTTATCCGTGGAATTACCATTTACTACCATGATAACCATGATTAAATGTAATTCAGTGAACAATACCACAATATACTACTGGTAGCCATAGTATTACCATGGTTTTATCTGTGGAATTACCATTTACTACCATGATAACCATGATAAATGTAATTCAGTGAACAATACCACAATATACTACTGGTAGCCATAGTATTACCATGGTTTTATCTGTGGAATTACCATTTACTACCATGATAACCATGATAAATGTAATTCAGTGAACAATACCACAATATACTACTGGTAGCCATAGTATTACCATGGTTTTATCTGTGGAATTACCATTTACTACCATGATAACCATGATAAATGTAATTCAGTGAACAATACCACAATATACTACTGGTAGCCATAGTATTACCATGGTTTTATCTGTGGAATTACCATTTACTACCATGATAACCATGATAAATGGAATTCAGTGAACAATACCACAATATACTACTGGTAGCCATAGTATTACCATGGTTTTATCTGTGGAATTACCATTTACTACCATGATAACCATGATTAAATGTAATTCAGTGAACAATACCACAATATACTACTGGTAGCCATAGTATTACCATGGTTTTATCCATGGAATTACCATTTACTACCATGATAACCATGATAAATGTAATTCGTGAACAATACCACAATATACTACTGGTAGCCATAGTATTACCATGGTTTTATCAATGGAATTACCATTTACTACCATGATAACCATGATAAATGTAATTCGGTGAACAATACCACAATATACTACTGGTAGCCATAGTATTACCATGGTTTTATCCATGGAATTACCATTTACTACCATGATAACCATGATAAATGTAATTCAGTGAACAATACCACAATATACTACTGGTAGCCATAGTATTACCATGGTTTTATCCGTGGAATTACCATTTACTACCATGATAACCATGATAAATGTAATTCAGTGAACAATACCACAATATACTACTGGTAGCCATAGTATTACCATGGTTTTATCAATGGAATTACCATTTACTACCATGATAACCATGATAAATGTAATTCAGTGAACGATACCACAATATACTACTGGTAGCCACAGTATTACCATGGTTTTATCCGTGGAATTACCATTTACTACCATGATAACCATGATTAAATGTAATTCGGTGAACGGTACCACAATATACTACTGGTGGCCGTAGTATTACCATGGTTTTATCCATGGAATTACCATTTACTACCATGATAACCATGATAAATGTAATTCAGTGAACAATACCACAATATACTACTGGTGGCCGTAGTATTACCATGGTTTTATCAATGGAATTACCATTTACTACCATGATAACCATGATTAAATGTAATTCAGTGAACGATACCACAATATACTACTGGTAGCCATAGTATTACCATGGTTTTATCAATGGAATTACCATTTACTACCATGATAACCATGATAAATGTAATTCAGTGAACAATACCACAATATACTACTGGTAGCCATAGTATTACCATGGTTTTATCAATGGAATTACCATTTACTACCATGATAACCATGATTAAATGTAATTCAGTGAACGATACCACAATATACTACTGGTGGCCGTAGTATTACCATGGTTTTATCCATGGAATTACCATTAACTACCATGATAACCATTGGTGAGCAATACCACAATATACTAGTGATTACATGTACCTCTATTCTAATTAATACTGCTAAAATTGGTTAAACTAAGTAGGTTATTGCAATTACTTTACTTACATTTCTATAAGGAAATACATTATGGTACTATCATGGTAATCCAGGGTACATACTACCATGAAAACCATGATAAATGTAATTCGGTGAACGGTACCACAATATACTACTGGTGGCCGTGGTATTACCATGGTTTTATCCATGGAATTACCATTTACTACCATGATGGCTGTGATAAATGTAATTCAGTGAACTTCACCACAATATACTAGTGGGCCTCTATGCTAATTAATACTGCTAAAATTTGTTAAACTGAGTAGGATATTGCAATGACTTTACGTCACTTTACTAATACATTTCTATAAGAAAATATCACACAATCCCCTTAAAAAGGAATCATAGTACATGTGCATACCGTATTTGCCGGCGTTAAGGCCGCAGCGCCGTATAGGCCGCACCCCCGATTTTGACATTTAATTTCGTAGACAAAAAAATTAAATTAAAAAAAAAAAAAAATTGACTTGCTTTTTTTCCAAGAACTAAACATGTACACGTACATTTATATGAAAGAAAATTTCACATGTAGCCATGATCCACGTAAATGGTAATAATGTTTGAATATAGTGCAGTTTCCAAATACATGTTTAATGTGCTTTACAATTATGGTATTTACAGAAGAGGTGAGTTTTGAGATAATTTTGAAGGTATTGAGAGATTGCCGGTTGTGAAGAAATCTGGGTAGGTGATTCCTCAGTTTGTGAGCACACTTATGAATACTCTGTCATGAAGTGTCGGAAGTATCTTGGGAGAGGGATGGCTCAGCATGATGCCGCAAGAGAAGTGGGGAAGTACCAGGATGGTTGCATAGTAGCTTCCTGTGATGCTTCCATAAGTGAGAACACACTTGTTGAATACAATGAGTGCATGTATTTTTTATTTTTAGTCAGAAAATCTGTATCAATATAAAATAATTTATTATTTCTCCGTTATTTCACAGCTATGCATTCAGAGCGTACAATGCTATAAGTGATGAGACATCCGGTACATTTGGACCTGTGAAAACAGGTGAGTTTCCTTTCAACACACAGCATTAACAATTGTTTTCAAAGTAACATCATATTTAATTCAGGTTACAAGTTAAAAATTAAAGCAACTTCATTTTTTGAAATGTTAAAACAGATAAATGTACTTGGTTGAAAAGTGTAGGACTGATAGCATTAGAGTTATACAAAAATAAAATAACCTTGTACTGTTTCCAATTAACTTCAGATTTTTTTTTTCTTTCTTTAAAGAGATATTATGGCATATACTCTATGTATATATGTACATAAAGTTTGCAGTACTAGTATTAAAGATGTATAAAACTGATAAGACATAAACGTATTTTCAACTTGGTACATACATGTATAGATTGGGTTACCGATAACAGCAGAAAGTGAAACATTTCTTTCTTTTTTTCCAACAATATTTTAGTTAAAGACAACACAGCGGGGATTGCTGCTGGAGTATCTGTCTCACTGATTATCATCATTGTGGCTGTAGTGCTGGCTGTCGTGTTCATAAAAAGAAGACAAAGGGAACAGTCACCACGCCCGAGGTAATAACATTTTTCTCTAATTTATTTTCTAGCTAGTAATTTGAAAGGTTTTCTCGTTTGCCACAAAGTTTCGAATCTGTGCTTTATGATATTATGCAATTTAAGTAAGTCACATTCTTGTGTTCAGTCGATAACTGAAATATTCATACCCCTTGTTAATTTGATGGGGTTTTTTTCTTTTCGTAACTCAAGAATGAAAGGTCAATGGTTGAATTAGGGCCTTGTTGAATACTTCTAGATGTAAGCTTTAGTACAGTATGTCTCATTGTCAGGAAACATAAATGAGGACAAATCAATTTCTCACATACTTACAAATTACAAATCTTTGTAAGGGTATGAATGATTTAGTTGTTAACTGTTAATGTCTGTAGAGGTGTTGTGGTCCAGTGGATAAGTCACCAGACTGCAGATCACAAGGTACGGGGTTCAAATCCCAGCCTGGCACTAACGTCCTTTGGCAATGAGACGTTAATCTACATTTGCCACTCTCCACCAAGGTGTTAAAAATGGTACCCGGTAGGATGCGAACGTTGTTGCAGTTGAATTAGCATGTGCGCGCTCGGTAAATAAATAATGGTAAAACAATGCGATATATATATGCATGTAATATGCAATGCTTTAGTGCGTATTATAAACATGCATGTACAAATATAGCATGCTCTGGAGACGTGATAATTTGTTTATATCTGATAATAAGCAACAACAAAAACAACAAAAATATTAATGGTGCTAATGTCCTTGGCAAGATATTAATCTACATGTACATTTACCACACTCCACCCAGGTGAAGTTCATTGTAATGGGCACTTGGTAGGAAGAAAAGCCAGGGTGATAGTATAATTGGCTACCCAGGGTAAACAAGATATTTTCAGGGATATTTCACTATTTTGTTTGCATTCAGTCACATGTATTAAACATTAGTTGTATCATAACTTGTGATCATTACATGACAACTATTCACTGTACTTTTTATAAGTATTTTTTTATTTGTACTATCAGTTTGTATATTATAAGAGTTTTGTTTAGCACTCTTTTTTGGTTGTAATTATCAATTGTAACAGTAAATTCATTATTTTTATGCCTCCGCTACAGAGTAGCCGGAGGCATTATGTTTTCGGGTTGTCCGTCCGTCCGTCCGTACGTACGTCCGTACGTCCCGTTCTCGTGATCGCATTATCTCAAGAACCGATAGATGGATTCCCCCCAAACTTGGGTCATGTATATGTCTTGCAAAGCCAATGAACTGATTAGATTTTGAGGTCACGAGGTCAAAGGTCAAAGGTCACAGGGCTCATTATGTATGCAAAAATGGCTTGTGATCGCATTATCTCAAGAAGCGATTGATGGATTCCTGCCAAACTTGAGTCATGTATGTATCTTGCAGAGCCAATGAACTGATTAGATTTTGGGGTCACGAGGTCAAAGGTCAAAGGTCACAGGGCTCATTATGTATGCAAAATTAGCTTGTGATCGCATTATCTCAAGAACCGTAATGGATTCCCTAAACTTAAGTTATGTATGTATCTTGAAAAGCCCAAGAACTGATTTGATTTTGGGGTCATGAGGTCAAAGGTCAAAGGTCACAGGGCTCATTATGTATGCAAAATTAGCTTGTGATCTCATTATCTCAAGAACCGATTAATGGATTACCGCCAAACTTGGGTCATGTATGTATCTTGCAGAGCTAATGAACTGATTAGATTTTGGGGTCACGAGGTTAAAGGTCACAGGGCTCATTATGTATGCAAAAATAGCTCGTGATCACTTTATCTCAAGAACCGATTGATGGATTACCGCCAAACTTGGGTCATGTATGTATCTTGCAGAGTCAATGAACTGATTAGATTTTGGGGTCACGAGGTCAAAGGTCAAAGGTCACAGGGCTCATTATGTATGCAAAATAGCTTGTGATCACTTTATCTCAAGAACCGATTGATGGATTACCGCCAAACTTGGGTCATGTATGTATCTTGCAGAGCTAATGAACTGATTAGATTTTGGGGGTCACGAGGTCAAAGGTCACAGGGCTCATTATGTATGCAAAAATAGCTCGTGATCGCGTTATCTCAAGAACCGATTGATGGATTACCGCCAAACTTGGGTCATGTATGTATCTTGCAGAGCTAATGAACTGATTAGATTTTGGGGTCACGAGGTCAAAGGTCAAGGTCACAGGGCTCATTATGTATGCAAAATAGCTTGTGATCGCGTTATCTCAAGAACCGATTGATGGATTACCGCCAAACTTGGGTCATGTATGTATCTTGCAGAGCTAATGAACTGATTAGATTTGGGGTCACGAGGTCAAAGGTCACAGGGCTCATTATGTATGCAAAAATAGCTCGTGATCACTTTATCTCAAGAACCGATTGATGGATTACCGCCAAACTTGGGTCATGTATGTATCTTGCAGAGCAATGAACTGATTAGATTTTGGGGTCACGAGGTCAAAGGTCTAAGGTCACAGGGCTCATTATGTATGCAAAATAGCTTGTGATCACTTTATCTCAAGAACCGATTGATGGATTACCGCCAAACTTGGGTCATGTATGTATCTTGCAGAGTCAATGAACTGATTAGATTTGGGGTCACGAGGTCAAAGGTCACAGGGCTCATTATGTATCTCAAAATAGCTCGTGATCGCGTTATCATTAGAACCAACAGATGGATTACAATCAAACTTGAATTTTAAAAATTGCTTCCATTTTGGTTTGTAAAATTGCTCTATGGCGGAGGCATCATTTTCGACTGCGCGCAGTTGAAGTTCCATCTAGTTGTTTTCGTTTTGTTTTCTGAACTTCACTTGTACCAAAATACTTTGTTTAGCTGTAAGGGGTTAGGCTCGACTAGCACATGTGTTATTATATGACCCCTTTTATCAACCAATTGTTTCTCATCTTGTACATGTAAATATCATTGTATGAAATGTATTTCTGTATTACTGTTGGTAAATAATTCAAATCAAATCAAACATTGTGCTGAAACATTCGGTTTTACTCAAGACTGACAGTAATATTTCAAAATATATTAGTCAACAAAGTCTAACTTTGTAGGTGAATGTATGTGTAATTGAGTTCTATCTGTCTTTTCATGTAATTCACATGCAAGTACCGGTATTTCATTTTTCAGTCTCGATGGCTGTGATAACCCAACCTTTAATGGACCTGATCACGAAATGCGACCAACAACAGGATTAAAACCCCGCGACTCATTGCACAGGAAGAGTCATTCTAAGTGAGTATATTTGTCTTACTTTCATTGGCAACTTATTCAAGCATTTGGGTCGTTCCATGAAGTTGGGGCAAAAAATATGACGGTGTCCATGTAACGTTGGTATGAGATCTTCTGCTACACATGGAAGATGAAATTATATGTTGAAGATTTTTATGCAATGAATATATATAGTAGTGCCCTGCCAGAATCGTTCCTGTTTCAGTTGCTTTTCTTCAACATCTTTGCTTAATACACATTTCTCTTTTCACCTGCGTTACATGGACACCATATTCATATACAGTCAAACCTGCTTTAGTGACCACCTGTCTACAAAGACCACATTTTTTGTTTCCCTTGAAAATGGTTTCTCATTGAAACATGTACTAAAGGAACCTGTCTACAAAGACCACCTGTCTACAAAGGCCACTTTTTGTGTTTCCCTTGGGCGGTCGCTATAGACAGGTTTGACTGTAACATTACATAACCTTTGGGTCCATAATATTGATTCACCATGAAGCTTGAGTACTTCTGAAGATAGTTGGCTATGCCTCATATGCAAAACCCAATTTGAGCGAACATTGTTACAGTTGATAGGAGACATATTTTCTCACTTCTGGTATGTCACAAAAATTGCCCCAACTTCGTGAAATGACCCATTTACATGTATTGTACAATTTTTTTTTTTTTAATAACACTTTTATTATGCGAAAATGAAGAGAAATACAAAACTTAAATTACAATGTACAGGACTACATTTACTTTAATAATAATAATAATAATAATGATAATAATGATAATAATGATAATAATAATAATAATGATAATAATGATAATAATAATAATAATGATAATAATAATAATAATGATAATAATGATAATAATAATAATGATGATAATAATGATAATGATGATAATAATGATAATGATAATAATAATAATAATGATAATAATGATAATAATAATAATGATGATAATACTATTAATAATGATAATAATAATAATTACAACAATAATGATAATAATAATAATAACAATAAAAAATAACAATAATAATAATAATAATAGAGTAAAGTAAAGTAATGATAATAATAATAATGATAATAACAAATTCATTTATATAGCACTCTTATACATACAACATATTATATGGTTTCACAGCACTCCACAGAGTATACAATGAATGACATACATGTATTATATAATGTATTGCATTGAAGCATAACATATACATAAGAGCCCCGTCTTGTAAAAAAGAGTTGCGATTGATTACAAATAATTTGCAATTGATATCAATCAGAACTCTATACTTAAGAGATGAGAGATGCCATTGATATCAATCGCAAATTATTTGCAATCAATGGCAACTCTTTTATAAGACTGGGGCCCAGAAGTATTTCTGAACAAATTATGGAATTATTGAATGATGAAACAATATGATTTGACTCAATCTTGTTTAAAAAAAAAAACATGCACTGCACACAGAAAAGGGTACATGGTACTATTAAAAAAATAACTAGTCGCAAATAAACCATGGAAGTTTTTTATTTCAGATATGTGGGCTTTTGATGTGCAATATTTTTCCAGGATACATTTGTACCAGGATATTCTTCCAAACTGACATACAAAGAGTTAAAAATACTCAGAAATTAGTGTTTCATCCTTGCCAGAACTCGACTCTTTCATGCAATTATTCTAAAGATAAGTGTATTTTGAAATGTACCGTCCACGCAATCATACTTTCACAGTAACTTTGACAGTGCAATTGTATAATACCCCTAATCTTAAACCATTTTTTTCCAGGCCCATTGTCTTGAATAAGTTTGAGGGGCATTACAACCGGATGAAGGCCGACTCAGATTTCAGATTCACAGAGGAATATGATGTAAGTATGGAACTCTAACCCATCACTTAAAGGCATTGTTTAACAATGTTTCCAGTTTTACAAGTCTGAGATGCATGGCCTAACGTGTTATCAGTGTCTGTAATATGGTGTAATATTGAAGCCAAAAATAAATTGCGCTTCAAAATCATCATGAAGTGCTTGAAAAAAGTAAAATCTTTGAGTGACCAGTTTTACCATACTCATTTTCCCCAGTAGACCGTGGTGTTATAAAAGCTGTTCAAAACCGTTGTAAAAAGGTTTCTGAAATTTTGAATTCCAATCATAATCATAAATATCTTGATAATCAAACATGCGATTGGCTTGTAAAAGTCATGGGATTCATTTCTGACCTAAAGGTTTATATTATAATTATGATTGCAGCATGAGTTTAATCCAGAATTTTGTTCAGAATCAGAGGCAAAGTTGCCTAATACCTTTATTCATTACCTAATTTAAATCATTTGTACAAAGCTGGAATTGATGAAATCAACATAAAAAAAGCATTCTATGGGTTAACGTTTGAGGAGTATGAAGAAAATAAAGAAAAAAAAATAAACCCCGCACACGGAACCTAAGTCGGACTTGGGTTCCATGTGGGTCTTTTTCTCTGCTGGCAAATACAGGTGTACGCCAATAAGCCAGTTCGTAAATAGCTTAGGTACGCATAACCCCAAAATATCCACAGATCTTTTACACGATGGATACGTCCCACTTGTGCATTTTAGAATAATCACTGCCGAAGTGTTGGAGGTGCTTCATGAATACCTTTTGTTTGCCTCTTGAGAAGAATTCTTCCACCTGTGTATCAGATAAATGTACTGTCGGTGCATAAATGAACACTGATTACATAACTTTCATGAGCACGGCACCAGTATTCGTCTCGATGGGTTTTACAATTTGGGAACAAATGACCTTTATCTGCACATGCGCAGATAGTATTCTGAACTGGCTTATTAGTCTATGTAGTCTACATGTAGTCTATTCACAAGTCACCTTTATGTTAATTGGAAAACTGCAAGGAAAAGGCGCTTTACCAAATACTCTGGATTAGATTGGACTAGGAGTGTATGTGAGCTTGTAGTATCTCTTTATAGATTTTATTTCTGGAGCTCATACATGTACATGTATCATCAGTGTAGTATAGCGAAGTGGAACCCTGATATGTAACTGGCAAAATTAGCAAAGATGTGTTTTTAGACACTTCTTGAAAGGTACGAGAGTATGGCAATTCTTTATTACAGGAGGTAAGGAGTTCCAGGTTTTGGGGGCAATAAAAAAAAAACTTTCACCTGGTTCAAGGGACAGTAAATGTATTAGTAGTGGCCGAGGGTGTATTGTACATGGAGTACATCACCTAGGTATGCTGGGGCTTGATTATTGAGACATTTGTAAGTGAGGGTTCAATTTCTTCCACACTTATATGAAAGTCAGCATTGTGTTTCAAGTCATAATTCTAAGTCAGCATTGTGTTTCAAGTCATAATTCTAAGTCAGCATTGTGTTTCAAGTCATAATTCTAAGTCAGCATTGTGTTTCAAGTTATAATTCTAAGTCAGCATTGTGTTTCAAGTCATAATTCTAAGTCAGCATTGTGTTTCAAGTCATAATTCTAAGTCAGCATTGTGTTTCAAGTTATAATTCTAAGTCAGCATTGTGTTTCAAGTCATAATTCTAAGTCAGCATTGTGTTTCAAGTCATAATTCTAAGTCAGCATTGTGTTTCAAGTCATAATTCTAAGTCAGCATTGTGTTTCAAGTTATAATTCTAAGTCAGCATTGTGTTTCAAGTCATAATTCTAAGTCAGCATTGTGTTTCAAGTCATAATTCTAAGTCTGCATTGTGTTTCAAGTCATAATTCTAAGTCTGCATTGTGTTTCAAGTTATAATTCTAAGTCAGCATTGTGTTTCAAGTCATAATTCTAAGTCAGCATTGTGTTTCAAGTTATAATTCTAAGTCAGCATTGTGTTTCAAGTCATAATTCTAAGTCAGCATTGTGTTTCAAGTCATAATTCTCATTTGGATAACATTTCTCTGCAGGAAATCCGGCAAGTGGGTAAGGACCAGGCCATTGTAGCAGCTACAGATATGGTGAACAGAGCCAAGAACAGATTCACTAATATCCTACCATGTGAGTATACTCCTACATGGAAATACATGTACAGTCAAACCTGCTTTAGTGACCACCTGTATAAGAAGACCGCCTGTCTATAAAGACCATATTTTTGGTTTTCCTTGAAAGTTGTTTCTCATTGAAACATATACTATAAAAAGAATCTGTACATAGAGACCACCTGTCTATAAAGACCACTTTTCTTGTCTCCCTTGAGCAGTCTTTTTATACAGGTTTCACTGTAATATTGATAATAATTAATAAATACCACATATGAAGATTCCAGGCCTCTGATTGGTCAAAACTGCAGGCATGAAATTTGCTACTGACTGCTGGGCAGTATAGCGATAATATTGACCCGGCATAGTTCTACTTGTGAGTACAGTGCAAGAACGCAATGGTTGCGTGTGAAGTTAACAGTGGATATGCACAGTGAAATACACACAATGCTCTTATATTTCCCTACAAATGTTTATATTTTGACAGGCATATTTTGTTAGAATATCTCTTTCAAAAGAATGACTTACCTGTACATGAATGACAATTAGAAATGACATTGAATAGTCTTGAAGTAGTGATTAACAATAGATTATATGTTACAGATACATGATGTAGATACAGTGCTATAACTCTATTTAATCATTTTATTTCTTACAACAGTTCGATACAGATGAGCGTTCTCGTGTCAAGCTGGCAATTCTCTCGTGGTCAGGCCATATACTGTACGCACCACATCAATACAAATTACATGTCAAGCTTCATTTTACTCCCCAAATGCACAAAAATACCTTTCATGTTATCTCACCATTTATTTGATTGCTTGATACAGATGAGCATTCTCGCGTGAAGCTTGCTGCTCTCGCCGATGATCCAGGTACGGACTACATCAATGCAAATTATATCCCCGGTCACAACTCGCCACGCGAATTCATGGCTTGCCAGGGCCCGTTGCCGGGGACTGTAGATGATATGTGGAGAATGATCTGGGAGAAGAAGACCTCCATCATCGTCATGCTGACACAGCTCGTTGAAAAGGGCAAGGTAAGATGACGGAATATTGTCTTGTAGGCCTGCTCTTTAATTTAAAGGGCAAGTCCACCCTGGTATTAAGTTTGTTTTGATAAAAGCAGAAAAGCTCTTTAAAGGGCAAGTCCATCCTGGTATTAACTTGGTTTTGATAAAAGCAGAAAAGAGAAATAGATCATTGAAAGTTTAAGGAAAATGTGAAAAAAGGAGAAAAATTAACTTTTTAAAGTTACAAGTAATCAATCAGTCATGAATTGGCAACTCTGTGATGTATCTTCTGGTTTCCTCTTCCCTTAGCTCTGTACTGAAAACAATTATAATTTATACATTTTCTCTAGAGAAAAGATGCATTCTATATATAACTACACACTACATGATTTTTCACAATCCTTGTGTGAAGTAAATCAGGGTCAAGAAAATGGAAATTTATTACCCGGTACACAGATTATGTAATACATGTACATGTACAGGTATATGTATATGTATATGCCTTTTTGTACCTACATAATACACAATTTTGAATGGATAAATATACATTTTTATCATACCTGTTGGTAGATGTTGATAGGAAGAACATAATTCAATTCATGATAAAATTCTATCAATATCTTTAATTTCTTTTTTTTTTTCAAATTTGATTTTAGATCAAATGTCATGAATATTGGCCTGCAGATTACAACCCTGTCACATATGGATCGATACAGGTACAGGTACAAGCACTTCAGCAATATGATCATTGGGTCATCAGGGAGTTCAGTTTAGCACAGGTAAATATTACCCTCTATACAGATATCGACTGGTAGGGTGTGTATAGCAATCTGTGGACAGCCAAAGGGAGTTATATTTTCCCCAGGGGTTATATAATGTATTTCGGTAAATCTATTAATTACATCCATGACTCTAGTCGCTGGTTATTTCATATAATGTAATATTATTTAATATCCCTGTAATATATTTTTTGCTTTGCCTTATTTCATTGTTATTGTGTATGTTACCATGTATATAAAGGACTAATGTGAACAACAGCTTTGGCTGACATTGTCATCCTGTATAAATATTTTTAAATAAACAAATCAAATAAATATTTTCAAGAAGCCTTGAGCAAAAGTATAAATCATGAGCGAAAACATAACTCCCTTGCTGTCCAAAAATGTATATTACACCCCTTCCAGTTAATATATGTTATATCAAATAGCCTTGGTTACACAGAGATGCCAACCAGTACGATTAAATCGTATTTAGTACGATATTAAGAGTGAAATACGATAATACAATATCACCTCTTAAAATACGATTTTTTTTTTTGTTGTTTTTTTTTATTTATTTTTTTTTATAATTTTTTTATTTTTTTTTTTTCAAGATAAAAAACCCATAAAAACCGTGGACTCGCATAGAAACATGTACAAGTAAACCCCGGAACCCCAGCAAAAACTTTGCTTTACAATTTTCTAATTAAATTTTAATGAAAGAGCAAACATTTTACTTGACCGTTCTTACCAGTAAAACATCTTTCTGAAATTTTACTGGCCCGGGGCCAACAGGCCAGTGGTTGTGTCGAGTTTTCATGAAAATCTGATTTTTCTCTCCAAAATCTGATTTTTTAGGATGTTCAGTCTGTTTTTTTGTGTCAAGAGGTTGGCATCTCTGGTTACACTTTGTTATATAAACTTAAAGGGATAGTTGAGTTCTTGTTTAAAACCGCAAATGCCTTCAAAGTACACGGTTATTGTTCTTATTCTTATTTATGACATTTCTAAAATTGCTATGAAGGTAATTTTAGACCCCAAAATGTGTGAATTTAGATTGAATACAATCATGCCAATTCAGCTCCACTTTCAAAAACTTACGGTGACCGTTAATTAATTAATTAATAATAACAATACAGGGGGTGGCTGGTTGTGCGTATTATAACAAACACAAAAAAGCCAACAAAAAGCCAATATTGGCATTGGCTGGAATAAAACGTATAAGGCGCTATCTCGTTTTTCAATTTTTAAATTGTATAGTCTTTCAAATTTGACACTCAGTTTTTCATTATCTCACAAAAAAAAATTTTTTGTAGCGCCCTCTGCAACAGAACTCAACTATCCCTTTAAGAGTGATTGTGATCTCAATTTTGTTCCTCTCAAGCCATGCAAATGCAAACAATGGGTACGCACAGGGTTGCCTTGATACGCGAGGACGCCAAAAATATACTCATTTGACCAAGTGGTCAATATAAACATCAAAAGATGACCGGGAGTGAAATATGCTAATTACAATCCTCACAATCAATCACATGACGAGCTGTAGACCAATCACACCTTTTTTTTATATCTGTAAGAGCTATCTGATGGATATATGTATAAGATATATATTAGTCATTTCAGTAAGTCTTAAAGATTTTTTCAAATGTAATGTATGGCACTGACTGTTTTCTTTCACTTTGATCCTCCAGGGAGGAGGGGGGCAAGGTGATTAAGTAAAACAACTTATGCATTACCATTTCATGTTCTGGTTTTATTATGTTCCTGACTATGGGGAAAATATTATAAAATCACACGTTGTTTCAATGAGTCGTCCAGATCATTTCCCGTGGAATGACATTTGAAAACTTGCACTTCGCTTCATGTTCTAACCCGACTTACGGGGGTAAAAGGAATGATCTTGCGGTGACCTGACAATTGCCCCTGGCTTTATTTTGTTGAATGCATAGGGTTAGAGTTAGGATTGCAACTGAGTTTTACATGTAGATTTATGTTTGGGATAGGGGTGAAGTATAGTGTTGGGCCCAGAGTTGAAGGCAAGAACTTGGTTGGTGTAGGAAATTGAGCGGAGCAATAGAGTGGTGAAGTGTGACGTCATCAAAAAACTATTTTGAGAATTTCTCAATTTTCCGAAAGAGCATAAAAAATAATGTCCAAATGTCGAAATCCAATTGAATATGTTAAGTATTGGCTGAGACACAGTGTATGACCATCTGAATAAATAGATTTCCTATAGGAACTCAGAGTTATTTTGCTCTGGTTCGTAATGTTATGAACCAGAGCAAAATAACAGTTGGACATTATTTTTTATGCTCTTTCGGAAAATGAAGTTCAAATTGAGAAATTCTAAAAATTGATTTTTATGACGTCACAGCTTCGGTACTCTATTGCTGCAGGAGCAAGTGTCGTACTACCGTTCTTGCAGATCATCAGATACATCGGGGTAATTTTTGTCCTGTCCTTTGTGTTCCTGTTCTAGGGTGAGGAAATCCGAAAACTTACGCAGTATCACTTCATGTCATGGCCTGACCACGGTGTCCCAGACAAGACCTGGACCATGCTGGACTTTGTCCGAATGGTCCGAGAAGCAATTCAGAAAGAAGCCAGCGACCGGCCTATTGTAGCGCACTGCAGGTAGGTTTTGGTTTAAGGAACCGGGATAACTCAGATATAGGGACATCTTGGACCAGGGGAGTGTTTCACAAAGACTAAGATCAACTTTAAGTTAGACTTAACTATGGCAGGCCGTTCATGCCACTGTGTGCTCTCACCATTATGATCTTTAGATAATATTTTTTCCTTCAATAATGAAGTAACCAAAAAATTTAAATTCTATAGATTCGTCACCACGATTTGTACATGTACCTCCTTTGAGAGACGAATGCCAGTAAATGGTGAGAGCAAACAGTGGCATGAACAGCCTGCCATAGTTAAGTCCAACTTAAAGTGACTCGGTACAGTAACATTGCCTCAGATTCTGAAACAAAATCCTGGATTTAGCTCATGCTTCAATCATAATTATAAACCTTTAGGTCAGTCAGGAATCCCATGACTTTTACAAGCCGATCGCCTGTCTGATTGTCAAGATATTTATGATTGGAAATCGAAATCAAATTTTGCGTTTTCCTAACGGTTTTTATAACACTACAGTCTATTGGGGGAAATGAGTATGGTAAAACCGGTCACTCAAAGATATTTACTTTTTTTGAGGCACTTCTTGATCATTTTGAAGCGCAATTTTTTTTTAGGGCTTCAATTTTACACCATATCACAGACACTGATAACACGTTGGGCCATGCATCTCAGATTTAACAATGTTAAACGATGCCTTTAAAGTCGATCTTAGTCTTTGTTAAACACTCCCCAGGCTGAAAGCCAAACCCAAGTTAACCCATTAACTACTGACTGCTCTTATTCCCATGGGGCTTAATATACAATTCTCCTTGTTCCTGTTTAAAATGGGTTAACTATTAGGGCAAAGTCACCAAACTGGATCAAATGGTATTGCTAATGTTATGCTGTGACAAGTACAGTGAAACCTGTCTATAAAGACCACCAAAGGGAGACAAGAAAAGTGGTCTGTATAGGCAGGTGTTCTTTATGTACAGGTTCCTTTTACATGCTTCAATGAGAAACCATTTTCAAGGGAAACAAAAAATGTGTTCTTTGTAGACAGGTGGTCTTTGTAGACAGGTGGTCACTAAAGCAGGTTTGACTCAAATTATCAGCAGATCTGAATAGGGCTTGGGTATCTAGTTTTAACCTTCAAAGTGCATTTTAGAATGTGTATTAACGCATTTCCTCGACTCCTTCTTCCATGTTTGATTGAAAATATTCCTTTGTTGCAGCATTTTCATCTTTTCACTCAGTGTCTTTTTATCATTTTTCTACAGTGCTGGTGTGGGTCGGACAGGGACGTATGTCGCTCTCGATCGGTTGATGCAGGCCATGCAAGAGAACGACTACATCGATATCTTTGGGATTATATGTGAGATGAGGATGCAGAGAAATCACATGGTCCAGACGGAAGTAAGTAATGCTTTATTTCTTTATTAGATATGATTATAAAATGGGTTCTAGAATGATGGCCACTTATATAGCGCTCATATCCGTCATGCAGCGCTTAGATATTATTACCCTCAGGCTGGTTATTGGCAGCTCGGCAAATGATTATTAGACCATGTGGATAGTAGACAGGCTGGGTGTAGACCCTACTGCTTACCAGTTGAATAGAATGATATAATATTTGTTTCCTCTATTTATTAATTTCCTTTTTTGTCACCCAACAGAAACAATACATCTTCATTCATGAATGTGTGATGGATCTACTGAGGAGAGGGGAGGAGGATACAGGGGAGAGCATCTATGTAAATATGGGTGCCAATGGCTACAAAGATCAAGATGATGTGAACAAGAATCTGCTAGACCAGGCTGTCTAGTGCATCATGGGAAGGTTTATGAGAGTTATCTGCAATGTCTCGGAGGATTCAGGGAAGTTCTATTTACAGCAGGAAAGCTTTTTAATTCCCCTGACCTTTCGATAATAGTTATTCATTGAACAGACCATTTTGGATAGGAATGTCTAAAGGTCAGAAGTTGATCAGTATTTCATCTTCAAACTGGCAACTCTGGTGTTTTCTTTTATTGCTATTTTTGGAGTAATAACAATTCATACTTCAAATATCTGAAAATAATAAACACGAACAGATGCTACAGTGCAGGTTGAAAAGTTAAAATGGGCCAATTTTTATGAAAATCCTTTATTTTGAACTTTTCAGCACCTTGCCAATTTGAGGATTTTAGTGCTTAATTTCCTTTTCAAAAATTCCTGAGGTTGAGTAGTAATGCCACAGAAATGAAACAACATTGTGTAGACATTTTTGCTTGAGTTTTGCCTTGTTTTCTTGTGTTAAATAATGTATATCATGGACTTAGTAATGAAATTATCGTATCTTTCAATCAATATAGCTTTCATTTTTCTACTTAGCTTTCATTTTTCTACTTTGCCTTGGTCACAAATTTGTACTTATTTTTTTTTACGAAACTGTATATTACATTATCACAACTATTGATGTAGAGACAAAGTTGTGTTGTAATCATAATTGACCGTCCATGTTTAAACCTTATGTACCATAATGCACTAGTAGAGCGCAGAGATATTGAGTTCACTGATACAAGTACATGTATGTCTAGGTCCCATTGTTGCGATTGAACCGAATCAATAGCAACTCCCAATCTATCGCAAGTTTGCAGTATCTATCTCTTATGTTCATACATGTATTTGTGATTGATATCAATGGCAAGGAAGTTGCAATTGATCCCAACTGTGCATAAGACAGGGCCCTGGCATATGGCTTTGTGAGACGAAATCGCATATGGAGCATGAAGGGTGTCTTGATATCTAGAGCGTGTGTGCAAAGCGCCTGACATTGCGCCCAAAACCGTACAAATCAACACAGCTCACCAACGTGCAAGTTTGTATGCATGCACATATACATTGTTCATGTATCTGTACGGTAGTCTGTTTCCAGGTCACAAGGGTGTTTCATCTATTCAAAGGAATAGGAGTTAGTGCCTTCTCGCTCTCAGCTGACAATATGAGAAATATACCATACATGTGTACATGTACAGCGTGAGTTTTAAATTTTTGTTGCAAATTTGGTGCGTAATTGTGCAATATCCACAAATTTTACCAAATTGAATTAGAGAAAAATACAAAAAAACAACTCACTGAATCTATTAAAAACAGTGGTTTCTATATTATATTACATTGGTATTGTGAATTAATGTAACGATTGAGTGGAAAGTCAAAATGTTGTTTGATCACTCTTTTGGTTGTTGTTATTATTTTTTTTGGTACTTGTACAGCTTGTTTGCACATGAAAGGATAATGAAGGATTTGAGCTGCAAATGATCGGAACCTATTCAATGTTTCCTAGATTCAATGAATCAAGTCTTGAGTAGCTTATTGATGATTGTGTGCTGCAATTGATTCTTCCAAGAATATTGTAATTATATTCGAACAGTTTGCCTGTTTGTATGAAATAATCATAAGTGACAAGTTTTCTTCATATTTATAGAACCTGTGCATTGTGTTATTCAGTCTTATAAAGTGTTTATTGTGATTATATACTTATAGTTGACTCAAATTTCATTTGCTTTCACTATTATAAAGATATTCTGCATAAGATATAATGTACATTTACATGGAAAAGTGACTCAAATTTCGTTTGCTTTCATTAGAATTAATATTATTTACTATACAAAATATGATGTATATATATATATATATATATATATATATATATGTATACACAGACCTCATAATTCTTATGATTGTATGATAAATGGATAATCTGTAATTACATTTATTTATTCAAGAATCATTTGTGAACGTTTACAATCAGTTTTAGGATGTTCTACACAGCATTTATACATTTTTTTCATCGTGTGTAATTAACTCATTGTCTTTGATTTTATAATTTGGGTGCTATAGATTTGTATATGTATACAGAGGAATTGATTAGTTTTACATATTTACGTTTAATGTACATGTACAGTGTATTTGAATTTGATCCATTAATCCTACATGCATTAATCATAAATTTTCATTTGATATATCCTACGTTATATTCATTTTTATATTTTCTTATTTAGAATTACATATATGCATATATATTTATATAGTTTTTTTCTATCAGATCAGCATTTTGATTGTCCACCCTAATCTCATTGGGCTAATATAGAAATAGGAATTGTTTTTTTTTATTCCTACTGATGATTTCTTTTCCTTAACTGTCCTCATGTACATTCCATTAGTCCCTTGTGATACTATTTACATCGAATGTACTTGATGATTTTGTTGGGTTGATAGTAGTAGTATACATATAGATTTAAAGAGAATACATGCTAATGTTAGATAAAGTGTTATTTTGAATGTTAATCTTAATCTTCATCATCCATGTATAGTTGGTATTGTATGGGACACATTAATGTATGACTGTATACGCTGTTATTTTCGCGTGATTTATTTTTCACGCTGAGCGACCCGAAAACATATTCGCGGGTTCTTAAATTCGCGTTGCACGCAATTCAGCCCGTTCAAAACACGCATAAGAAGTCATGATTATATTTTCGCGAGTTCTAAAATTCGCAGACACCGACTTTAGCGCGAAATCCGCGAAAATTAAAGCACAGCGAATATTACCGCGTTAACAGTAGTGAATGGTACCTATACAAGCACGTGTAGATGCCTTGAAAATACCGTAACCATTTTTTTTAACCAATTCATTTGAATGTGTGCCTTGAGAAGTACTTACCGGTATGCACATTGCAGCTCTGTATATAGTAAGAAAGAATGAAGTACAAATGAGAACAGTACTTAATGGAAATTTAATTTCACAAGTTTTTATAGTAGACTTTATTGAAATTCATGGTATTCATCTCATGTGTATATGTGCCTTTACTGTTTAATGCTGATTTGTACATGTCCTTCCAAATGAAGTTAATAAATGTTGTATGTCATTATCAATGATTGGGCTGTACTATTCAATTTCAACATTGTATGTTGTATATCAAATAAATTGATGTAACTATACTCTAGATGAAAGAGAAATGAGCCAAGCTAAAGTGACTATAAAAGGTTTTTTAGATATACTGTTGTAGCTTGGAACTAAAAACGGCCCTTTTTCATGAAACTTGTTATCGATAACAAGATAGGGTAATGGTTATAAGCTACTGAAATCCTTGCATTTGATTGGCTGTGAGCAGATTTGTTATAGATCTGTGGCAGATGTTATTGATAATAAGTTTCATGAAACAGGGCCCTGGGGGTGTTTCACAAAGATCCTAAGTTGAACTTATCTCTAAGTTGGACTTAAAAATTATGGAAAGCCGTTAGCATCTTTGAAAATATTTTGTAAAAGTTTTTTAAAAGGCATAAAATGTTGATTCAAATCATTCATACTTTCTATTATCAGGGAGATTTCATGTTCTTGATGTGGAATTTATGAAAAGTATAAAATACTTGAATTTTTGCTTTTGAATATATTTTATTTTAAGGCTACACATGGCTCTCCATAATATTTAAGTCCAACTTAGAGTTAAGTTCGACTTAGGATCTTTGTGAAACACCCCCCAGGTCTTTTGCTAGCCAGAATGAAAGATTAGAGCCGAGCCAGACACAAACCAGGGCCCTGTTTATCAAACTTTTTATCTTTAACAAGATACAGTACCGGTAATGGTTCTCCAAAGCCAAAATTAGGTACCGGTATACAGCATATTTTACATGTATTTATACAGATATTTTCAGAGAAAGAGAGGAATATAGGGTTCATAAGAGTAATTCAAAGGCAGAAAAATAGGAATGGTAAGCAGCTATGGACTAACGTTTGTTGGATTTACTATTCTTTTTGTATGTTATGATATCTATACCACCATTATTTGCAGGTACATATATTTATACTCAGATGGTTTGCGTCCAGTGAATATTCAATGTTGACAAGATTTGTGATCTCATTGCAAAATTCTCTCTGAATTATTTTGAGAGAGTGGAATGGTATATTTTTATATTT
Source organism: Mesocentrotus franciscanus (assembly GCA_037976565.1). Taxonomy (NCBI): domain Eukaryota; kingdom Metazoa; phylum Echinodermata; class Echinoidea; order Camarodonta; family Strongylocentrotidae; genus Mesocentrotus; species Mesocentrotus franciscanus. The sequence goes on along the minus strand of CP137681.1, from coordinate 3,544,553 downwards.
AATTTGAATTATTATGCATTGCATCGGAATTAAATGCAAACTTCTCACAAAATTGTTGTTGTTCAATTCTTTATATGTTAATTCATTTTTTGGCGTACGAGTATGCAGTGTCTTACAGTTAAACAACTGAATTACTCATACCCCTTGTACACTGTAGATTTGATGTGTTTGTGTTTTTCATAATTCAAGAATGAAAGGTGGATTGGTTGAATTTGGGCCTTTGTTGAATAATTTTAGATGTACGCTTTAAAGATACTATGTCCCTTTTGCAGCCAACATCAAATTCTGTAGAACTGTGAATATGTCATGTATGTCCTATCTGTGAAATTTAAACGTTAGCAGTGTCCTAATATTCAAATTATGCAATGAAACCCGTTTACTTGCTAGACTTCACTGTCAGACACTATTGAGTGACTGACTGGCTTTTTCATCTTTGGTAATAACATACATAAAATGAGCTGTAAAGGGTACATGAGCATTTGTCTACATCAATAACCCACTTCTTGTAATGGCCAAAATTAAACTGATTGAATCTTTGCGCAGCATAAAACGTACGACCATTCGGTACAATGGTCTAAAAATCAGACTATTACTTACTGGCTCTATAGCTCCTAAGTCGATTCGACAACTAATAGTCGTTATTTTCCCTCTTAAAGACATTTTCAAGCCCTCCTTTTTTAGGGAAGTTCTAATTTAGTATTGTCTTTCAAATGCCGTTGGAATTTAACCTTTTCATTTTTGGGGCCTGCAAATGGGACATAGTACCTTTAATGTGTCACATTCTCAAGAAACAAATTGGGACAAATCAAATGTTCACATACTTGAAATTACAAAACTTGGTAAGGGTATGAATAATTAAGTTGTTAACTATGTATTTATGAGGATGTGATTTGCTGCATGTTTGTTTCATATATTTCTCTGGTGCAATCACTAATTGACTCTATGGTATACAATTCAGAATGACTTGTGGAAAATTTTCTCTCAAAAGGTGATTTCAAATATCAGAATCCAATCTAATAATCCAGGAAGCAGGATTCAACTGGGAAAGACTGGGGTAGTGACTAGTTTTATCAAAAAACAATGTTCATGTTATCTTTTAATTAGAAGTAAATAGATCGAGTCACACATGGTACAGGTACGTACATGCAGGGTTCCCCTGGTCATAGAAAAACCTTGAAAATCATGGAAGAGTAAATTCTTCTGGAAAGTCTCCCGAAGTCATGGGAGTTGTGAGGGGAGGCGGAGGCCATCACAAACAAAGTAATATATATCTGCAACCCATACCAAAATGGTACTTACATGTATCTGGTCATGGAACTTCATTCTTAAATTTCTGTGGGAACCCTGACATGTGTATAGAGAGTACTCGGAGTACTGAAACAATAAAAAAGGCAGCACACACAAAATAGATTTCCATATAGGCTGCTAAAACAGTTCAACATTTAATCAAAGACTTCTGTTACATGCAAGAGGAATATGTCTGATTCACAATTCCTGCTATCTTACAATTCACAGTCATATTACAGCTTGGAAAATTCATTTGTTAACTGTATATCTTGCGCAAGGATACACTTTACACTGTACATGTATGTAAAAACTATCACTAGACAGAGTCGGTCAATACACATAGCTCAACAAAAAAAAGGTTTAATTTAGACATTTTTGTACAATGTAGATATCACGATTCATTTCAATAATTCTATTTTATCATAGTTCACATCCATTATGATCATAACACTGAAAAACAAAATGAATTTACAATAAAAAATACTCTAAATTTAAGACAAGTACTGGACATAATCAGTTCTACGGTATACACATACATGTACTTTTTAGAATATTTCATATCATTCTATTAACTAATCTTTATTTAAAAGGGTGCTCTCTATACATATCTTACACATAATATTAAATATTAACATAAAGCTCCATTTATAGGAATAGAATATATCTGTAATCAGAGTATTCTTTTCCATTTACATACAACTGTACAACATTTCGCTACACACAGTGCAAATGTACACCTGCAAATATTTCACACATTAATATAAAATATAGATCATACCCATTTGTCAAACCTATTTCAACTGAATAATCATAATTTTCACAAAATGCTTTGAACATAAATTGAAAGCATGAAGTCAAATAATCTCTTTAATATGCTTGGCAACAATGAGAAATTACTCCAGTGTAAAACTTGATGAAAGCGCTATGTAGTTAAATGTTTTCTGTATTGTTAGTCCTAACTGATCAACGGGTATATCTGAATACAACTAAATTCAAATTAAACATCAAAGAAGAAAATTAAAGGTAGGTAACAGTCGATGTATTATTCATAAAAATAAAATTGAAAACATGGTCAGTAGATTGTCCCATCAGAGCTTCGCTACCTACTATATGGTGAAAGAAAAATAATGTTGAAATCTTCAACAATCCTTTTTTTTAAATAAAAACAACACAAAATGAAAGAAATATCCTATAATAAAACGTTGGAAATTAATTCGAAATTCAATTACACTTAAAAAGACACTTGCTTTGGTTGTTACTGTCTTTAAAATGCATATGAAATAACCTATTTTTCACTATGGGCTATATCTTTATCTATAATCTTTTTAAATTCAGCATTACATACATGTATATGTGTACATGCTATGATATCAAATATACCACATACATGTATGTACACCTACATGTATATTTAGCATTTATAACTTTTACAAAAGATGACAATTAAAAGAAAATATATTAAAGCAAGGTGATAAATTTAACCTGAATATGAATACATGCATCTCCTGAGTTGTTTGAAATTATCATCTTATTTATTACTCTTTCATCACCTCTGAAGACGAATGCAGAAATACACTGTAGGGTACAGTCCACACAAATCATTCTTTTCCATGGCGAATATTAACCATCAAAACTGACTAAAAGGGTTTCGAAATAAAAGGACATGTGAACACTTTCTCCTTTAATTAATATTCTCACAAAATTATGCAGGCTTTTCTGCACTTGTGGACAAATGATTGGAGGGTTGAGGGACAATTCATTGTAAAGTTATCCATTCAAACTTCAAACTTGGGATCGATGAAATTGACGAAGTGAACTGCATCACAAACCAAATGCAAATATTATGATACAACATAAAAACTTTTCCTTGGCACAATCACTATATATTCTTGAATATAAAACATGCTCCACAAGGTAGATTACTCAAAAAGCTGCAATGATGTTCAACCGATTCATCAAAAAGAGTTGTTGGTGTCAACAAACTAAAATGTATATTCTATCTTATTTACAAAATTAAAATCGTCACCTAAAGATCAAACTTGAAAGAAGATTTGGTCACTGTCCAAATTCAAACTTTAATCATATTAGGAAAGGCTATTCTAAAGCTATGATCCACAAAAGAAGGAAGGCTCAGTGGTAGAGCAGTGGTCTCGTAATCAAGTCAATGCGCCCGTGCCCTTTGGTAAGGCATTATAGTCCTCATTACCAAGTCCCTTGGAGAGGACTTAAAGCCATCGGTCCCCTGGTTGTTTACTTACAAGCATATACATGCTTTCTTAGCAGTCAGGTAAAACAGTCCTCATCATCATCATTAATTAAACTATGTTAATATTAATAATAATGCTAATAAAAATAGTTTGCAATTTATTTAGCGTCTTTTCCACTGGATACGAAGCGTTTTGAGGTGCCCATCTCTGGGTCAGTATTCGAGTTCAAATAATTATAAATTACGTGTACCAAGCAGCGACAGTGTGAGTTCAATGAATGCATATGGCTTCAAAATAGAAACGTAGCCAAACCCTGTTTGGATTGTTCCACTCTTTATTTCAGATGAAAAGGGTAGACTGTTCCAGAGTTTGGGAGCAGTAGCGCTGCCAAGATTCCCCTACGGTAGAACTTGTGAGCGGTACTCCTGGTTTCGTTGCTCCTTCATCGCGATCCTGATGTCCTTACGCTCCTGGTTCTGTCGCTCGGTGTTACGGAAGTGCGACCTCCTACTCAGCTCTTTGTTACGCATCTGCAGGTCCCGTGCGGCCTCCTGCTCCCGCCGTTCACATAGACGTTCGACGTGCTGCTGAGAGCGCTCATTCTGCCGCTGCAGCTTCACCTCCTACAAGAAAAACATTTTTTTTTTATAGAACTGATATTCATATTTTTAATAATTTCTAGCTAATTGATATTAGGATTGTGTAGCCTGGTCAGTACATTGCCAAATGCTTCAGAACCAAATTGTCTAGCATCCAAAATGATGAATCCCATTTCACAGGTAACATAATAATACATAACACTTCCTTTATAAAGTGCCTTTTCATAAGATACAAAGTCCATAAAAACAGAAAATACTTTAATAATACCAAAAAAAAAGAAAAAAAACATTGTCATACAAAGCTTACATTAATTACAAACAAAGAGGTGATTAAAGAGAAATTAGAAAAGATATGTTTTCAGACACTTCTTGAAAGCTGCAAGAGAAAGGCAATTCTTAAATATAGGGGGTAAGGAGTTCAAAGTTTTAGGGGCAATAACTGAAAAAGCACTTTTTCATCTATCTGTCTTTTCAGTTGGGCTAATTTCCAACTGATCTAACATAATTTTGCCGACACCCAGGCTTACACCCAGCCCGTCTACAGATCCGTGTGGTTTTATTTATCATATTAGTTTATCAAATCTTCATGTACTGTAGTCTGATTATCATTTGGTCTAAGATCGGTTATTCTATACTAACAGGTTCAGATACCTTATAATTGTGTGGCTATTTCGACTGCCTTTTATTCAGAATTTGCTGGAATCAACTCTTGCATCTGGAGGCAATACATACATTCTTTTAAAACATGTGGTCCCCTTTCCATAACCTTTACCACAATTTCATGTAAGCGAAGAATACGACTGTTTACCTCTTTCTGTCTAACGGTCTCATGTAAATCTTGAGCCTTCTGCCTCTGAACTTCCATCCTTTGGTCATTACGAGCCCTCAGCGCATCTATCCTCCGCTGCTCTCTTGAGTCGCTCTGTACCGCAACCTCCTTCTGGCGCTTAGAGATGGTCCCACTGACCGCACTCTTTGCAGCTTGGACTTGTTCCATCTTGACCTCACTGTCCTTCTGGCGCTGCACATCACGCCGAGTCACATCAGCCGTGTACTGCCTGGGAAGCAAAGAAAGGAAAAGAGGAATATTTTGTTAATTAATGCACATAATACTTTTTGCTGTCAACTCTATCTATCAAAGTATCTTCTCCCAGCTCGGTGGTTGATTGCAACATTTTCTCACACACCAGGGCCCTGTTTCATGAAACTTGATATCAATAACAAGTTACAAGCTACTGTTATAAGCTACTGAAATCATGGCACTGATTGGCTGAGAGCAAATTTGTCATCAAAATTTAGCAGTTGTTATAGATAACAAGTTTTATGAAACAGGCCCCAGGGCCTCATTTCACAAAACTTGTCATCAGTGAAAAATTGACAGTTTTTGTAATAAGCTAGTGAAATCCTTGCGTCTGATTGGTTATCAGCAGATTTGTCACTGATTTTTGTCATTTGTCATTGAAAAAAGGCTTTGTGAAACAGGTCCCTGTTCTCTGCCACCCTAGTACGGTACACTCTTGCAGTAGTGTTTTTTCACTTCACGTCTGAAGATTCACCTCCCAGTTATAGTTAGCTGTCATCTGCAAAAGTCTACAGGCTAGAAGTACTGTACACTATTATCGCTATATGATTGTACTGTACATTACTACATTGCATGTAAAGGACAATTACATTAAAACAAAATGTAATTCAACAATCAATCGCTCCAGGTTACTTATTTATTGCAGCCGGGCTTAATTTTGTCAAAGACTTTACAGGAAAAAATCAATTACATGTACAAAATGTGATCTCATATTTGCTCTTGTGACATAACTGGGACACAGCGTGTCACAAATTAGGGTCGCAATATTGATTCAGACAGGGTAACTTGGGTTTTGGCATTAGGTTTATAGGGCTAGGGTTAGGGCTAGGTATAGAGTCATGGGTACATGTACATGGTTAACACAAGAAACTGTCATTACAAGTACATGAACAAGCAAGCATTGAAGAACATCCTGCTTTACAAGGGGTAACTTATTAAACTCCTTTCCTTAAATTGGCAAATCATAATTTTTAAACACCCAGCAGTCTAGATATGTTCTACATTATCCTTAGTTTACAGTGATACAACGAAAAGACCGCATGGAAGAAAGGAGATGAAAGGAATCAGTGAAACCAGCTACATACTGTAATTACAAAGAAAATTAGAGACCAATTAATACAAGATTTAGGAACATTTTTACATACAGTAAGGCATAAGACATGCAAGTGTTTAATATTACATGCACGTGTATGAAAGTATAAATGCATGCAGAACAGGATGTACTTTAATGGCATTGCAGTACAGAAATAAAATAGGAAGATAAATAAAAACAGAATAACAATCGTATGGACAGGTAGAGAAATCATGCTGTTCTTAGATCTTAAAAGATATGAATTAGATGAGCTCTAAACATGTAGGTTTATGCTGTCTGCAACAAAAATTAATTAATAACATACCATAGGCAATAATGGTATTTCAGTTAACAATACATCAATACGATTATGTGATTTACATATGTAAACATTATTACATGCTGTGCTCGTATAGATTGTGTTATTTTCTTCATATTCAAAATCCTTTTTCTTTGAGTTAAAATTTCCAACTGCTCCCCCCATAAGAACAAATGTACATGTACATGTATGTAACTTGTACATACAGGTGTACAAGCCAGTTAAGTCACTTTTTAAACTGTTAGAGCCGGTTCCAAAGATATTTAAGACAGAAGACTATAAAGACTGTGTTTCATACATGTACCAAAAATTAAACATACTATTAGGTTAAATAGAAATTTAAATCTTGGATCGGAAAATTCTGAAAAATGCGTGTAAATTTGTGATTCGTACCCAAGCAACCAAATCGATTATGACATGCACGTCTAGTATTATCTACAGTACATCTACATACATGTAACAGCCAGAAAGAGAATTGATGTTTAAAATCAAATAAAGAGAGAAATATATACAGTTGTATGAACTATATTTACATAATTGTATTAAAAGAAGAGAGCTCTCTAGACTACATGCATATTGTCTGCTAAGAGCCAGAAGACATTCACATCTACATGTTAGTGAAATACCCTGGCTCTAAAGCCTAAACAGATGGAATATAAGAAGATCTCTACAAATCTCTTCTACGCCATAGCTAGAGTGGTTATATAAATCTATTTTCGCTTACTGGTACATGCTCGCTTCCGTGTTAATTGTGAGGGATTTTTCAAAGCTACGAGTACTGTATAGGAGGCGGAAAGTTTGAGAGAAAAAACATACATATAGAAGTCACAGACAAATCCCCTTCCGGGAATGGACAACAGATATCCCTTAGGGTAGGACGTAAAATGGAGGGTCCCGTAAGGAGATTAGACACACCCTATGGATTTATGCAGTCACTGGGCTTTTCAAATAGAGTACGAAGGGGAGGAGAGTTCTGAGGCTGGTGATGCCAAATAATAGACTAATTTTGACATTTTAATGGCCCTGTCAAAAGACAATGAAGGTAGATATCTGGCTGATTTAAATATAACTAAACAGTAAAAACTGGCAAAAGAAAGATGTTGTCACACAAATAACATGTATGTGCAATGAATGTAACTGTAAATGTAGTGGAAAATAAAAATTGACACTTTACAAAATTAACATAATAAAGAATTGTAAAATAAGAGGACTTAAAATGTACGCTGTGATATAAATATATTTGTATATATGAACAAACAATACAAAATGCGAAAGAAGTTTTTGTTTATACATGTGCAGTTCTGCATGGAAAATATCAACTGTTGAGAGCCAGAGGGGTGTTAACTCTGTATATGAGTTAGCGTCCTTCTGTCTCCAAACAGAGAATATGTAGTTTGGAATATTAAGACAGATGGATGAAATAGTGAAATATCAAACTGCTCATCAAAACAACATCATTTGATACAAGTTGAATAGTATCTGACTATATTCGACAAAGGTCTTTCCAATTTCTTTTTCACTATAAGAATGAAATATTTTCTTTAACTCTTTCAGGACAGGATTTATTTTATGGGCTAAATTGATCACATTTCGCTCTTCAAATTGGCAACAACAATATTTTTCTTTTATTGATAAATTTTGTAATAAAAAGTAATGTCTCTGAAAACAAATACATGGGTAAGAACTAACTTCAAAAGTTGAGAAAAACATGGCAAAATTATGATACAAAAAACAATGATTTTGAACCTCACAACTACAGTACTTGCCAATTTAAGGATTTTAATGATTATTTTCCTTTTTAAAATTCCTAGCATCAAATGCAATGTGGTCATAGAACAAAATATATGGAGTCTCTGCGGAAATTTTTGCCCTTTCTTCTCATGTATCTGGTATTTATTGCAGGACTCTGAATAAAAAGTTATTGAGCCAAACCACAAAATGTGGAATGATTGTTGTCAAATTCTCACCTGCATCGTTCATCCCTAGCATCTCTCATCTTCTCTTCTTGTTGCCCCTTCATGTACCACGTGTACTCTCTCTTCACGGTCTGCATTCGGCGGAACTCGATGTAGCTGTTCTCTTTCGCTTCTCTGATCTGATCTCTCGTTCCTGATACTAAACAAAGGAAAGTAGAGGAGAGAAAATCAGCTTGTATTCAATATTTTTTGGTCAAGAGCTATGTTTGTTCTGTTAGAGGATGCATTAAATATACATGTATAGCGCGGTATTGTTAAAAGTCTCAGATAATAATATTAATATGCCATACTTGTGTAGTGCATATCACATAATGATATAACGTCTATGCACTTCCAAATGACTTTGGATATTATTACCACAGCATTTTCAAATTTTTGGATGCAACTATGCATGAAAAAAAAAAAACACTGGGCCTAGAACTTCACTCTACAATGTCTCTCTTTTTAGAAGAAAACACTTTTTCTATATTTGATTGTTAACACATTATACAGTATGTTGGGTAATCCATCACAATGATATAACTTGTGTTACAGTTCATTGTTCTTTGTTTTCCTTAATTGTTAGATGAGAAAATTATTTCAAATCATTTAATAGTTTTACTATCTTACTCATAAATGTTAAATATTCATATGATATGTAGATCTGTACTTACCAACAGCTTGAGCAATAGGTTTTCCAGATTTTGGTCGTTGAGCTTGGGGCGGAGGAGGGCGTGGCTGCTTATTCTCCCATTCAATCATTGCCCGGTCGCTCCGAACCTGGGAGTGGTTCACCTGTAGAGGGAGCAATTGTACACAATGAAAACATGATTAGAGGTAATAGACACACTTTTCAAACATAATAACAGCTTTCATGTTTCAATATTTGATATGTTATATGTACCTTTAAGAAATTCCCATTTCTATATGTACCTTCAACTTTGCCAGATTGGAAAATATATGTAGGATGATGATGATGATGATGATGATGATGATGATGATGATGATGATGATGATGATGATGATGACAATCTTGATGATGATCATGATTTTATCAGACTGCTATGATAGGAAGCATAAGTTTATAGATAATCAGGAAACCTAGTGCTTCATGTCCTGTCAAAGGGACATGGGAGTTGAAGCTTTATAATTGGCATGGCAAAAACAGACTTCAGCAATAAGTACACTGTAAGAGAAAAATCCCAACTTTGGAGAGGGAGTTAGATTTACATGAAATCCTGGTATCAAAATACTGTTTAAAAGTATGTTCTCGAAATTTGAGGTGCTCATGAAAGATTTCATGTGCTCAGATTTAAGCGATGTACCATATTTCTTGGCCAATGCGAAGACATATTCAAACTTTTGCATGACATATGGGAGAGGCTCTTTTAGTCAACTTTACAAAAAGTGAAACTTGTAAAGTTTACCAGGGATACCATCCTACACTGTAGATAAGCATGATAAATAAAAGGTCAACTCCAAGTACAGTGAAACCTGTCTATAAAGACCATCAAAGAGAGACAAGAAAAGTGGTCTTTATAGGCAGGTGGTCTTTATGTACAGGTTCCTTTAGTACATGCTTCAATGAGAAACCATTTTCAAGGGAAACAAAAAATGTGGTCTTTGTAGACAGGTGGTTTTTCTATACAGGTGGGCACTGAAGCAGGTTTGACTTTACTTAATTGTTTAATTTGTTATTAGTAACTGCCCGATAAATTATAGTTGCCCTGGGATTGTTTGGCCACCTCGATTAAGAAGCCCTCTAATGAAGTGAACCTGGGGCCCGTTTCATAAAATTTGTTATCTATAACAAATGCTAAATTGCTATGACAAATTTGCTCTCCGCTAATCACATGCCATGATTTCAGTAGCTTATAACAGTAGCTTGTAACTTGTTATTGATATCAAGTTTTATGAAACAGGGCCCAGAACAATGAATATTGAATGACAAGATGAATTACCGGTGTAAAGACTGCCGATCTGTTGAGGTAGCCTTGATCTTCTTGGTAAGCCGGCTGCATCTTGGCCTCTATTGGAGCCTCGAGGGCAGTATCACGGAAGGCGCCGACATGAGCTGTACGAGGGCGTGGCCTCCGCATCTCCCACTCCACCTGGGCGCGGTCACTCCTGACCGGAGAATGATCATCATCAACCTACAAGATGAATTACAGTGTTAGAGAATTTGTGAACTACAAGAATGTACATAAAGTGACATAGATAGGCCAGTCAAAAGAAATACAGCATTACTGTAATCAAGATATTAAAGAGAATCATGTGCTTACAAAGTTGGGGATATATTTACTATGTGAGGCAAAGCTATTCTGCACCTTTCTAGCTAAATATGTCACCAAGGAACAACAGAAAATACCCAATAAAAGATGAAATGCTAAATCAATTTGGCTTAGAATTTAAGAAAAGACAACTTAAAACTGTGTAGAATGATCAATAGTTAGTATTAGGAAAAAGTGTTTTCATTTTCAAAAAGAATGATAATTAGAAAGAAAGAAAAGCTAGAAATTTGATGTCAAAGAAATGCTAACCATTCCTCATTTGCCCTGAGCCGCAAGAGCATTGTTTTGCCACCACCCAAAATCAACATTAAGAGACTTCTGATTAAGGCCAAATTTTTACTTAAAGATATTCTTACAAGTTTGTTTTTGAAACAATTAACTTGGGCTACTTACAATACATGTTCGCATGTTTATTGCCATCTCATTTTCATGCTAAATTCATCACGACCCTACAATTCGCAAAATTTGCAGGGGGGTGGGGGAAACTCTTGCAAAAATAATGACTTATCCCATCCCATACTCACCGGAGTGAACATGGTTGATTTGTTGACAGGTGCGTAGACATGCTTATCTTCAAAGACATAGGATGACTGGGGGGAGGAGTGGAACTTGGCATCCTTGGAGGCTTCCGTCGCCGTGTCTCGGAACGGACCAACCAACCCCTGATGCGTGCTGCGGGGGCGCTGCATTCTCTTCCAGTATTTCCATTGGGGTTGGGAGCCGACTTCGGCCTTGGCGGATTTCGGTCGCCTCGGGCCGTTCCGGTAGAGCAGAGAGGAGTCTGTTCCAACAGCCGTGTCTCTGAGAGACATGGTCTGGATACCTGCATCTGTTACAGGGAATTTAGAGAAACATTCAAACATGTAAAATCTTAATGTCTTAGGATCTGAATAGTCATATGATTAAGAAAATCTAACCTTCAAGGGATTTCACGAGTTGAAGCCGATTCGGCTTTTATTCTGACTAGAAGAGTTTAATACACTAAAATTTTGTTGCTGATGTTCTTATCATCATTAGCAGGGAAATCAGAAAGATAATGTTTCTTTAGATTTCCAATCTAATACGATTGCCATTTCTCTGACAATTGGACCACTGGACGATCGTGTAGTGTGCCGTGGGCTTAAGAGACCTAATCTGAATGCTGTCACTTGTTATGGAGATTTTATGAAGAGAAATCAAAAGAATGTAACAGTCAGAATGTAGAGAACAATTTTGGACCACAGTGTACATGTATGTCCTCTGATGTATCTACTCAACATAAATTATGAAAGACAGAAAATTAAGAAAGAAACCCTGAATAATTTTATCACTCTGGATTTCAAAGTTTTTAATTGTCTTTTGCCTGATTTAATCATTTAAAAAAAATTGAAAATATCTTCAAAGAACATGTTTCTGATCTTTCAATAGAATTGGGGGCATCTAATCGTAAATAAAATCATCCATCCAAGCACTGTTTTTATTAGTCCTATTTCACATCAGTTTATATCAAGCACCGCTGCATGACCGACTCAACAAAGCACATTTATACACTGTACCTATCAGTGACGATATCTCTTGTTTTGATTCTGCAATTTTGTGCTTCATTTCCTCCACTTCTCTCTCCAGTTTCTCCTCTTCCGTTGCATACCCTTCCGAGTCCTGTTCCGTCCTGATCGAGCTGATCCCGCTGTCCAGTCCGAAGCTGTCATCGTTGAAAGAAACACTTTTCTGCAGGGTTGACGTTTTGGGGGTCTTGGCTCGGGTTTCGACTTCGCCTCCTTCCCTCAGTATGCCGCTCCCCATCATCTTATTATCCATGAGCTGTTTCATGACTTTCACATTGAGCTCCTGGCGAGTCATACCTGTGCCAGGGATCAGCGAATGCATGTCCTCGCTTTTAACCGCACTCTCCCGGATAACGCCCCCACCACTCCTCCCGCCATAGTCCCTCATCTCGGTCGCGGCCATCACCATGGGAACATAGACACGCCCCTGCTGCAGGACTGGCAACCCAACCATAGCTCCACCCTCCTGATGCGTGCTGGGTACGGTATAACCGCTGATGGAGCGTTGATAACTTGGGTCGTTCACGACATAGTGCCGGGCCGTTAGCGGCATCTGGATTTCGATTCGGTGTCGCTCGTATTCAGTGTGAGGATCCAGACTGCCGTTTGCTTTGGTACCTTGGCTGTCTTGCCGTTGAAGAAATTTACCACCAGATTACCTGAATCAGCAGCACCTATAAACATCAATGCGAGAGAAATGGGACTAATTACCTATGAATATTTTCTCTATATATTTAGTTTTCCATACAGGATGAGAAAATATCAGTCTCAAATATTACTTCTGAACATGGTTAACTTGTCATGAAGTACGATGCCAAATAAAAAAAAACATGTAATTTCCCTCTCTTTTTATCTGAAGGGGAATAGAAATTCATCCATAAAGAATTGCTAATATATGGTAACATGTAACAAACCAAATTATGCATGATGTTAGACTTTGAAAACAAGTCCTTGCACTGCTCAGTTGACTGAGCAGACCAGGACCCTGTTTCATAGAACTTGTTATCAATATCAAATGATTAATTTCTATGACAAATTTGCTCTCAGCCAATTAGATACGATTTCAGTGGCTTATAACAGTTATTAGTTTGATGAAACAGGGCCCAGGATACTCACAGCCAGTAGATCGTCCCTCGATGCCGTCCAGGACGATACCAGGAGCAAAGCGGTATCCAGCTTTCTCCCAGGGAGCCAATACCTTGTCTCCAGGTACCACAGGGTGTCGCATGGTATCGTTGTACGACTTGATGTCGTAGATGGAGGTCTCCTGCAGGAGTCGCTGACACTTCCCTCCTGAGGGATCCTTGTCAAAGAACACCAGGAAGGAGCGCATCGCTGACAGCTGTAAAGGTCAAGGTCAAGTTCATTAAGGATATTTGAAGTCATTAAAGGCTTTCTTGTATAATGTGACAATGCAGGTTAGGAGGTGAAATACAGTAATATGCAAAATATGAAGATAGAATAAATTCAAGCTAGTAAGCTACTAAATAAATCATGATCAAATATATTCATAAAATGATTAATATATTAAGTTATATATGCGAGACAAAATGAAACAATTACTACAGTGATGCAATTGCTACTGATTAACAATATCTTTGAAAATATGCTGATAACATGAATCAGTCATTTAAAAAGTCTATCACAATAATGAGTGTAATGCTAAAATTACTGATTTTGTTTTAAATACTTTAGTATTTAATGCAATGGAGTACCGGTACTTGGAATTACAAGTGGGAAAATGTTAACTAAGAATGATTCTTACCCTTTCTCTGATGGTACCTGGACAGTAGTAGCCATCTTTCTCTCTTCTTGCTAAAACCTTCATCCCTTCCAAGAGTTCAACAGAGCTCTGGGGTGGGACTGAGATGATGTGGCTGGCTGCAGGCTCCGTTCTAAAATAGCAAGAAACCAAGACGTGAAAAATTCTTAAACCCTTCTTATTAATTTTGCCTTTCCTTCAAAAGAGTTTTCCTCTACCATCCCATGTTGAAAATTGTCCACATCGGCATATCTAGTTTCTATTTCATAACCTTCTCTTTCGTTTACCTTTTTTTTTTCAATTCTATTTTATTTGATTTTCATGTCAAACATTACCATATGCTAAGGTTGATTTGATTGGGAATAAAAACATTCAATTTTCAACATTGAAGTTCTTAACCAGGATTAGCCATTCAGGTTCATAACTTAAAGTCATTCTCCAATCATCATCACACTAACCTCACAGTCTCCCAGGCAGTTGCTGCAGGTATCTGGACAACAGTTCTTGGTGCCAAAGATTCCCTGACAATAACAGTTTCTGGAACAGGATTGTGGTCCAAGGATGTCGTTACACTACAATACTTCACTGGACGCTCACTATCTTCTGTTCTGTATGTCATTGTGGTACTCTGAATTAAAAGGAGATACATGTATATATGTTTTAAACAGGATTTAGAAATGGAACATTACTCATGTAACTTATTTAACAAGTCATTGAGTAAATTTGCATCCAGGATACAAGTCTGACTTCAACTCCACTTGTTTCCATTTTATATTTTGTTCATGTACAAATATAAAGAAACACTGCAGGAAGCAACCGGACAAGTTAAGATCATTCTGTCGATTTCATTTTTTTTAATCCCTGTTTTCTTTTCTTTGTGGTAAACATCTTTCTTCAAAATCATATCAAAATTTTAAATACCATATGCACATTGATTTTGCATTGTATTTCACTAAAACTAGTAAACAAGATAATGATGCTTTTATCAAACCTCTGTTGGATGATGCATTTTCCTATTAAAGCTACTTGAGACAACTACTTCCACACGTATCCCATGGGTTTAAACTTTAATGCAGAGTCGTATATCTAGCTTAGTCTACAGTTTTACATGGTGATTAAAAGAAATTGTTTTTCTATGTTACACATTTATGGAGCATTACAAACTTGATGCCAAAATGGTTGAAATATAATTCAGCTTTTTGAAACAAAGAATGAATCCTACTTACTTCTGGAGGATTATCTAGAGTTGTTCTGATGCTTGTAGCTGGAACTCCTCCTTGAACGGAATACGTGGTTGCTTCTGCAATGGGCGGGTTGTCAAGGGTAGTCAATGGGATTTCTGCTTCGTGCTGCTTCCTGTAGATAGCCTTCTGTATCCTGAGAGGACTATGGTCCGACGTCACAACCGCTTCAACTCGTTCCATGGCACCATGCGTGGTCATGCTGATAACATGGAAGGTACCAAGGGTCTGGGCGGCTAGACTCTCCAGGAACTCCTGTGCGGCCACTTCTGTGTGGAGTCCGGTGAGGTAGATGGCGTGAACCGGACGCCCTTCGCTGAACAGTGCAACTTGTTTCCGGATTTCCGTTGGCTGCTGGTCAGGTAGCCCATCCGAGACGAGGTAGACAGCCTCACAGACAGGGTCAGAGAATGCAACGGTTAGAGCATCGAGCGTGTTTGTTCCATCTGAGCAGGAGAGTTTGTTGATCCACTCGCTGGCGACCTTGACAGTTGGTGGTGTGCAGCGTACCATTCGATCCGCCCAGGGTGTGACCGATGATGCAAACTCAATCACATTGAACATGGAGTCTTTTTCTCGATGTGCCCTCGCTAGGAGGACCTCATTCAGGTGATCTTTGATAGCAGGAAGGTAAGAGTACATGCTCCCTGACGTATCAATGATGAAAGTCACATTTTTGGCATCGATCTCCCCAAACATTGTTTGAGATGCAAAGGTTGGAACAAGGTGTATCGGAGCCATGATGAGCTGAGGAGCAGTCAGACTTGGACAATTGTCTGCTAGCTTGGTGTCAATTAATCCTGTTGATTAAAGACAATATAATGACATACATTTAAGAATTAGTCTAGATCTACAACAATAAAAGTTTGGCCTTATGGTCTAACAGTAACAGACTACCTGTTTTAAATCCAACACATACACTGTACATGTATGTAGAGATCAAGGCCTTCACATACTATGAAGGGGTGACCAAAGTTTGCAGAGATTTTGACAATATTATAAAATGTGATATTCAATCTATGATGATTTCTCATATTCTACACAAATTTTTTAATTTATTTTAGTTAGTCTTACCAAATTGACGGCAAAGTTTTTAACTACAAATTGGTTCAACTAGAAAACTTATCGTTAAAGGATCCCAGAGATATTTGATTTCGGATCGTCGTGTGCGCTTCAACAAAAAAAGTCATAAATTAAAAACAACAAGACAGTGACTTCAAGACCTTACTTCGCGCACAGGGGCCTAGCCCTAGGGGTTTACAGCTTTATACAAAAATGTGATCCATCTAGCCTTAAGGGCTTGGTGATAATGTGAAATATTGATATTGATATCACCAAGCCTTAACTGGCTCCCATAGACCCGTGCGGAGAGGCATGTCAACAACCCCTAAAATGCGTCCGAAATCACCTTCCGCCCGACCAATATTGGACAGTGGCCGATGAATTTTATGCCACTTCTACATCTAATTGTCTCAAAATTAAAAATCATATTTAAATTTAAGGAAATATTAGCAAATATCTTACCAGAGAGTTTCTCTTCACGTGTAGCGTGAAATTCGCTTGCATATGAATAACATTGACCTCTGACTCGTGTTGATTGGACTTCCGTAAAGTGCTGCTCCGTAACATGTGCTGTACAACACTATACAGCACATATTAAGGAGCAGCACTTTTACGGAAGTCCAATCAACACGAGTCAGAGGCCAATGTTATTCATATGCAAAGCGAATTCTCAACACATGAAGAGAAACCTCTCTGGTAAGATATTAGCTAATATTTCCTTAAATTTAAATATGATTTTTAATTTTCGAGACAATTAGATGTAGAAGTGGCATAAAATTCATCGAGGCCACTGTCCAATATTGGCGTGGGAAGGGGTGATTTCGGACGCATTTTAGGGGTTGTTGACATGCCTCTCCGCACGGGTCTATGGGAGCCAGTTAAGGCTTGGTGATATCAATATCAATATTTCACATTATCACCAAGCCCTTAAGGCTAGATCCATCAACAATAAGGTAGTTTATTATCAAAATTTGCAAGGCAAGATATAATACAATTATATCAGTTGGTACCACTTTTTACTTACAATTTTGACGATATCTGCTCTCAACTACATATGAAGATTTCCAGACCCTTATCAATAAGTTGATAATTTTTCGGAACGGATGCAAATTTGCCGATCTTTTGTCAATATTTTCACAATTTCGCACCCAATTCCAAAGAAAATTTTGTTTCTGCGTAATTTTATGTTCCTCTTTCCATCTTACCGATTTTTTGAGAAAGCTAAGTTAGGTCACGTCACGCGCGAACTATGGTCACACGTCCATACAAAGATCTGAACACACTTGTTTAATTTTCAATTTTTGAGTCAATAACATATTGGATAGCCTGGTATGCAATTAATAACATATAGACTAATTAGAACTAATGAATAAATAATGGTTCGAGCTTCCACATCCACCAAACTTCTAAGTTCTACTTCCACTTGTTTCAGGCAATTCAATTTGACAAAATCCAATCATACAAATTCATCATAGCAGCTAGCAGACTCGTGCAGATGAGACTTGAGACTGAGAGAGTATTCAGTTAAACTACAAATTCACAATACCTACCAGTTTACAGTTGAAACTGCTTGATCAAGATCTAACTCCATTTAAAAAGCAAGGGCAGCATTCTATTCCATTGAACCAGGTCGAAATTCCTGCACTAGGCATATAGATAGAGCCTTAGAGCTAGAGAGTAGAGGTCTAGACTACTCCTGCACTGCTGTGCACAGTACTCGATCAGGACAGCTACAGTCGACAGGTGTGCGTGTAACTTTTGACACTTCTTCTTCTTCAAAGTTCAAAGACAAAGTCTTTTTTCTGATTCTGTCACCAGCTTCTAAGTTGTAACTCTTACTCTTACACTAGTGCGGTCAATATCATTCACTTTAGAATTGTACTCCTTATTGTCACACAGATTTGGGGTGAGAGATACACTCGCCGTCCGGTGACCAACCATGCATGGAGAGAGAGTGGAATGCATGCATGCTACATGGCAGTGTGGATTGTTATTGTTTATGTGCGTTGCCATATGTCTGAAAACGGGCGCTTAAATAATAGACAGAAAATTGCACCGCTGTCATGTGTACTGTAAAACCGGAGTGATAGCGGTGTATTTGATCCTCACTTACGTACTTATATCTTTAGTTCTTATATTATGCAAGTTTATGTTATTGTTTTTCAAACTATGAATGTTAGAAGGTTGAGATATGAAAGACAATTTAAAGCACATCACTGTTGACTGCTGTTAGGCGTCAGAAAATCACAAGTAGCTGTCTATTACAAAATGCATCTTGTATTCAATAATTGATTGAATGGTTGTCATCCGGCGCAGAGGGCCAGTGAGATGTTAATAAAAAGATTTTGACAAAAAATATTGCACAATAATTTATGAAACGTGAAATCGAACACATCATGGAATTCTAATTTAATCGCGTTAGAAATAAAGACAATGGACCCCGCTGAAGCCAACAGGCTCACCTCGTCGCATAATTGTCAACCTCTAAAAAATAAATAAAATAAAATAAATAAAAAAGATATTATCGTTCCTTAATTTTACACTCTGCGTGGCCGATTTACCACATTATTCTAAAAATGCCAGGTCCCATTTTCATTTTTGTTTTAATCAAAAAAGTAGAGTGGTAAGAAAAAGGGAAAACGGAAGAATGAGAACAAGGTGAATGATGATGATGATGATGATGATGATGATGAAGGAGAAGAAGAAGAAGAAACAGCTAGAAGGAGAAGAAGAAGAAATGAAGAAAAAGAAGAAGATGATGAAGAAAAAGAAGAAGAAGAAGAAGTAGAAAAAGAAGAAGAAGTAAAACAAAAATAAGGAAGGAAGGAACGAAGGTACAGCTGCTCACGATCACAGGCGCATGAGGTCCATTTGAGTATTTTTATAATCTTTGTTTTGTATAACGAAAAATTACATTCCTAACTTGTTTTACTCGCGTGCAAAATTAAAAGATAATGGAAATTTGACACTTGAACAAGAGTAAGGGTTTCAGCTCCATGGCGAATTAATTTTGTCCCCGTGCGCATATCAATTCCAAATTCCAAATGTTTCAACTCTACAGTTTATTTGCACAATTAATGACAGAAACCCATTTGAGATTGTTCGCTTTCGTCAGCAGATCTTAGTTTAAACAAGTGCCAATACCATTAGGACTAATTGAAAACTTGTTATGAATAGCATTTGTTTGCATTGTGAAGTTGGGGTAGGGGTGTAAACGCAATATTTTTCAGTAATTAAACAAAATCGCCATACATAATGAAAATGAGTTCAAAGATGACGTACTCTTTGAAAAACCTTTGTCTTTTCGATTTTGACAATTAAGGTCATTACGTAATCTCTGAAGATTGAGAAGCAAGCCTCATATAAGCATTCCCGCATACTGAATTCAACACCAATCGTAACAAGGTGCACATTGAATCATCACCATAGTCACATGTTGAATGCAACATCAATCGCAACAAGCCTTGCTCATACTGGATTCAACCCCCTCATCCATAACAAAGTGCACCTTGCATGGATACAACATATAGGCAAAAGTCGCAACAAACTGCACACGTATACTATAGCTGGATGCCGGCAACATCACAACCTGAACATTATATAGGAAACAACCTCATTTTAACAAAAACAAAACACTGCACGATGGATGCAACATCATTCGCGTCAAACATGACAAACTTCTCGTCGAATTCCTCTTCTCTTGCAGAATCGCCAGATATTATTGACCCTCTTTATATCGTATCATTCAGAGTGAGTTCCAAGATACTGATGTACATCTCCGCGTTCCTAACTTCATTGACTCTACTTTGTATCCTCCTTTACAAGAAACTGAGAACATCCAACAACATCATTCCTTTCAACATCGTTCTTTGTGACTTTCTCGCCATTGCTGTACGGATATCTAATCAAGTAAGTTAGGACAAAACCTCCTTACTTAGCATATTTTTTGTACGCCTCCTTCCTCGCATATTATTATTTTTGTTTAATAGTAAAAAAAATATATATATATATTCATGTTACTCCTTATATAGGCCTACGTATATTATTCGAATACTTCGTAAGATATGAACCGACCTTATTTCAAACAGAAATTTGTGTTATTTATACTTACACATGTACTTGTATTTTTTTAAGAATTAGAAACTGAAAAAATAATATGCTGACCACGTGTGAAACTTTTAATTAAAGTTTGGATACTAACGCAAGTGTATAGAAAATAATTTCAAACAATATTTCTTGTTTAACACAAAAAAGCCTAAATGCTTAATAATAATAATACAATGTAATAATAATAAATGTATCTTATATAACGCCTTATCCACTCTGTGGAGTGCTCAAGGTGTATGTAGAAATAATTAAGAATTAAACAAAAGCGGTTTTACATGATTTTTAAAGGAATCAGGTGCTATACACTTGTTGATGTTTTCAGGAAGGCTATTCCATAAAGTAGGACACGCGTGAGCTAAGGATCTCCCCCCCCCCAGTTTTTGCAACTTTAGGAATTACAAGGGAACCGGAAGTGGATTAGCGTAAAAATCTCGTGGGGGTGTAATTTTGGATTAAAGAAACATTGTATTGTGGAGCAGAACCGTGAATGCAGTGAATAGTGAGCAACAAAATCTTTAAAAAATGACAATGCGATCGGGTGGGGGAGGGTACTCGCCTGATACTGTATACGTGGATGTGCCGCTCTAATGGTTTACTTTTTTTGCAAAAAATCCCTAAACATGGGGTATGATTTTGTGCTGCAAAATCCCTAAAAATGCCCCACTTTTCAGATCTTGGCCTTAAACATGGGTTACTATTTTCTTCAGGATAATATCTCACCCATAATCTCGCTAAAGTGAAAATTCCAGATGCAAAATCCCGCAAAAATAAGTGAAATCATTTCGCTTTTTCATCCTAAGTCCTCGCCGATGGTCGCACAGATTTATCAATATCATCAATTTGAGCTCCGCTTCTGACTAATTTATAAACGGGTAAATCCCCCACCCCACACCCCCTCCCCCTTCCTCGAGCGTACGCACAACAAAATTATGTGTAAGCAATAAAGGAAGGATCATAACTTAAAAACCTTAAACATGGGTTGCGTTTTGAATGGAACCAAAATGGCCCTTAAAAATGGGTATGGGTTTAGACGCTTCAGCCGCACACTCCCGCCCAAACCAAATCTGAGTTTCAAGAACTAAAAGAGTTCCACGTTATCCCAATCCCAAACTCAGAAGATGATGACGATAGAATGATATTCGGGCACCTCGTTACCCAAATGTGGATATATTCAGGCACCTCGCTTCCTGAAAACAGCCCTTTTCGAGCTGGGGAGAAGACACATTATTATCTTTAAAATATTGTTTCCGCATGAATAAGAAAACAGTTTCTTATACTTTGTTTTCGCGAAATTGACCTTATTCCAAAACGTCATTTTAGTATAACTAAACTTCTTTCGCGGCACCCCGGTCGAAAATGACTGCTTTAGGGAAACTAGCCGAAGTCAATTTCAATAGGCCTTGACCATCACCTACTGATAATTATGTGCGGACGCTACGATGGCATATTAAGTAATACCAACGTACTTCATTTCGGCCATAAAATAGGGTATTTAGATTGCTCGAGGTGATTTCTCGAAAGTTTGTGCGATCATGTTCTTTAAAGACGTTTTGCTGAGATTCTCAACCTTCCGAGAATAGGTTCCCCTGAAATTCTCCCTAATATATCTCTCTTAAGTCCCATATCTGTGAAAAATACATATTTTCATTATTTTCATCATGTACTTTGAAGTTGATATAATGAATTATTAAGTATCATAATTGGACATGTAAATACATGTATATCAAAACGTAATTACATTTATATGTTCCATTAGTACAATAACATCTCTCTATCATTAATTCTCTTTGTGTTTTTTTACCCCTCCATCCCCGCCCCCATCCTTTGCGATCGGCAGATCAACAACAGCAATCCGTCTGTCATCTACTCTTTGATATTTTCGAGCGACTTTACATCAGTGCTCAACATCCTCCTTGCCGCCGTACATCAGTTCATCACCATCCGGGTGGACCCGTTTGGCGCCCGGCACATCATCACCACACCCCGCATCATCGCTGCCTGCATCATCAGTTGGCTCCTCGCCCTACCAGCGGGTGCGTCCTTCTTTTGGTGGAGAAACGACTTAGAGGAGATTTACAACGCCTTCATCTTCACTAAAGTTGGTCTCGTCATCCTCACCGGTTTCTTCTACGCATTCGTTTACAGAACTGCAGCTGGAGGCCCCAGCACTGTCAACTTCTCTGAGCAGCGAAAACAGGAAAATCACAAAGTATTTGTCACCATATCATTGATTTATGTCACAACGTTGGTGTTTCGAATAATATTCACTATGTTGGGAAATGTAGCCATCTTGTTCCCTGGATCTCGGATTCTGTTTCTCGTTGATATTGCTTATTATCTAAGCACAATGTCCAACGCGCTTGTATACTGGTGGCGCCTTAAGGAATTTAGGTCGATACTGCCAAAGTGTAGAAAGGCCAGAATAGACGTTTTAACGTAAGAGTTACTTTCATAGAGTTATTAAAATTATAAAAAAATGTTTACCATTTATCATAAGCCCCCTCCCCTCCTCGAATCACCGCCCCTGGTTACGAGACAGACAGCCCAATAACTTGACGACCCGTGAAACCATCATGTTGACCCTATATGTGCTGTGTTTATAATAGTGCTTATTACATCAACGATGTCTCTATAAGAGCTTTAGGTACAT
Organism: Mesocentrotus franciscanus; assembly: GCA_037976565.1. Lineage (NCBI taxonomy): Eukaryota > Metazoa > Echinodermata > Echinoidea > Camarodonta > Strongylocentrotidae > Mesocentrotus > Mesocentrotus franciscanus. The sequence continues at coordinate 3,521,376 of CP137681.1, read as the reverse complement.
ATTTTTACTCCGGTCATCGTACCTATTACGGCTTGCCCCCACACGATGTATGCGCATTGTCCACTCCCTGGGGAGCATTTCAGTCAGGTGCCTTTTACAGACCCTGATAATTCTGAGCAAACTATCCTTTCGCATCCTAACGGATCACCTGCATGGTGGAGTGTGGCAAATTTGGATTAATGAGTTGACAAAGGACTTTAGTGATGGGCTGGGATTCGAACCCTCAACCCTTGGATTGAGAGTCAAGTGCATAAAGCACTATACCACCACACCTCCACATTATTCTCTCGATCACACTCTTCTCTTCGCGGTGTATAGAGTATAGCGGCCCGATTGTGACTTGAAGGGTTAAAAGCACCAGGACATTATAGAGCAACGTCTGCCAAATAATAGGACAAAGGCAACCCACGAGACTGCGAGATCGATCGCTCTCGTGGCCATCGTCGGCCTTATGTACCGTTCCATCACGGATCACATAGTTCACATTTCACAACATGGCTATATTATATCGCCTCGTGATATAACATCGGGTCTTGCGGGACGTTTCTCAAAAGCTCAAGGGCCTTCAGTGATCTGAACTCTCCTAATATTCTATACCCTATATTATGAACGTTTCAGCGGCATTTCAGTCAGCCGAATTTACTATTTATGCCAGTTGCATTTTTATCTTAATTTCTTTTGGATAGGTTACCTGAACTGCGAACAACAAACACAACCTGGAGGTGTCGTGGTACAAAAGTTACCTCAGTAATCGAACACAATTTGTTTCATTAAATGGGATTGCATCGAGTGTCAAGCCTGTCCCGTGCATGCGGTGTTCCTTAGTGATATCCCTTAGGGCCACTACTATTCATAACATATATAAATTACTTCAAATTTTCATCCCGACCATTGCCATTTATATTATACGCAGATGACTCAAGCATATTTTATTCACATAAGAATCCTCAAATTCTTGTTGAAACTATCAATTCGGAACTTGAGAATGTTGCACAGTGGTTTTTTGTGAATAGACTATCACTGAACTTGGACAAAACTAATTTCATGTTTTTTTAGCAATTCAATCTCCGATTTACCTGGAGATATCTATTTCAACAATGTCAAAATTAAGAAAGTACAATCGACCAAGGTTCTTGGCCTGTTTATTGATGATGGAATGACCTGGAAAATACAATATACATACCAATTATTTGTGTTCATTACTATCAAGAAATGTTGGTGTGATAAACAAACTGAAATCTATGTTCCCAACAAATTGCAAATGTTGTGCTCCACTTTAATGTTACCCTACTTGAACTATGGTATTCTTGCCTGGGGTAATTCATTGAAACTTCAACTGGACAAAATCCTTGTTGTTCAAAAAAGAGCAATACGTACAATTTGCAATGTACCTGCTCGTACTCACTCGAGCCCTCTCATCTTTGATACTAAAGTACTGAGAGTTCAGGATATTTTAAAGTTACAATTAGGCAACCTCATGTTTCAGCTGAATAACAACGAACTGCCCCAGGCACTATCATATTTGTTTAAGAAAAGAAATCAAGTTCACGACTATCCTACCCGACAGGCATTTTCCTATCACTTTCCTATAGAACGAGAACACGCTTTGCTCAAAATACCTTAATATATACAGGTCCCAAGTTCTGGAATTCTCTCGATTATGTGATATAAAGGTCTGTTATATAGTGTTCATGTATTCAGAAGAAAATTGAAATGTCATTATTTGAATAAATATTGTCAATGCTGATTCCTGACTATTTTTGTCTCCCGGAAGCAGTATGCTTTTGTTGATTACAATGAGTAAATAACGGTATGGCCATGCCAACTAAGTACATATACTACTCATGTTGAGAACAGTCTACAGTGTACTACTAATTGTTTCAATAAGCTGCATATATATTCCCTTCCCTTTCCCTTGTCTTTTGTGGTTAATAATATTGTGAGTACCGGTTCGTGTATCCCTGTTATCTCCCTCTCACTGTTTTAGCGTGTATTTGTATTTTATAAACCTAACTTTAGTTAAATATGTCATTTGTAGTTTGAGGAGCC
>CP137681.1:3399327-3516827 GCA_037976565.1 Mesocentrotus franciscanus | reverse complement strand
AAGGTTCTCGAATCACCCAGCCCCCCCCCCGCGTGTTTTGAAAATTGATTTGACCAGCTATTTGTGGAGAGGGTGGGTCAAGGCATGGTCAAGGGCTCTGGGCTTGGGGGAGAGGAGGGGGCGGGAAACGTTATGCACCCAGAATCCACCTGTTCAAAATGAGCAAAGCCGGCCTGATTATTTAGAATAATTCATTAAACCATGGAAACAAATTATTAATTTTCACTGTTGATATTTTCATGATATTCATGGGATGGAAGTTATAGACCTACATGTTACAATTAGATGAAACTGTGACTCGACTACTAAGTAGTCTTGGGCAAATTTGATGTCTTCTCCGATAGTTTATTCTGAAAACTACACAGGATAATGGTAGTTTCATGAGAATCATTTTGAAAGCTAGGAATGTGTTCAGTATTTTTTTCTTCTTCTTGTTGACCCCACCCCCCCCCTTTTTATTTCGCTTTCCGGGCGGCGAATGCCAAGTTAGCTAGCTCAAAATTTGAAATGACAATGTCCCGAAGTTTGCGTACTTCGTATACCTGTGAAGTGCTACATGTATTGTTATACAAGTTATTGACAAGCAAAGTCCTTTGATGTTTACGGTCCGCAAGTAAATTGAATTGATCTCATCACGTATTACATTTTGATGATAATACAACACACAGCATGGCGCGGCACTTCCAACGATCGCATACGCTGTAACACATGTGTATATGTGCTAGCAGCCCCAGCAGAGCAACCAGGCGCCAGTTTTCGTGTGTAGTGCAGTGCTAGTATAGTGCAGCTAGCAGCAGCGCCAGGCGCAGCATATACACGTACACTGCATGTATCAGGGCATTTGTTGTCGATGTCGAGCCAAAGTGTACGCAGATATGGCAACGTGAAGCTAGAAGAAGATGGACGAAAGACGACCGTCTGCCCGATATGGCATAAATAAGGGATATTTTAATCTTGACAACTCGGATAATAACGGATATATTGCCGGCACAGCATCATCAATGGAGAGAAGGAATTACAATCCATACCTAGCATGGTTTGGGCTTAAAAACATGAAAAATATCGGTGCGGAAAGCCGGTCAGCTTTAGCAGCTGGAGTTGCGGGGGTCGCAGTGCTCCTTTACATTTTACAAGACTCCTTCATCACTGCATTGCATATTTTATGTGGACTTTTTGCCCCAATGTTCAGCGTTATCTGCGCATTTTACTGGCTTGCTATCTATCTTCGGAAATCTTGACGGGGAACAATGTCTACGTTTTCTTCATGGCCTGCTATGTCGGGGAAATTTTCGGCCAAATCTGCTTCGGGGCATGGAACCTGTTCAGCCCCTGGCTTGTGGCGAGTGTTCTCGCCTCGGCCTCCTTGGTTAGCATGACATCCACCCTCTCAACCCCACAAAGTGCGCTAGTTATAAGCTTTTTGAGTTTCATGAGGTTTCTGAATGGCTCAACCCTTCATGGACTACCTATGTGGATGAGGCCCTATTTCGCTTATTTCTGTGGAATTGTAGGGTGTGTTTTGTCGAAGTATACCGAGGCCCATCTATTCCGGCACAGCTCCATCGTGGCACAGTTCGCCAACGACGGCAAAATTCCAGTCCTGCGGCGCAGGCGCACCTCGTCACAGAGCTCCGTTGCAAGTCACAGCCATAAAACTCGTCGGACTTCTTTGCCAGCGCTGATTCAAAGACCGCAGGTAAATTAATGCGAATTAATTAAGTACTAAGGCTCTGCCAGCCTCTTTTTATTGGTGTGTTATAAATCTTAGGGTTTCTTATTAAAGGGCATCTCATTGTGACTGTGAGCTAGCTATTAACATTGTCCTGTTAATTTGCTTTTCAAGGGATGACTCACCATGCATGAAAATAAATGATGTTGCAAATGAGATGATGAGAGAGTAGGCTAATTGAGATTGAGGTTATTTACTCTCTGTGTGAGGTGCATGTAAATGTAATGTTAAATGTTGATGTTATTTTTTCTCCAGATTTCTTTTATTTGATGCAATCATTTTATTCAAATATACAGAGTGTACAATAAAAATATTCAAAAATTTCATTGACATTTTTTTCTTCTTCTCAACTGGCTGCAAAAAGTAAGGATGCCGTAATTGTCACGCTGAATAGTTTGTGTGCCATGTTGAAAACAGTCATTACTATAAATGCCAAGTAGACATCACCATGCAAAGGCATGCATATGTTTTTGGTAGAAAACAAATGTTATGGAGATTGATGATGTACTGGTATGATAATGCTACATTTATTTATACAATGTAAACTATTCTAAACAGGCCTTTAAAGTTTAAATTCTTGTAGTTGTACACTGCAGATCAAGATCTAAATGTACATGTTGATCTATTTCCCCTATCAATTTTTTTTCAGTCTAAATTCAAGATTCAAGATTCAAGTTTTACTGTCCATATATTAATAGAGAAATGTGTTTCCCATTGGTGTGACATACATGTACAATATAAACATACATGTAGGCATGACCATGATATTGTATGCCGAAAGCCAGAAGGGTGTTGAATTATTAAATGTTGAACAAGAATGATTCAACACCATTCCAGCTCTCAGCATACGGTACATAAACAAGAACATTAATCCGAGTCACACAAATGTATTCAGTATTCACTATTCATACATACATGTACATGTAAATAGCAAACTGACATAAATAACAATACTGCAACTTCCCCCAAACAAAAAGAGAAAGAGAGACAGCTGGAGCGAATGAGAAAAAGAAAGAGAAAAAGAGGGACAAAAACAGAGAGAAAGAGGGAGAGAGGGAGAGAAAGAGATACTGTAGAGAGAGAGAGAGACAGCTAGAGTGAATGAGAGAAAGAAAGAGAAAAAAGAGGGACAAAAGTAGAGAGAACGAGGGAGAGAGAGAGAGAGACAGCTAGAGTGAATGAGAGAAAAAAGAGGGACAAAAGTAGAGAGAACGAGGGAGGGAGAGGGCGGTAGAAATGAATCGGGAGCTTCAAAGAAATGTACATTATTTTCTACTCGAAAGTTTCAAAAGGATCACTAGAGGAGACAATATGCGTATCATTATACAGTGTACATTCCACTCAAAGGATTTCATTTAGCAAACATGGCATTCTTGGAGTGGAATTGTATAATGTTATGCATATTGCCTCATGATCATCTAGTGATCCTGATGTAAAGTACATGTAATAGGGCATTGTTTTTAACTAATTGACAATAGTATTTTGTGTGCTGGAAATGATAGTGAAAAATAGTTGAGAAAGATTTATGGTAAAAATATAATATTGTCTAAAAAAAAGATAGTAGATTTACTGTACATGTACATTGTACATGTACATACAGTAGGTGTCTCAATTTCTTCTTGTGCATTAAAAAAAAATGAAATACTGGAGTACAAATTCTAAATATTGTATTCCTGTTCTCGAACTCTGATAATAATGTGACTTTAATGTCCCTATGCAAACCATTTATTAGTTCATACTTCATAGAAAGCGAGGTTCTGTCTAAAACTGAAACTGTTTGTACTGCCCCCATGTACGTGTACAGGTGTATGTGTACATTGTAGTATCAAGCCTCTTTAGTATAATAGCCTACAGTGTACATGTACATATATATACATTGATATGCCCCCTGCACTATTATTATGCATACCGGTACATGCATGTCCAAGAGCAAGTAGCCAAGTACTGGGCAACTTCTTCAATTGAGGCCTTTTACAATTAAATCTGTCTGTGCATGTAGCTGGCATGCAAGATACAGACTGGTGAACAAACATGTCTCAGCCTTGAGTCCCAGCAGTTCAAGCCGTTCTCGTCATGATAACTCACTGCATAGATGAGGTTGGTCACCTATCTCTTAGACTCAGCTTGTAGTTGGTTGTGATTCAATAAATGTTGCACGAATTGAACATATGCACATGTGCTTTAAAAAAAAAAATTGATTCCAAACACACATGTTCCTTTACATACTAACTGTGGTGCACCAGTTGGTGTATGTACATGTAATGTACATGTATATGTGTACATGTTAAAATGTTCATGTATTGAAGTTGCTCCCCAACGTAAAGGGCCTACAGATGTACATGATCATATTAGTATAGAATACCCTTTGACATTTTTTAAAGATTCATTCAGCATTTTTATTATTTAACTACTGACAAGTGAAGAAGAAATAATGAAACACCAGTTGGAGAAACAAAATATACACATTTTCGGTATACCGGTAAAGCCTTTGTCAAATAATGAGACAGGGAGAGAGAGAGAAAGAGGGAAGAAAATGAATATGAACGAGGGAAAGAGAGAACGAAAAGAAAAAAAGGAGAAAAAGACCAAAAATAGCCCTGTAACTAAATGTACATGTACATGTACATGTATTTGATATAAAACCATCATATTTGATTTACTGGTAGGCCTACATGTACTGTACAGTACATGTATTACAGTATTTGATCATTATTTGAATTCTTGTTGTGAGCTACAGTGTACATGTACACTGTACCTGTCATGTACATGTATATTGTATTACATTAGATTTCAAGGAAATCCTGAAACTCCCATTTTCTCCTTACCTGCATCAAGCTGTTTGCAGTTCTACACATGTTCATGTAGTATGTACTGTACTATATAGGTCTACACACACTATTGATTATCAAATTATACCTGCAACAGTGAGTTTAAGATTGTTATTTCCTCCGTAATGCTAATAATTATGACCAAGTTTAAATGCATTACATCTTAATTCTTATGGCTCATTCAATGACCTTGACCTCTATGAAGTACTTGCACAGCTTCTGGATGAATAGTGAAAGCCACAGACATGAACACCCATGACCGACACACAGGTACTGTAGGCTACTGAACTGAAATTTACTTTTCAGATACATGTACTGTACATACATGTACATGTGTATGTAGGGTACGTGTAAATTGCACATGTGCTGATGTGTATATTATTGTTTCCATGACTTTAAAAGTATGCCTACAGTTTTGTAGACAACAGGTTCATACAGTGTACATGTACAGGTATGTGTAAAACTCTTAACAATAGGATGACTGCTAGTTCTTGTAGCGGGGTTATGGTGAGGGTTAAGTTCAGTCATGATGATAATAATAATAATATTCCACTTTTATTGAAGAATATGGCAGTTGAATAACAGATGTAGATAGAGAGTTTGGTCTTTAGGCTTTTACACATAAATATGTACATGTACATGTACAACATCTTGTTTTTGACCCACCGTTTTAGTTACGTCTTTTGCTGACGTATGAACAAGCCTTTAGAGTCTTGACAGAGAACAGTTGGTCAGAACAGTCTTCGATTTGATGAGGAGATCTTTTGAATCAGCATGAAGCACCCTCTGAAAAGCGAAATTAATTCTGGATTGACAAACAGGCTCAGTCAAAGACGAGAAAATCTTCACGAGATGGCATGTTGTCTCCCCCTCGCTCCCTCACCCTGCCTTCCTTAAAGTATATTCACATCTCGATTTTCCTTGCTGTCAGTCAAGAGGCTTTAGAAAGCTTGAATATGAATTCTCCCAACTACTGCCAATAGAATGCTGACATTTTACATCATGAATACATGAAAAAGACACCAGTGAAAATCCTTGATGAAAATAATGTAAATCTATGAAACAAATTGTCAATTAGAATTAAAATTCAAAGAAATTTCTTTGGTCAGTAAGGTCAATAAGGTTCTTTTGTGTGATTATGAATGTACAATAAAATGAGTGTAGGGCCTATACAATGTTGTCTAGTGCAGCATTTCAGCAAATGTTCTCTTTATTGTACAATACAATACTGGCTGATTATAAACGGTTGAGTATAGTGTCCACGCCTCTGCCACCCAATTAGCCCAGTGAAGAATCAATCAAATTGATTATTTCTCTGTCTGCAATTTCTACAACACAAACTTTATATTTCCTAGTCTGTTGTGCATTGTATGTTGGTCAACTATAAAATTTGTGCAAAAATGTGTATCGATCAGTGTTCCAGTGAAAGGTACAACCTCTATACTGAGATGTAATGTAGAGATACAGTATACTACATATACAGTATGGGGCTGGCAATAGAAAAAATAAAAGAATATTTAGGAATTATTTGTTTAAATTATAAACTTAGAATTTGAGGATTCCCAACCAAATATGATGATAACATTGTCATTGGTTGAGAGGGGACAGGGGTATGGTTCATGTAGAATTCTAAATTGTAGATCCTAATCGTTGAGGAATACCCAAATGCTACATAGCGTTTAACGGCCATGTAAACGGGAGAGGTTTGGGAGTTGGGTTCTACAATCTTCCGTCCGTCCGTCCGTCCGTCTGTATGAGTACTGTACAATGTACATGTAGCTGGATTCAATAAGAAGCCACTGTCATACCTGGGATTGATAAAACGTCACAGAGAGAGCGAAAAGTGTGATACCCTGCCCTCAGGGGCATCTCGTCGCCATGACAACCAATTGAAGCTCCTCCATCAAAAATGTCAGCTTGGAGGAGGTGCTGCACAGCCCAATTATTGCAGCGTTTACTATTTAGTTATCTGATGATGTGTATATTACATTTGATTTGTATAACATTGGAGCTTTCCTTTCTGTATGTACTGTACATGTACACCTGTACATGTGAAAAACTCGTATTACCGGTAGATTACATGTACTGTACATGTACTCTAAAATACAAGTGATTTGTATGTACACATGTATTAGATAGAGTTTCTTAAACTTTTCATTTTAGATGGTAGTCGGGCAATCAAGAGGTTAGCATTAGTTGCCGAATTCAATTGTTGGTGGTCATTAACATAACAGTGGGCTGCACAAAATTTGTATGAAACAATTAATATCAACATTTTTTTTGTTACCATACATGTACATGTACATGTACACTGTATATCTGCCACTAGGAGGAATATTTGAAGCTCATCTTATGAATAACTTTAAAACAGTGACATGACAAAAAGTACATCAAGATCAAGATATGTTATGGTGATTGGTACAATTTGATATCTTTTCTTTTACCATACTCAGATGATTTTTTTAAATATTCTACTTCATAGAAATAAAGAAATCAATGACCTTCATGACTGTTTAAATGTGAAATACAGTCAAACCTGTCTTAGTAGCTAAAAAATTTCAAGTACCGGTAAACAAACATGATGAAGGTACTTGTAGTTGTGTACATGTACATGTACTGTGCATGTACATGTACTGTAAGTGGCTGTTTTATAATACCGGTATTAAAGAGCTATTATATGGCCATGGATTTTCGTCTTACAAATTCTATTTGGGTCTTGGGATAGAGAGGCAAGCTGAGGTATTCATTCTCTCCTAATACACTTGGGAAATCTATTGCAACTCTGCATTGATACCTACATGTGTATCTCCATTGAAAGGCAACATATAATAGGATTAAAACTCTATATAAGCTGTATTGATTACCAATGGCAGTGCATTGAATACATATAACTGAGACATCAGGGGAATTGACCGACTTAATAGTATGTTCACACTCAGGGAAATTCATATGAAACTCGTGTAAAGAAACGTTAAAGTAATCAATGTCATCATATAACGAAAGGAGTGAGCAGACTATAAAACATTATCAAGTAAAGAAACATTGTATAAAAGAAACTAGTTTTGAGACTTGAACCATGACAGCTGGCCAATCATCAGTGTACAGGTGTATGCTCACATCATTATAGGCCTTGCCCAGTTAAAATATATTTACCATTTTCGTTCAATATCAACAGTTAGCCAAGAGGGGGACCTTAATTCTTTATTGAGTTTTGTTTGAAACAATGTTCAAGCATGCATAAATTTGTTAGGTTATAATATAATATTTCTTTATGCAACTTTCACATTGGGGAAAAAGTGTATTTAATATCGTATAGCTATACGATTCTCATATGATGTAGCTACAGCCTACATACTGTACACATGTACACAATGAATTGTGGTAGTCTGAACACAGGGATTACTGACTTTGAAGGAAAGGTAGGACAAGTCTTTATAAATGGTTGGACTTTGGAGGGAACATTTCTTAGAAACCCCAGGACAAGCCGACAAGCCGCAGAACTACATGTAGTGGCAAGTTTGTTTTCACTCGGATGTTTTGTCTTTTCTAAATCCAGAGAAAGAAATACACAGTTCTTGTAACTTTCTACATGTACATGTACTGTATGACAATGAATCAAAAGATTGAATATAAGATTACAGATAGGAAGGGCACATTGTAATTTGAGCTTGCATTTTAAATTTAAAAAATAGTAATTTCTTTTGTAGGTCATATTAGGCCTAAAAAAAAAAAGATGTTGTATTGCTCTTTGCGACCGACCCAAATCTTTGGAAATCTACAGTCAGCTTAAAAAAAAAAGTATGTATTTTTTTGTTTAAATGGGATGTAAATGCATAAAATCATCAAATTATTCCCAAATTCTCACTTGTCTTCTGCCCTAGTTTCAAAATCCTGCTAGCGTAAACATGCAAGTAGACCTCGGCCTCGTGTACGTGTAGGCCTACATGTATATACCATGCACTGCACCAGCTAGAAACCAGGGAGATTTGGGCGACGTTCCCGGTTTTGAATTTTTTCGGGCGATGGTCACTGTTTAGAGTTTTCTACGGAAAGGCTCACAACACTTAATTCATGACACATTTTGAAGGCACTAAAAAAAATAAAAAAATAACAAATAACAAATTTCCGACTGACCGACCGACCGACCGACCGACCGACCGACCCATGTTTTGGCACCTAAAGGGCAATACAACATCTTTTTTTTTTTAGGCCTTATGGTGTCCCTCTCTCTAATGTTAAGTTGAGGATGCTGTACTCTGTACACATACAAAGCTGTTGAAATACATGTACATGTACTTTGTACAAGAAGAGAGCTGGGGGTTGTTTGATTACATAACGACCCTATTGAGTGGGAATGAAGGATGTGTGAAGGGGGGTAAAAGCCCCCTCACAATAGGATAAGCCTTATCCCTCCTTGAAAGTGATTGTGTAGTCTTCCATTTGAGACCCAAGTTGCATCTGACTCTTAAAGCGAAGTTTTTCTTCTTGATCAACATACAAAATACAGGCATACTGTACACCCTGTACGTACATTATGTACATTGTGTATACAGTATGTAAGGCTGCATTTAACTAAATTGTTTATAGGCCTGCAAAACGTCAAATCTAAGTTTGCATCATTTTTGTTCTTCTCAAAAATTAGTTTTTAGATGATACCCTGCCTACACTGTACAGGTCTAATGTACATGTACATTGGCTACCTGCACCTACATACAATAGTACATGTATTGTACAGTGTACATGTACATATTTATCAAATTAGGCAGAGACCAACACTATTGGGGTCTAGTGCACAAACGCCCCCTCCCCTTATCCCTCTAGACTCCTAAAGTTCTGAATTTTAATGGACCCAGTTTACATTATTTGTACACAAACCCCGTACATGTACATTGTAAGTCATGGACCCTCGAATTGGGGTTTGATTTTCAAGACTTCGTGAAACCCTTTTGGTGAGAAAGGTGTTTGTTGTGTGTTACCTCTGCCAGCCTTTTGTCCTTTAAATTGGTCTAATAGTCAAGCTGGGCTTAAGATTCGGCTTTGTTTGCCAAGGACCATCTTGTGAAAGGAAGAGGGAGATCCGTTAACAGTTATGTCCTGTGAATGTGTGGTGATGACTCTCTTATTGTCCAAGGAGAGAGGCCATGAGATTGCTGGACAATCATGTGGACAGTTATGTTCTTGCATCAATTGCTTGATCATTCTTTCTTGGGGAAAAAAAAGTGTTTGTTTGGAAACAGGCATCTTGGGATTTCAAAGAGAGTGAATTGATCAGGGGGTGGAATGTTCTTGGGAGAGAAAAGAACGATCAATGAGGAATTTAATGGGAGACACATAACAAATGCCATATTGTTTTACAAGGTCAGGATTCATTGAATGGGGGAAGGGGGGGGGGGAGGATGGAGGGCTGCAGCTCCGCAGCCCCCATTTTTTGAGTAGACAAATACATTGCCATACAGTTGCAATGCAAATCAAATTAAAACAAGTAACATTCCGAAAAAATGTCATGATATTAGGATTATATCTTTAAAAAAACAAAAAACAAATAATGCTTGGTTGCATTTTTAAATTTAAAGAAATGCAGACAAAAATCTGGAACAGAAAAAGGCAGTATTATAATGAAACTTTTGGGGAATTTTTACATCTTTTAGAACATGGTAGTCTAACTGTTGAATAATCTTCAATTTTGGATATCAATTGTAAGCCTACTGTGCATACAGTACATGTACAAGTACAGCATGATGGTTTGGTAATATTGATGCCTTATTTAAAACCTTTAGAAGTAATGGCCTTACATAACTCTGGATCGAGCTGGTAGAAAATAGCCAGGTTTACATGGCAGTCTGTTAACTCTTAAGTATTACATGTAATGTTGGTTGTAGTTTTAAACATTAATGTGCAACTTTAATTGTAAAATTGAAGCTTCGTTTAAAACCTTTAGAAGTATTACAGTCTTACATGTACATACAGTGTGTAACTCTGGATCGAGCTAGCAGAAGATAGCCAAGTTTACCGACAGTCTTTTAACTCTACATGTATGTATTAGGTTGTAGTTATTAAAATTTCAAGTTGTCTTGTAGTAATAGGGACCTTGAGGAAGCACTTGAGGTTACGAAAATTGAAGTTTACTCAAAGTTACAAACCACAATAGATTTTGAGATTAGCACGATAACTACAAGCAGCAGGGCTTCCAAATTCAAAGTTATGTGCTGTTCAGACGCAATTAACTTCAGGGCTACCCACATGAATGCTTTCCTGGCTTGAAGTTTTAAACTTTGAATACTCATCATCATTGTTTAAATAGTGAAATGTGTTTTATAACTTCAAACTGACAGTTTTTAAAACAAGGATGGTACCATGTGAATGTACATTTGTACATGTAGCTACTGTGAAATGTGAATTGATAATTAAATTGTCCTCATTGCGTCAAGTTAATTAAACATTACTACAATTCCTGATTGATGAGAGCTTGATTTTTTGTTTTCTTTTAACATGAAAGCATATACATTGTTCATGTACAATGTATGCTTACTTTTGAGGTACATCAAATCCAGGTCACTTAATCCCCAGGACAAAAAGATTGAATCAGATTTTCTACTTTGTCAATTTCCTTTGAAATTCTGCAACCGATACTTCTTTTTATGGTTTTGAAGGTTGAGCAGTTTCCATTTTACTCTCAGATGTATCAAAACACTTCGCAGGGAAGGATCTCACCAAGGACACGACCAAAGACTGTATATATTTCCTGCAGTTTGGCTGCAGGTCTTGAAAATATTTATCAAATAATCAGTAAAAATGTACCCTTACTCCATTTTGAACTAAAACATCTTTTCAAAGGCCTCGCAATTTGCACAACCCCTCTCCCTCTTACAGTATGATTTATACAGAAATAAAAGAGTTAGCAAGAGAGGGAATAACCCCTAGAACATCGGCAAGGAGATTTATTGTTTCAGCTTGTAGTCCTTTAGCTACCCTTCAAGGTACAAACATGAATATGTCCATGTACATGTACATGTAGTCTCGAGATTGGTAAAAGTAAAAAAGAAATGCTTGCAGAAGAATCCAACCAACTTTTTATTGAATGTTGAAGCATTCCGACACAGATGTACAAAACGGATGAGTAATCAACAAATACATGTACATATAAACAGGGAAATTGATGAGTGGTATGAACGATGTTCACATCGATTGAACCATTAATGTACCATCTATTAGAAAGTTGATCAAGACTTGTCACTTAATTTTGTGCCAATATTTCAGTGTTTCGGCTGATATCAAGACTTCAGCAAGTTTGGTAATTTGTAATACATTTACATTGTACATGTACATGTAATGTTATTTTGTAATGCTTCAATTAGGGGCTTGATACTAATAGGGGTTCGGTACACCCCCAAATAATACCTCTGGAACCCCTCCCCCAAAACCCCTCTAACACAGGACTCCAAGACTTTGAAGTTTGAAGTTGAAGGCCTATAGATGTAAATCTTAGCTTTTGTAGAAAAGGTTGATGTGGACTCTGTGAAGCCCTGTTTCTTAATTGGGTTAACATTAGATGAAAACTACTGTACATACTATAAGTGTACATGAAAAAAAGAAGAAAAAGAAAAGAAAAAGAAGATAGAAATAATTACAAACAAAAGATTCTTTCTTCACGTGTCTACATGTACATTTACAATTCTTGTACCGGGATTTAAAGATTAATGTACCTTTAAATCTAGAGGACCTTTGTGGAGAATGTGAGTCCCGTGACATGGAGCTCCTCCGAGCTGGGCATCGCATCGCCATCGCTATGTGCACCTGGCTCATTTACTATTCCCATCATGCTCTGCCTGACTACGTCGGTCTTTGATGAAGAGATACAGGTCTCCCCGCTGACATGTTTACCATATGACCCTTTCATACTTACAAATTGCCTGCATTAAGGCCGGGACTGATCAAAAATATTGGACTGCAGTGTGTACAGGGTACATGTACTGTACATGATACCCTTTCAGACTTGCAATGTATATACATGTACATGTACTGTATGATGAAGCTGGGAATGGTCTGATCTACTCTGTACATGTTTAATAGCCCTTACTTGTTTTGAAAGTAAAGACCATTCTATATTGAAATTTTTATGGAGAGTTTGATGGTTTTAACAGATTCCCCACTGACATTTTTACCATACATGTACATGTACATGTAGCCCTTTCATACTTGCAAATTTGGGACAGATTGGGACAGATCCACCCAATTGAAGAACATATTGCCCCTTTCATACTTGTGAATTATCTGCACAAAATCCATAAATAGTCAGTATAGAATGATCTCAGTAAAGAGGTATTGAGGTTTGAGTGTACTACACAAATGGAACGATCTGCCAGCAAATGTAGTGCATGCTGACAGTCCAGAGAACTTCAGGGACTATACTACTCCTGAGGCATCTAAACTAATGCCTTTTAATGTCCCATTAAACATCATTTGTGTACCTCACACCGCTTGCAATCTACATGTATGCCTGATATCCTGATATTTATCATGATAAGGATGCATGTGTAGAGCCTTAGACCTATTAAATGTATCTACACTGTATATCATGATAAAAGTTTATTGATGCCCTGGTTTACATTTATGTCATTTGCAGAAAAAATGTTGATTTTTCACTGATATCAATATATTTATTAATTTACACTGTATGTATCCTTTTTTTAATTTTTTTGTTTATATATTATGATTGTAAACGAATCTGCAATTAAGCCATCAGGCTGCAAATGATTTTTTATCAATAAACCGTATTAAATGAGATAAATTTAGTTCATCTTCGTGATACATGTAGGCTACAATGTACTGTACATTTAAAGATTACTAGAAGAAGAAGAAGAAGAAGAAGAAGGAGGAGGAGGAGGAAGAGGAGGAGGAGGAGGAGGAGGAGGAGGAGGAAGAAGAAGAAGAAGAAGAAGAAGAGGAAGGAGAAGGAGGAGGAGGAGAAGGAGAAGGAGAAGAAGTGACATGCTTAATACTATGAAGGGCTAACCCTTTCATACTTACAAAGTCCTTCCTTCAAAGGCAGGACTCGTCTGCATTTGACGATCTTCCATCTTACATGTTTGCAAGAACCCTAAAAGCTTGTAACACATACTGTACAAGTATGTTTTGGTAAACTGCAGCAGTTTACCACTGGAATTTTTAAAAGGGTGCTGGGCTTCACATTTTTGTATTAAAGAAAAAGCTGTTTGCATGAGCCCTATATATCATACATGTATGTATAAAAACTTCAAAATCTTGGGGGTCTGGACTTAATATTCGGTGCCCATGTGTCCCGGGCAACTGTCATGAAGTTGGTGCCTAGTGCATAATAAAAAATACAGAACATGTACTGTACCTACATGTATTGCATTGCATTTTCTTTTAATTGTCTGACTGACTTGGTTTGCTGTAAGATGGTGACCCACTCTTGAAGACATTTGCACAATTTAAAAAAAGAAGGTAAAACCATTGCCTATCCAGTGTGCCCATCCAGTGTACTGTAGCCTGAGGATGATAAGCGCATACCGAACGTATCCAATGGCTGAAGACAGCATCCGTACTGTAAGCAACATGGATTGAGGGTAAATATGAGCGAATCATAATAAGATCATTGCAGAGTTGAGATGGATTTGGAGGCGATGACAGACAGGATTAGGTAGATGACAACCATCCATCCATCCTCTTGCTAGCATACAGCGTTGCTCTTAGGCAAGGGTACCCCCTCCCCTTCCCCCTTTGTCTAAATAAACAAATAAATAAATACACAGAAAGATGTATATGGGACATGTGCGCGATATCTATTTGGTCCCAATAGATATAATAATTTACCAAATATATCAATTACATGTAGTAGGCGGTTTCCCGGCAAAATTTGTATCATCCCGTATTGGTCAAAACATATTCTTTCACTTGATTGGTATAATAAGAGCTTCCATTTCATTTTTTGAGAGGGGGGCGTTTCCAAAACTGATCTATACCTTTAAACTTCAGTACAGTGCATGTGTATAGGACAGATTCATATGAACATACATGTACTGTAGCTACTGAAAGTGTTCACAGCTGAATGATAAAATCATTTGGGTTTTGTCAATAAAACAAGCGGGACACTACCTAATGTACATTGTACATGTACGTTAGTTTTTCTGAATTTATGTTCTATCATAAAAGTGAAATGACTCGCTCTGAAACTCAGAGGTCTGTCCGAAGAAAATCGTCTGCTGAGTGATTCCATATGAAACAATGAATAAAATTGTTGAGGGAGGCTCATTGGCTTGAATTGTTTGTGTCTGACCCTGACGTACAGTCCAACGATTTTCAGAGCCAAGAGAGGGAAGTGTTTTGGGAAGTGGGAACAATATGTTGTTATAGTTTAAGCGTTATTGGTGCGGTCTGACCAGCCCTTTAGCGTACCTACATGTGTACATGTACATTGTACATGTAGGTGTCCTAGGCTAGGGGTCAGGGGGCACCCCTACCCTTAAACGAAAAAGCATAGAAATAACCATCTACCAATTTAATGTTTTTGAAATAAAAAGTCTTGAGATTTGAATTTAATCATGGTGGTAGACTGGTAGTGTTGGTGTTGATGTATATTTATATATATATATATATATATATATATATCTGTGTTTAGAGGAAAATATTGCACAGAAGAAATGAAATAGATTGAGAAGAACGCACCATCGCTGGAATCAATAACACAACTACTTGTCTGATGATGCATGGAAGCCTACCAAATGTACACGTAGCATCTACAAATGTAATGTATATTTTCGTTGGTCGTAATGTGTAACTTATGACTGCAGGCCATGTTTTATGTCCTGTCTATATGATTTATGGCAAAGTTATCCTCCACGTACATTGTACAACCTGTACATGTGTGCATGTACCTGGATGTACATGTACAATGTACAGTAGTTTATTCGGGCAAAACCGACATGTGAGTAATCTGGCTGTCCCCCTCATACTAGACATTCTTGCACGTGTTTATAAAGAGGATGTTGATAAGATTTGAGGTCAAACTATCACAATCGGAGAGGTGTTTGCACGTAGACAGAATATCCAGTAACTAAATCAGTGGGGTTTGTTCTAATACTAGTAAGGTTGTTTCACACATAGAATAGTGTAATAGGGAAATGATTTTGAACTGCCATCAGAATCTCATGTTCTGCGTGTAAACAAGAGAAATGTCACTCATTAGTTGGTTTCTAAATTGTAATTGCAGTTCAAGTCTTTGCTATCACGTTTTGTTTTTGTTTTGTTTTGTTTTGTTTTGTTTTGTTTGTTTGTTGTTGTTGTTTTTTTTTTTTTTTTTGGGGGAATAACTGCCATTATGATCTGTGTGCTCCTGTAACAGAGGGTACATACATATACGTAGATGTACTGTACATGTACATGTACTAGAGTGCATGGTAGTGTACAGTGTACATCAAATGCCAGCTGAAGGGAGACAAAAAGTAAACAGATTTGTGATCATTGAGATTGCAATCATAAGTCATATCTCACTATAACTTTAACCCTGAACAAACGTTTTATCTTAGTAATATATGACGGAATAGATTTGTTTCATACACGGGTTAGTTGTGTAAAAACCTGTTTGCAATAATTATATTTAGGGTGAATGTATGATTGAAAATTATCTTGAAAGGAAAATATAAATTTTTGAAATTTTTTAGTACCGTAAATCTCCGTGTACATGTATAAGGCGCACTTTTTTGCCGCCGAAAAAATTTGAAAGCCGTTCTTATACGTTTTTTGTTTGTGCCCTCCACCTGGCACTTTGCCTGGCAATGTCTCCCAGCTCAGTAATCGGTGTGTTGACTCACCACTCAGAAACTAGAACAACACTCAAATTTGTCTGTCATCTTGGTTTGAAAGTAATCTTTCTAATACATAGATGTCAGTATGTAGTTTATAATAATTCCTCGATACTTCACAGTGTTGCCAATTTGTGTTTCACTTTAATGACAACTTCAAAAATTCATAACTTTCCCATTTTTAATCGGTTTTTGCTCATACTTTAACTGATGACCTGTATTTCTCATTTTTCTGCTTCTATTAAAGGTACATGTACATGTATAGATCAGTTATGGAAATGCCCCCCTCTCAAAATGAAATGGAAGCTCTTATTACCAATCATGTGAAAGAATATGTTTTTACTAATACGTGATGATACAAATTTTGCGGGAAACCGCCTATTAATTGATATATTTGGTACATTATCATATCTATCCGGACTGGATAGATATAGGGTAGTCCCATATACATCTTTCTGTGTACAGTGCTTGTAACTTTACCAAGACTGGGCCAAATTTCTTATCATTTTGATGATTCCAGAACCTTGCAGAACACACCAATACTTATATGCTAGATGATCAACCTTTCGTGATCGATTCCACAACGTTTCTTTCACAATGCAATCGCATGACCAGAACTGGTCTATACATGTATGTACCTTTAAACACTACGATTGATATTAAAGAGTTTGTGTCTTCCAGCTCAGGACTTCTCCTGTAAGAAGTAGAAATGGACTGTGTATGGTCACATGCTACTTGAAAGCACTTTGCCTGTAATTGAGAACTGTTTTTGCTGTAAGCGATACAGAATTGAAACTATTTGTATGAGGAAGGTTTTGCTTTATGCTTTGTATCACATTTCCTCTTGGTATGCATGTAAAAGTGCCTGTAAATCACAGAGCATTTTCATATTCGCTCCTGAAAAAGGTCAAGTCCTGGGCCCTGTCTTATAAACAGTTGGGATTTATCCAAATCAATGGCAAGTCCTCCAATCAATAGCAAGTTTGCAGTCTCCTATCTCTTATGAACGTACATGTACATATACATGTAGTTGTGACTTTGTGAACTTGGGGTTGATATCAACTCTTTATAAGACGGGACCCTGATCTGTCCAATCTGCATGTCAGATCATGCTACACGTACATGTACTGTCCATTACCTTCCATACTTAATGTACATGTAGGCATACAGCATCTACGGTGTACATACATGTATATTAGAATGCATCGCATCTGCTTTACATGTGCCTTTGTTTCCCACTCTTTCTGCTTTGATTTCCCCCATCATCCTCTTGTCATAGAGAGCCCATCCTCCGCATCCATGATGAGAAACCTTGATCCACATCAAGCTACGTGAATACTATTTCTTTTTACAAAGAAACCATTTCCGATGAGGAAGAGCAATTTTTGTTGCAAGATCAGATTTTGGGAAGTGCAAAAACTCAGTATTATGGCAATTGTGGTTCTTTCGTTTGGCGCCATTAAACTTTTGCCAATCTGAACGACGTAATAAAAATGCTAGAACATTTCCTGCACGAGAAAGTTTCTGGTTTTTATTATAGAGGTAATTATAGAGTTAGTATTCTCGATTCCAGACTCAACCCAACTCATTTTTCATCAATCAGAGATAACATTCCTATTGCCTGAGAGCAAGGCTATAACTGTTGAGAGCACACATTCATGAATATAACCATGAGCTGTGAAGCATGTTCTTGCTAATGCAGTTCTCACCGTTTGATTTGACACAAGTGGCACTTACTTTACAAAAGTAGATTTAAAGATAAACGTTAGATCAGGGGAGTGCTTCACAAAGACTAAGATGGACTTAAGTTGGACGTGAACTATGGCAGGCCGTTCATGCCACTGGTTGCTCTCACCATTCCTGGCATTGGTCTCTCAAGGGACGTACAAATCGTGGTCACAAACCTACAGAATTCGCCTTTTTTGATAGTTCATTATTGAAGGAAAATATATTATCCAAAGATCATAATTGAGAGACCAATCGTGAGAGCAACGAGTGGCATGAACGGCCTGCCATAGCTCAAGTCCAACTTAAGTCGATATTAGTCTTTGTGAAACACCCGCCTGGTCATATGATGATATTATGCATGACAGTGTGTATATGAAAGTTATTCTTTTAATAATTGTTGGCTTAGGTTGGGTTCAGGTTGGGTTCAAGTTGGGTTTAGGGCTACATGTAATGTTATGGTCAGGTGTGTAGTGTTTGGTCCATGGTTGACCGTTGAAGTTATAAATGTGATTTGTGTTTGAAATGTAGAAATTGACGTCAGAGCAAGTATCGCTGGAGCATGATGCTATACAAATCAGTGAGGTTTTTCTTGCATCATTACTAGAACGTAAGATTGCCTTTAAAAAAAGAGTGCTTTTGGCATGATGGGAAGAGGTAGAGCATGCCTTGGCATGAGAAGATGAGGTAATGAGACCGGTAGACTTGAGATGCGGAAATGAGATGACTCAATCACTTCAAATGATGAGCGATGACAGGAGGGGAGGAGGAGACCAAAAGGGTTGGAAGATAAGATGAGAGGAAAATGAAGAGAAGATGAAAGAGGAGAGTAGGATGAATATAAAAGTACTGAAGATGAGATGATGTTGAAGGAAAGATGGGCACTGTGAGGGAGGAGGAGGAGCCAGACATTTGGATGAGAAAACGAGATGGAGATGAAGACAAGATGAAAGAGGAGAGCAGGATAAATCTAAAAGTGCTGAATATAAGGTGATGTTCAAGAAAAGATGGACACCGAGAGACAGGAGAAGGAGCCAGGCATTTGGATGAGAAGATGAAAAGAGGCTGGAAAATAAGAAGAGAAGGTCATTAGAGCAGAAAAGGATGATATGAAGAGAATAAGAAGATACAGAAGGAAAGATGGCACTCAGAGTGAGGAGACGAGCCAAAGGTTTGGATGAGAAGAATATGAAGAAAACAAGTAAAAGAAGGTCAGCAGAAGAAAGAGGAAAGAGGAAAAAGATGATACTGTATGAAAATAAAGAGAAGACGCAGACAAAAAGATGAGCCTTGACGAGGAGGAGGAGGAGGAGGAGGAGGAAGAAGAGACAAAGAAAAGATGGAGTGTAAGTCAAAGTTTTAAGATAAGAAGATGACAAGAAGATGACAAAAATATGAATAGAATATGAGATGAAGATGATGAGGAGAAAGAAGAGTATGAGATGAAGAGGAAGAGGTGATAATGATAGCCATGAAAGAAGGAAGGAGGAGACCAAAAGGGTTAGGTTTCCAAGAGAATAGAAGATCCGATGAGGATGAAAGGAGAAAAAGATGAAAAGAAAAGTGATGAAGATGAGATGATGAACAAAATGGTTGGATGATGAGAGGGGTTGAGGCTGGAAGAGAAGATGACAGGAAGATGAAGAGAATATAAGATGAAGATGATGAGAAGTAGAGATAAAGATAAGAATAAAACAAGAGGATTAGTTGAAGATGAAGGCAAAGTGTGGAAATTTGACCCTACATGTATCTGTCAACGAGAGGGTACTCGTGATCAGAGTTTTGCCTAATATAGTAATGATACTGTACAACCAGACATTTTTTTTTGTACCACATCAAGTTTTATAACGAGAAACTTTTTAGATTTGCAAAAATACGGTCTTATGTAAATTGTTATTTCACGCCATGGCCCATGAAACCCCATGAATAGTAACCACTTTTAGATTTCGCCAACATTGTATGCATGCTACCTGTTTCATAATCATAGTAGTATTTTGCAATGTACACTGTGTTACAGTACATGTTTTGTAGCGAAACGTTTGTATACATAACGTTTCTCCTTGTCTGAGCTTGGAGAAAGCCACTGAAACTGGTTTCCATGGTTGAATTGCAAATGCATGTCATCGCTTAGTGATAACAAAGACGCTTAGTGCTAGTAAATATTATTTGAGAGGCTTAACCTTTTTCTCGTTGGCTCTTCCATCTATTGTACATTGAAAGCTGTCATTTATGAAGAGATATGATTTATGTCTTTTACTTTCCACTTTGCCATGGGGATAGGAAGTTCATAGTTATATAAATATACTGTACATGCACATGTACATGTATGTACCAATGGTGTTTGAAAAGACTTGGTGGAGAGAGAGTGTGAGAGAGAGAGAGGTAGCGAGAGAGAGAATTAGAGAGAGAGAGGGAGGGAGAGAGAGAGAGAGGGAGGGAGGGAGAGAGAGAGAGAGAGGGGGAGGGAGAGAGAATTAGAGAGAAAGGGGGAGAGAGAGAGTGACAGTGACAGAGTGACAGATAGAGAGTAAGAGAATGAGAGACAGAGAGAGAAAGAATGAGAATGAGAGAGAGAGAGAAAGAAAGAGGGAGAGAGAGAGAGAGAGAGAGAGAAGGAAAAAGGGGGAGGGGGGGGGGCTGATATACAGACTACATGACATGTACATGCATACACTTTTCCAGAGGAAGCAACATTAATCTACATGTATTTATTTTTTCAACCGTTGCCATGGTAATTGGTAAATGTTAATGTCCAACTACGGAGAAACAAGTGAGCTAGTGTATCCCATCAATGAAGTTGCATTTGGCTGCGTTATTATTTCTGCACTTAACGTTTTAGAATCGTATTCTTGTTTGCTGTAATTTACAAATTTTAGATCAAATGGAAAGTTTTAGAATTCAATCTTCCAAATATGAACAATGATCTGCTGAGAGCCAGAAGGGAATTTACCTATATGATCCCTATTCAATTCAATTCAATTTTATTTCATTCAGTTAAAAAAAAAAAAAACATTACATGTACATGTACATGTACATGTACATATAACAATCAGATACATGTATATTACATAAAATACACATTCAAAACATATTGGACAAGGACATATTAAAGAATAAACTGAATTGGCTGCAACCTGAAAGGAAACATGATCCTTAGGTGGAGGTGGTGGGGAGGGGGAGGTGGTGAGGAGGCAGGGGTAGATGATTCCATGCGCAATACTCATTCTGTTATATCTGTGTAATTATTTTATTCATTTGGACGCCTGAATCAACAAGCTACAAGCTTTCTACAGGTGCTCCCTTTTCCTGCTACTCATTTTCACAGTTTGTTTAAATTAACTTAATTTACAGGGTGTAATGCTCATAATTTGTATATTTTGATCTGTCTGTACTAGATATCACATGTATATTATATTTGTTCGTTTTTAATGGAAATAAAGTCTTTTGAATTGAATTGTTGGTTGACCCATTTTTGATAATAAAAAGTATGAAATATATTCCCTAGATATACATGTGTTCTATACAGCATTACAGGAAAGCTTGAGTGGCCCAACTTTATTATGCACCCAATGTACATGTAGCTTGCAGGCATAAACACTTGTGTCATAGAGTACCGAAGCTGTGACGTCATAAAAATCTATTTTTGGAATTTCTCAATTTTTTGTTCATTTTCGAAGAGCACCAAATGTCAAATGTCGAAAACCAATTGAATATGTTAAGTATTTGCCGAGATATGACCATCTGAATAAAAAGATTGCCTATGGGAACTCAGTGTTATATTGCTCTGGCTCATAACATTAGGAGCCAGAGCAATATAACACTGATTTCGCATAGGCAATCTTTTTATTCAGATGGTCATATCTCAGCCAATACTTAACATATTCAATTGGTTTTCGACATTTGGACATAATTTTTGGTGCTCTTTCGGAAAATGAAGAAAAAATTGAGAAATTCCAAAAATAGATTTTTGATGACGTCACACTTCAGCACTCTATTGGCAATGCGTAACAGACCTACAGGTACACAATTAGGAGACTATATGCATAGACTGTGCAGTCAATAGACACTGTACTGTAGCTAGCTGCTTCTTTTTTGAGGTGTTGTCTAGTGGATAAGTCAGCCGACTGCAGATCACAAGGTACGGGGTTCAAATCCCAGCCTGACACTAACATCCTTTGGCAGGACGTTTTAAATCTACATTTGCCACTCTCTACCCAGGTGTTAAATGGGTACCCGGTAGGATGTAGTTTGCTCAGCATTGTGAGCATCTGTAAATGACGCCTGGCTGGAATGCTCCCCAGGGAGTGGAGAATGTGCATACATTGTGTGAGGGCAAGCCTGAATCCCATGACCGGGGTAATAATATATAGATCTGTAAAGTGCTAATAGAGACATCGTTGATGTACATGTACAGTATGAAGCGCTACATGTTTATACACTGTACATGTACAGTACATGTATGTAAAAGCAAAATATTATATTATTATTATTATTATTACTGTAGCTGCTTCTTCTTTGACACAATCAGAGACTGACAGACTTGGGCTGAAGACTTCATGGAATTGTGTTCAAGTGTCAAAGAAGAGTCTGTGCTAGCAGAATACACGCAGTGCTTCGTGTTGCAACGCACGTTGTCATCCAAGAATCCCAGGATGAGTGTTGTGTTTGAAGGGGAGGAAAGGAAATGAAATTAGGCTGAATTATTCTGTTGTGACCGTGATGTCTTTTTTTTATTATGAAATACACAAAAAGGAGGAATTTCACATGACCTCACTTTGAACTTAATAGCTCATTTATTTTATGGCTGATAGAAAGGCCATTGGTGGTAGTGATGGCGTAAGGCCAGGGTAAAAAACCTTGTAACTAGTCTGCTGAAAGAATGAAGGGCGTTTTAATAGACAATTGTACTTTACTGCAGAATTAATGTCCTTCTAGCATTAAACAGACAGTGTATTTCATGTGTCATGTGAGTGTCTGGCTGACATCGGTTTCCGTCTGGGGAAAAAAGAAAAAAGAAAAACATGAGTTTTGTCCAAGTCTACTTCTCTTTTTCATTTTGCTTTCGTTTTGCATTTTAATGAGGTTAAATTAGCACTTAAAGGTTGTTGAACAGGACATGAACATTGTTGTAGCGTTTGAGTAAGACTTGACATGTACACTGTACAGTACATGTACATGTACAGTATACAGTATGTAATCCATGTACTGCATTGAGAAAACAACCCCTTTTCAATTTATTATCTTGATTGAGTGTATTTTCCTCCTTTATATTTCTAGTGCTGCAGTTTTTACACGTTGGAGAATTTACATGTAGCATCTAGTCGCATTCAGTTGAAGCCTCATTCCAGTATACCACTTCCATATCCATTTACATTTTATGTGCAACTACATGTACCATTTCTTCTCAGAATCGATAGACATTGGCGTCCAAAAATCAATGTTAACTTGATTCATGGTTATTCACATTAGCTCCTAAACATGTAAATTGGATATTCTTTCCGTTCAAAACATTCAATTGAGTTTCGGGGGTGCAGCAATTAGAATTTAGCATGCATTAGCAGCCTTCGCCTTTGGAGAGTGCATAGCTGTATCAACATGTACATGTAGCATATATCCATTCACTATGTAAACATGAGTCACATACATTCAAACCTGTCTTTAAAGGCCACCTTAGGGAGGGAATGGGAAAGTGACCGCTTTAGATCCTCTACATGGCCTTTCTATACAGGTTTCTCTCATTTGTCTGCTTTTATTATAAAAACCTACTTAAAATCAGGATGGACTTCCCTTTAAAGATACTATGTCCCTTTTGCAGCCAACATCAAATTCTGTAGAACTTTGCAGGAATTATGAATATGTCATGTATGTCCTATCTGTGAAATTTAAACGTTAGCAGTGTCCTAATATTCAAATTATGCAAGGAAACCCTTGCAGACGGACCCTTGCAGACAAACCCTTGAAGACGGACAGTCAACCTGTCCGAAACGTCGAGTCTACTCTCCTGCTCCTGCTCTGCAACTCTACTCGCCAACTCAAGCCAGCTTCTCCCATCTACTCAACTCTCTAACTCAATCCAGTCTTCTACTCAAACCCCTCATCCTGTCTACCACTTTCTGGTTTACAGTCCTTTTCAGGACTATACTCACTTCCGAAAGATACTCTTCCTTCCAACCTCCACTTTTCTCGCCTTTCCATTTCACCTCTATTTCTATCCACTTTCCTTAGTCCTTCTAGGACTTTACACATTATGTATGTAAACCTCTTCCGCGATATTCATACCACCATGCAAACCTTCAAACATCATCTGAAACCCGTTTACTTGCTAGACTTCACTGTCAGACAATATTGAGTGACTGACTGGCTTTTTTTCATCTTTGGTAATAACATACATAAAATGAGCTGTAAAGGGTACATGAGCATTTGTCTACATCAATAACCCACTTCTTGTAATGGCCAAAATTAAACTGATTGAATCTTTGCGCAGCATAAAACGTACGACCATTCGGTACAATGGTCTGAAAATCAGACTATTACTTATTGGCTCTATAGCTCCTAAGTCGATTCGACAACTAATAGTCGTTATTTTCCCACTTAAAGACATTTTCAAGCCCCCTTTTTTAAAGGGAAGTTCTAAATTAGTATTGTCTTTCAAATGCCGTTGGAATTTAACCTTTTCATTTTTTGGCCTGCAAATGGGACATAGTACCTTTAAAATATATGATGCAGAGTAGAGAGAGAGAGGATTGAGTAGATATGAAATGAAGATAGATGCTGTTGAGAAGGTTTCTCATGTCTTTCATTCCTTGTATGCCTGCCATGTTATTGTTTACAGCATACATTTCCACTCTCCTGGGCACTACGCCAATGTTCACGTACATGTTCTGGCACTCTGTATCTAGCGTATCTACTCAAGATGTTCATGTATATTATGTGCCTGTAAACTTCATTCACACAAAGATCAGCACTTGTCTTTGCCTTCTTTTCTTCTCCCCTAACCTCTCTGGCACACCTGTGTGTATGACTCCATCCTTACGATGCAATGGTTTACAGCATACCCTCTCCATACCCTCTCTTGAGCCTCGTGTGATACTCTTCCTCCAAGGTGTATTGCGTTTTGTGTTGCAGGGCAACATAAGTACAGGGTGCATCATGAAATATACATTGAGAGAGAAATTTCCTCTTTCGCGTTTTATATGATACTCTTAATTTAGTGTAAAGTGTGTGGGGTTTTGTGTTGCAGAATTACAAAAGTGCAGGGTGCATCGTAAAATATATTCTGAGAGAGAATTTCCCTCTTTTGCGTCATATGATACTCTTCCTCCAAGGTGTATTGCGTTTTGTGTTGCAGAATAACAAAAGTACAGGGTGCATCATAAACTATTGTATTATTTGTAATATAGAACTGTGCACATGAATTGCATATTGTATCATTTAACTTGATATTTTATTTGACCCAAGTTCTTGAAGGGCTATCATTTTATAGAGTACAGGTACCGACTACCAGTACATTGTTTTCAGGGCTCATATTAAAAAAACCTGAAGGCCAGTTGTCCAACTATAAAGATTATAGCACCAGCTGTCAGTCTACAGATGCCTCATAAAGTTCTGTCATTTTATTTGATGGGGTGATCATCAGAGCAGGTTGACCCGAGCCATGTGTACTACCGGTATAGCCCATGTACAGGTACATGTAATAAGTTGACAACTTTTGCATGAATATGTGCCCTGATGTATACCAAAATCTTAGATGTGGTCGGTATGGTTGAGAGCAAAATAGTGTGGAGTTGCCCTGAAGTGTTAAACATGAAGTGTGAACAAGGCCTTTTGTCTAGATGAGCCCCACTGTGCAAATATTTCCTAGCGTAAATGAGAATTCCAAGCGAGCGCAATGCCTGCATGATAACAGATCTCATCTCAGCCCATCAGCCCCCGATTGGCGGACAGCCCTGTCGTCAATTGAGTGAGATTTCAACACCGATGAATCGACGATGTGGCGTCTTCTTCTTTTTTTGCGATGGCCGCCGCCGACAATGCATGGGCCAATGTTGCAGTGGAGCATTTGTTGATAGTTATCCGCGGGGGAGGCGTTTGTGAGGAGATGGGGCAGAGAATCGCATGCTGTGTCGATCTGTCCTCTAGGAATGTATTTAAGAATCTGTCTAGCGCTAATAGGAATGGGAGGTAGCACTGTGAATGGGATAAAGTGCAGTGAACAGTAGGAAGAAATATAGGAGAGGGAGGATATGGATGAGGAAGAGATATAATGGAATTTCCTTGTGACATATCTATCCATCTTCTGTTGAAAGCATATGAGTTATGCCCTTCTGGCCCCATGCAGGCTTATGTTTCTCAAACACCATGTATTTGTAGGTTAGGCCAAGTAAAAATTGATGCCTAGTTTTTGGTCTCCACCCACTGAACTTTTTCCTTTCTCCTGTTTGCAGTTCTTTGATATTTTTGCTATAACATGAAATTGACAAACTTCTAAGGAAATGTATGGTTCAAGGGATCAATAAATTATTGAATTGAAACATTTACGACTTGATTTGAGGTTTTGTGGTACCTGAACAATTGAGCTTTAAAAAAAAAGTTGTTTACATGGGCGAGAAAAATACATAGCGATTGATGTGGAACTTTTCCTCCTTTAAAAGAAAGTATGGATTAGAAATGAATTTTATTCATTTTATGCCTGTATTGGCCGATTTTGTATTGATTTCATTCATTGAATTAGTACGCTGACCCGTTAATCTTGTAGTGGTGATCAATTTGTATGTACACCCATATTTTCCCAGCCTATTAGTAGATAATCATCTATAGAACTTTTCTAAAGATAAGAGAATAAGATATAGGTGGAGGGATGGACAGTTAATATTATTAGATACATAAGATAAGATGGAGAGAGAGAGAGAGAGAGAGAGAGGGGGGAGTAGGAGAAAAGAGTGGGATGGAGAAAGAGAGAGAAGAAGAGAGAAAGGAATAACAGGAGGGAGAGAGAGTAGGAGAAAAGAATTGGATGGAGAGAGAAGAAGAAGAAAGAGAGAGAGAGGAGGGTGGGGAGAATGTGGGGGGGGGGGGAGGAAATAATGAATTTGGTAAATCAATTCAGTAGGCAATACATGTACATGCAGGTAGCAAGATAGAAACATAAATAAGTCTCATTTCTCTCTCTCTCTCTCTCTCTCTCTCTATCTCTCTCTATCTCTCTCTATCTCTCTCTCTCTCTCTCTCTCTCAACCTTATTATATTAGACTATGGTATTTCTATTAAAACAAAAAAAGTATGATTGTATACAATTTGCAAGGAGTTGCATATTACTGTGATACAGATTGGCTTCAGTGCAGTGCAATGAATTGATTAGCTTTTCATATTGGGAAGTGATGTCTACATATGCTGATTAGAGAATCTGTTTTTTGAGGACATGTTTTGATTAGCAGATGGTTGAGATCGGAAGGAAAGAGATTGAGGGTGTGTTCACACTCTGTAGAAGAGGAGGTCTTAACCCTTTGACTCCTGAGTTCTCTCATTCCCATAGGTTCAATACAGGAGCCGCTCGGTTCCAACGGGTTAAATTGGAGCCCACTGGCCAGATCCAGTCTGCCATATGGCTGGATTTTCCTTGCTTCAAGTCCATATTAATATTAGAAGACTTGTTTGCTTAAGATTTTAATATGTATAATGTGTACTTGTGTTATTTTTTCATTGAGAAAAGAGAAAGAAATCATTATATTTTTAGTTTGAATCAAATGGTCAGCTTGTTGCAAGGGAAACCACAGAGTTGCCAATTTGCATTTGATGATAATGATTTTAAGAAGTCGTCATTTTCTTATCCTCTATCACATTTTCCTCAAACTTTCCCTACAATATATCTGTTCATCTCACTTTTCTGTTGTTATTATTTACCCAGCAGGGATTAGAGGGATTAGCATGGTCACTGACAGGTGGTTATCTCGTCAACTCGGCTCTCTAAGAGGATCATGGGGGACCAACAGGCACTGCTTAGGCACTGTTTTCTATATACATGTAGAGGGAGCAAGTAGTTACAAGTAGTACAGTGTGGCTTTAAAGCAACCAAATGTGAAGATGGACTTTCCCTTATTCGTGCTGTTCTTTTCAAACTCTAACTTCCTTGATCAAATGAAGAATACTCCTAATCATAAATCTTGTAAATTATGAATACTTCTTATCTGAACGCACCATCTTCGTGGCTCAGAAATGCTTGTTCCATATGCGCCCAAGTGAGAAATGGGTAGCACAGGCATATAAAGTGAATCTTATAATACGAAAGAGAGACACGCCACTTTCCGTGTATGGAGAAACCATATCAAAGATGGGCTGTTTTTAGTGCCAAAGTTGCCCGGGGTTGTTTTCGTCTATTAACGAAAGGTCATTTGTAGATTATAGGCCACCGTACCATTTCATAGGGTCGTAAAAGAAGAAGGTAATGATTTTAAGTGGACTGAGTGAATCGATCGATTGACCGCTGGAGTGTTTTTATTTGGGGTTAAAGCTCATTTCTTCTTCACACCATGAAGCCTATTATAATTATAATTATAATTTTCATCACATTTTTTTTTTTTTTTCAATCTACATATAATAAAGGAAGATTCCAGTAGCATTTCTAAGCTGTTTTCAAGTTTATCTACATACAGTGTATGCAATATTAAAGGGGTTGGGTATCTTTGTCTCAGATTCTAAACAAATCCTGGATTTAGCTCATGCTGCAATCATAATTATAAACCTTTAGGTCAGTCAGAATCTCATGACGTTTACAAGCCGATCGCCCGTCTGATTATCAAGATATTTACGATTGGAATTGGAAATTTCAAAAAACGTTTTCCCAACGGTTTTTATAAAACTACAGTCTATTGGGGGAAATGAGTATGGTAAAACTGGTCACTCAAAGATTTTTACTTTTTTGAGGCACTTCATGATCATTTTGAAACAAATAGGGCTTCAATATTACACCATATCACAGACGCTGATAACACGTAGGGCCATGCATCTCAGATTTGGCATTGTTAAACAATGTCTTTTATTAAAAAGAAATGAGATGTGAAAAGGAATTTACGTTCCGGCCAGGGATGTAATTTAAATTCTCATGTGTAACAAGCATGTGTATGTGTAGAATGTACATACAGACTTTGTGTGAGTGCAGTGGGTCAAAAGGAAGTCTGCCCTGATATTAAGTTGGTTTCTTAACAGTAGACAAAAAATGAGAGAAACAGAGCAGTGACAGTTTGAGCAAAATCTAAACTCCAGGCATTAATGTGCATGGTAAATACATGACCAGCTGGCCGTGCTCAGCTAAGGTACGCAGGAACATTACTGCGGGACATCGTTAAAAGCAAATTAGTAATTTCATGACGTAGCTTTCAAACATCTCTCCCATTTATTTTATACTAAAATTTTGAAAATGTCATTTGTGTTATTGTTGATGAAGGATTAGATCATTTCCATGTAGAAATGGC
This sequence comes from Mesocentrotus franciscanus, assembly GCA_037976565.1. Classification (NCBI taxonomy): domain Eukaryota; kingdom Metazoa; phylum Echinodermata; class Echinoidea; order Camarodonta; family Strongylocentrotidae; genus Mesocentrotus; species Mesocentrotus franciscanus. The sequence goes on along the minus strand of CP137681.1, from coordinate 3,487,255 downwards.
ATTAAAAAACATGCAATAATTTTATTCGGGGTGAACTTGTGAATTCCTTTTATATAGAAAATGAAATTTTATGACTTTTTGGTACAGAGAAATTAAGGAATATTAGCTTTCTTCCTAGTCTGATAGCGTGTCAAAGAATAATTTATCGCAACATTTCCTTAATGTGGTTTGGAAGGCATTTCTCGCTGACCACTTCCTGATCTGTTGTTTCAATTTTGCATTGAGCATTTCTCTTTATGTTATACTCAAACTTTCTTCCCATTTTCGTATCTTGATTAGAAACTTTTGAAAATATACGAAAGAACAACTGAAACCAGCTGTACCTCATCTTTATATGTAAGAAGCAACTATTAGTATTATCACATAAAATTCCTAGAAACCTTTCAGAAACATGTTAAAAAGCTTTTAGGCCATTACAAAAGAAAAACATGTTTAGCGTCCTGCCTTTGTGAAAAATAGGAAGGAGGAGGCCCTTTTTTTCTTTCTTTCAAAATGGCCGCTTGGTACATTTTCCCCGACTGGCTGGACAGCCAGTCGGGCTATTTTTCAAGATGGCCACCAGCAGTCATGTTTTTTTTGTTTTTTTAATTCAGAAAAAGACCATATTAGCAGTATGTTTTCATGTTTTTTCCTTAAAAAAAAAATAAAAATAAAATAAAATTGGAAGAAAAAAAATTGAAAAAAAAAAGCAGGCAGCCCCTCAAAAAGGAAGCGGGCGGGGACGCTAAACATGAACAAAAATTGTTAATGGCCTCATTTACTCAGAGTTACTATTGCTATTATGTTGTTAAATTCTGGAGAAAGATTTGGGTATTTTGTTTTGTATAACACCTTGAGTATTATTAAGTTATTAGATAAGTGCGCTTTATACGTAATTATTATTATTATTATTAAAAGGATATGAATGGTTTGATTTAATTTTTAAACTTTAATAAAAATGACTTTCAGTACAGCGTGTACTCAATGTGATGTTACATGTACATGTACAGTTAACAACTAAATTATTCATACCCTTTGTAAATTTGATGTTTTTTGTGATTTTTCATAACTCAAGATTGAAAGGTGGACTGGTTGAATTAGGGCCTTTGTTGAATACTTCTAGATGTACATGTAAGCTTTAAAACGTTACTCAGGACAAATCAATTTTCATATATATTCTTAAGAAATTACATAACTTGGTAAGGGAATGAATGATTAGTTATTAACTATTCATGTTACACTTCAGGTAATGCTTTTAAAATCCTAATTGAATCGGTAGCAAATAAATACCTTCACTCGATTGAATTTACCTCTCACGGTCTACATGTAGCTAATAGCAATTTCAAATGACAAAAGGAGGCCAGTAATAATGACAAATTCTAAGCCGTTTTTCACTAAATTAAATACACCTTGTTGGAAATGGCCAAACAAAGGATGAAAGGGCTCCGCTTTTTAATTAGACGTCACTTGGTTTTTTTGGTATACAGAAGATGATGGCTTTATCATATTTACCTGAATACTGTTTTATTGTTTGCAGAGAGCCAGAAGGGTGTTTTAATTAATACTATTACATAAATGTAGTGTTCTGAGATGTTGTGGTCTAGTGGATAAGTCACCGTTCTGTGAAGCACATAATAATAATAGTGGAGTATTGTATAGTGCTCATGTCTGGCACTTTGCCACTCCTGGCGCTCCATTATTATTACCCTGGCTTTATATACATGTAGCACGGCGATATCATTAAATCTATCATTAGAGTCAAGACCCTTGTGGCACTCGGCAGATGTTATTAATGTACCCCGGCTATACACGAGCCTTCACTGTGCACATGCTTGCATGCTCTGTGCATACAGGTGGCTTGCAGGATACTAGTATTAAAATGAAGTACACGTTTCGCCTATTTCATGAATTTTCAAATAGCATTGGCTTTTAATATGTCAAAAAATCCTGTCAACTAAAATGAGATTTTCATCTCCTTATACTGTACATGTACAGCTCCTTCAGAGATATATTATTCCATTTAATACCTTCACCCCCCCCCCCCTTCACTTAATACGAGTCACTGGAAAGCCATTTCTTCCCCTCTAGTCCCAGACATTTAGAACAGTGTCGTGTTTGGATTGATGCACCAGAGCTTTATAATTGAAATCGAGCCATGCATAAAATATCTTACCCTCGTCTGTCGATGTCTCATTATATATTGACGCACAGTAATATCAATGATATTGTACTGCGATGATGAATGGGGCCGTCAAGCGAGGCCCATGTTCGTGAATTTGAAAACGAGGTCCCCAGCGTCGATCTACTCGCCCTTGTTCGTGTAAATGTCATGAACGCCTATGCCAATGTATATATTCTTTCTGCCTTGACTGTGATATTGTCGAGTTTTATTCTGCATGTCCCTCATCAATCCCAAGGTTGAATTTTGCATTAGTTTGAAACTTCAGACACATGAGGTCAGAAAGATCATACATCATAATATGGTTTAGGGGGTAGTTGTCCCACAATCAATTTTGAGGTGTAGCCTATGAACTATCAGGTATTTAAACAAATTATTTAACGACTCATTAAATGTGCTACAGATATTCTTTTTTTCAGTAGTGTTATTAAAAAAAAATATATTGTTTGAGATTAGAAATGAAGAGAGAGAGAGAGAGACAGACAGACAGACAGAGAGAGGGGGAGAAAGAGAGAGACAGGGAGAGAGAGACAGACAGACGGAGAGACAGACAGAGAGAGGGGGGAGAAAGAGAGAAACAAAGAGAGAGACAGACAGACAGACGAAGAGACAGAAAAAGACCACCAGCGGAGTATTGACCCTTTGGCCCACTTCCATATTTCTCTTATTTAGGAAAGAGGGTATACATACATGTACACGTATATAAAAACAGAATAATGAACTTGAAAGAGCTTCTGTCCTCAATAACTTCTCGCACAAAAGCCCTTTTATCTGTCACCATTGACAACTATGCACTGAGATTTTGACTTGTCTGTACCCTTCCCGGAGGCAGAAATTGGTGGTACAGTTTTGGTAAAAGCAAGGAGTTACCAGCACTAAAAGTCAAGGAGGTGAAAAGAACAACTTGATTTACGTTGCTTGCTTGCTAGGTGCCTTGTCTGTTCCAGACATTGGTGATCAAGGCTTTCCATCTACAGTACTTCTATCTCTGGTTCTTTGTAATGTGACGTTACTTCTGTTACCAGTCGGCCTCATGAACTTATCCATGTTGATGCACTGTCTCCCTCTGCTTCTCTTTCCAAGAATTTTGCCTGTCAGCATCCTGTTTTCTCTGCCTTCTCCTCTCATAATATGCCCAATTTTATATTGAAGTTGTCTTTTCCTCACGATGTTAAGAAGGGATCTATCGACACTTATTGAGCACTTCTTCGTCATAGGTTTATCCATACTGTGGATAAACCTATGACGTGGTCTGTGGCCTTTGGCGCCAGAAGGGCCTTACATAAACTGTCTGTAAAAGTATATGTGTTGGAGTTAAAGTCTGTATCGCTCTAAACAGACATTGTATGGGGTTAGAATACATTACCGATACTATAATGATTCTCTATTATATTGAACTGACATGAACTTAACCTAATTGATAGAGTTTTGCTCATGAATTAAGCTCAATTCATAGAGTTTTGCTCATGAACTACACTCAATTCATTGAATTCATTTTGTTCATATCAACTTCAATGGATTTCTAAGTAACCTTAAAGAGAAGGTTGAGTTCTGGGAAGAGGTGAAAAATAATTTGTGAGCGTTATCATTGTACATGTATTATGCAAGTGTGGAATAACATCAGATAAAAAATGTTCCCTGAAAAGCATAGCTCTTCAAATGCCTTAATATTCTAAATATGGCATGTAACGGCATAAAAATCGGGACGGATTTTTATGCCACATGTTTGTATAGTCCCATATACAAATTTCTGTGTACAGTGCTTGTAACTTTACCAAGACTGGGCCAAATTTCTTATCATTTTTATGATTCCAGAGCCTTGCATTACACACCGATACTTATATGCTAGATGATCAACCTTTTCTGATCAATTCCACACTGTTTCTTTCACAATGTAATTGTAATCGCATGACCAGAACTCAACTTTATCCTTAAGCAAACAATAAACAAACAATAAAAACACTAATCAAGCAAACAACAACAAGTGAACAGACAGACAAAAAAAAGAAAAAAAAAATCAAATTCATACTTCCTATTAAAGGGAAACAACAGTGTGTTTATAATGAAAACCCAATCTATTTTTATACTCTCATAAAACAAGTACTGGTAGATGCACGTACATGTACCCGTACACCATTTCCCAAGTATTACCACTTCCACTGTTTATCCAATACAACATCCCAAGAACATTCAATATGTTGCTTCAGGCAGAGGCATGCTTCATGTCTGTATCTGTTATGAGATCATGTATTTGAAATACAGTACCTAGATTCCACCATCATGTTTCTTTACAATCATCTTCCTTGAACAAACAAGAACAAGATCACAATTTAATTCTTCTTTTTTGTCTCCTTTTTTGTCTCCTTCCTTCCTTCCTTTGCATCGCTCCTGTCTGACCTGTGGATTTCATCTTGCCTCTCTGTTCACGATGGATGCATAAAGCAGGTAAGTGACTGTCAGCTAAGATTTGTTTGTAGCTTTACAAAACCAACCACTCGCCAATATATACATATATTGTAGATCTTTTTTTCTTGGTCATCCCTTAAAGCCCATCTGCACTAGTTTGGCCAGGAGGGATTAGACCTCCCAGCAAGGTCACTGACAGGTGGTTATCTCATCAACTCAGCTCTCAATTAACATAAGAAAAAGAGGATCATGGGGGACCAACAGGCACCACTTAGGCATTGTTTTCTATATAGAGGGCGCAAGTATCTATAATAGTGCAGTGGGGCTTTAAAGAGAAGTTTGAGATCTGGTAAAGATGAACAATCAATTGTAAGCTTTAAATTATATTATGGAAGAGTTTTATCAGGATGGTTGTAGTAATGGTCTGCCAAATTCGCGTCTGAGAAAGATGTCTGAACTCTAGACATTGTAACTGTTACAGGTAATTTTTCCTGTTGGATGTGATACAAGAACTTTAAACCAAATGAAAGCTTCAATTAGATTGTTATTATTGAAGGAATGTTCCTGAAACTGAAGGATTGCTCTTCGACTGGCCCAGTATTTGAAATAAGATGACCAGAAAAAAAATAGCTGTAAAGTTTGGATCAAACTTTCATGCCACCTCTGCATGTATACCTGAATATTCATGTGATTTTCAGGAAGATTGAGCTATTTATCATGTTGAAGATTTTAAAACGTCAGAGTAAATGTCTTTGTTTGGCTTTGTTTGGTTGTTGTTGTTGTTGTTGTTTTTTTTTTGTTACTGTTTGTTAGGTTATTTTACTGTACTTTCTTAGGTTTTAATTACCTGTATATAGGGGTTCTGCTTCAAAATGCCAATTAATGGCCTGTGTGGTTCCCCCTCCAATTTTTTTAAATTTCATCATTGTGTTTTTTAAATAAATATGATGTCCTTTAATGTATGTAATTGCTCTTTTAGGCCAGTTTTTTGTTATGTTTTGCTGTTATTTATGATGGAATGTGGAAAACTTAAATCTTGAATTCTTGGACTACACATAATCAACTCTTCCCCATCCTTTCCAGACAGTTTTTTCTTGCACAATGTAATTGCATTACCCAGGCAAACTCAACTTTATCTTGAAAATTGTTGTTTGTGTGGGATAGTTGGCCATGACTCATGCTCTCAGGTTTTCTCAGGTTTTCTCAGGTTTTCTCAGGTTTGCTCTGGGACACTCATGGGTCAGGATTGATACACACAAATGTACTGTACATGGTTTGGGAAGGGTGATGCGATGGGGACCTACATGTACCTGGTTTAGGGAGTGGGGTGCATACAAATGTCCATGTACATACTGTACATGTCATAGGTTGCGTTTATCGACCAAATTTTTGTCTAGAATCAGCGTTTTCAAACGTCTTTCAGGCAAATTGTTAAGGTGATAAACGCAAAGCTTTTTTCAAACGTCTTTAGATATGGGCATATTGTAACGCTGAAAAAAGTGCGTTTTGAATGTGACATACATGTACAGCCAGAATCACGTTTCTGAAACACGATAAACGCAAAGCTGTTTTGAACCCCACATACAAATCAGACCTTCCCATATAGCTCTATGGACCTTCCCAGACTAATCTGCTTCCCGGGTCAAACGGCGCAAAGCAGCTGCGCAGAGACAAGGCCTTTATTTTGAATTGTGAAGAGACGATAAACGCGACATCCCGAAAATCACGTTCGTATAGTGGGGTTCGATAGTGGGGTTCGATATGTACATACATTGTATCTGATGGCAAGACCCGATAAACGCACCCATACTATTTCACAGGTGAAAATTCCCCTTTACAAACACAGTAATACACAGTTGAAACACAAATGTACCGTACATACAGTGTATAATGGTTTAGGAAGAGTGATGTGATGGGAACCTACCTGTACCTGGTTTAGGTGTTTGGCTGCATGCATGCTATACATACATGTACATGTATATGTTGTACATTTCACAGGTAAAAATTTCCCTTTACATACACAGTTTAATACACATTTAATGGTTATCATCAGTTCGAACTGTTCAGAGCCAGAAAGGGTTCTCTGTGTAATAAAGAAGGCCTACTGTACGTGTACAGGTACATGTACAGTTTACAATGAAATTATGCATACCCTTACCAAGTTTTGTTATTTTATAAGAATGGGAAAAATTGATTTGTCCCGATTTATGTTACTTGACAATGTGACATATTAACGCTTACATGTACAGGGAAAAAATTACACGGGGGCTCGGGGCAAATTTGCCCCCGAAATGCCAAGAAGAGCCCCCGAAAGTCATAAAAGAGCCCCCAAAAATTTGCATAGAGTTCAATGCAAAACAAATTAAAGAGTGTTATTTTCATGCAAGCAAGCTTGAAAAGTAGCCCCCGAAATTTTTTAAATATTTTTTTTCCCTGGGCCCTAATTCAACCAGTCCACCTTTCATTCTTGAGTTTCGAAAAATAGAAAAAACATCAAATTTACAAGGAGTATGAATAATGTAGTTGTTCATGAACATCCCCCCAAATTGCACCATTTTTTGCGAAACTTTTAACTATCAACCACTAGGTTTCATTGGTATAATAAAGTTGACAATAACTTGTACAACATTACATTGAAAAAATATTACTGTATTACAGTATTCTCCTATCTGAAAATTATCTTAAAGTTCTAAACATTTGCCTTCATCATTGAAAGATTGAAGTATGAAGCAATCTGATAACTACTTCATGTTTAAGAAAATGCCCTCATATTTGAAATATGATAGCTAAAGGTTGTGGACTACATTTTTGTACATGTAAACTTTTATGTCACATATGTTTGTGTAGTCCCATATACACATTTCTGTGTGAGAGTGGATTTGAAGTTTAGCAAGACTGGGCCAATTCCTTATCATTTTGATGATTCCAAAACCTCACAGTATATGCGTGTCAACCTTTTCCAATCGCTTCCGCACAGTTTTTTTCATAATGCAATCACTTGACCAGAACTCAACTGAACCTTTTTACCAGAGAGTTATCGCCGTTCTGGTTCTTGGAAAATGATGTTTTTGCTTGGTGCATATCTTAAGGCTTGTCTAGATCTGTCTTTAGTAGAGTATTTATGAGGAAGGTTCTTGCAGAGAATCAAAACTGATACCGAATGTCTGGCTGGCTAGTAACAGGATGCAAGATATAAGCTTCATTTACACGCAACCAAAAATCATTGTTTTTTATCACATTCTGGTGTTTCGCCGTTAAACAAAGAAAAATCAAAATCAAAATCGAAAAATCCACCTCTTTTTTGTTGTTTTGTAAACGTCTGGCGAAGTTCACTGATTTTTTGCGGTGTAAAACCAAACTTCGGTAAGATACTGATTTTTGCTCACATGACTCTCCTCGCTTTCATGCTAACGCATGCAGGACACCGACGACGAGTCGTGCATGCACACTACTAACCCCAAAATCGGTATGAGCAAACTTCAATGTTTTTTTTTAATAATGGGTTTTTCCAGTAGTGTAAATGGTAGAAGCCCAAATTGATGATTTTTCAAAATTGTATTTGGGATGTGTAAATGAGCCTATATTCTATCACTCTAATGATTCATATTAGTATTATTATTATTACTATAAGTGATCTGCATTAGATTTGTTTTATTGATCATGAATTGTTTAAAAGGTTTTTTGCATTGCTCAGAAATTTTCAAAATAAAGTGCAAGATTTATTCCTCTAAATTGTTGCTAGAAGAAATACTCATCTGAAGAGCAAACATTTTCAGCATTCTGCTTGTGGTTTTGATGATCAGGACTTGTTTTGATAGATTTTGGCATCAGTATCAGGTTCAGTAAAATAGAATTTAAGACCTTTCCTTCAACTTGTGTGAGAACAGCATAGTCTTTCAGTCTGTTACTTGAAACTTTTGTTGATCCCGCCTTGTTTTAAAGGTATCCTGAAGCTACATATTAAACTCAACATTGTTCAAGATTGTTCAAGATTATTCAAGATTATTCAAGCCTTGCAATCCAAGACTATTCTGGAAGCACAGACTCTTATTCAACACTCTACTACAATTCCTAAAGCCTTGAGCGGAGCCTAGATCTGTCAGTTTCTGACTGTATCAGGGACGGCCAAAAGTACTGAGCCTATATGTAGTCTCATAGTACAGACACTTTTACGCACAACGAATGACAAGGGTTTGTGTACAGTATGCAAACAATTCCAAGAAAACCTTTTGAGGTCATGAAAAGTTACCTTTTTTCTTCAGGGAAATGTGCAATATACAACTGTAGGCCCTATCACAGATAGTAAGAAAAAAAGAAAAAGAAAAATAGAAAAAAAGTATCACCACAGCCTTGAGGGGCGAGGTATGTTAGCTCATAAGAGTTCACACAATACAAAATTCTTCTAAGGTGCTGTATCAAATATTATTATCACCGTTTGATTTCTAAGAACTCGGGAAAGTCAAGACCAGGGAAGTAGGTCGAGATGTTTTTTTTGCAGGTACATGTGTACAGAATCTGACGCATACACATGTAGATTGTATTCGTCTTTTGTCAACCGTGATGAAGCTTCTGGAAACTAGTGCTGTGTGGAGGGCGAATCGATATTTGCTCTGGCTACAATAGGCCATTTTCATAATATAACCAAATTTAATGCATAAGTCTTTGTGAAGTGCTTCAATACAAGTTATTTCATTCACCTGAAAAGAATAATAGTATTTCAAAAGACAGAATCCGAACTGCATACATTAGTTGTTGCCAGGTTGGACAAACATTATGGCTTGACCTACCTAGCAACACTTAATATATGTAGTTGCATTCTGACTATTGAAATACTATTATTCTTATCAGGTGAATGAAATAACTTGTATTGAGGCACTTCACAAAGACTCATGCATTAGATTTGGTTACGTTACGAAAATGGCCTATTGCTCTGTAGGGATTAAGTTTGCAATTGGGTGTATGTTTAGGCATGACAAATAGTGTTATTGGTCAGATTTACATGATTTCAAACTTTTGCCATTCTGTTCTTATTTTTCTGCTTTCATACAAGTGAACCTATTACAAACTTTGGATTGCAATTTAAAGACTCCATTTTACGTTTCCCTTGAATAGTGTTTCTTTAATAATGAAACCTGTATGAAAAGGACCTGTGCATAAGGATCACCTGCCTGTAAAGACCACTTTTCTTGTCTCTCTTATTCAAAACAGTCGATTCTTCTACCACTTTAAAAATATATCGTTAGATGATAAGGTGACAGGTGTGGCAATCTCTCAAGCATTAAGCTTATATTGTCATACCTCTGTATGCTTCTGTATTATTTACAATAGCAAATGTATAATGATCGTAATCTAGTGTTTACTACCGTGATGGTCATGATCATACTATGTAAACTGTTAAACCATGCAGAAATAAATAAATAAATAAATGTACAGGTTGCACTATACATGCATGTAGTGTTAGGCACTTCAGAGGTATGACGTAATCCCGTCGTCAGCGCTCTGTGCGAGCACTTTCCCCATAGTGCACACACAACTTCCCATTGACCCCTGTACAAATGTCCTTCCCCTGCTTGGTGGTCCGGTCTTGCCGAGCGCTTGGTCAAAGATGGGAATGAAAGGGGGTTACCTTAAAATGACATCATTCAGGTTCTGATTGGTCAATTCTAAAAAAAAATTTGCACACGGCTAAACTGAAATCCATATGACAAATCACGTTTGTCTGCAGATCGTAGCTCATTTGCTTACTATGACTGTCACAACTTCAAGAATTGCATCGCCTAAAACTCACCAAAATCGGAGAGGAAATCATTGCAGACAAGGTATAGTGATATTTCCAATTATTAATCTATCTATTTGTGGAATTCATTTGTCGAAAATAAATATTTTAGAGCTGTGATTTAGAATCTAAATTGTCATGTTTTGTGTGAAATATGAACTATCGCAGTGACTCGGGTATGTGTTGCATTCGAAATTTGTGCGGAAGAGTCCATTCGGGAGCGGGGTAAAATAATATTCTTATGTGAGTTTCGGATAATTATTTCAACGTTTCCCTTTAAAATATGCATCTATTTATGATTCATGTCAGTTAATTAATTATGATTAGCGATTAATATCGTCATATAGCGAGTTAAACATAACTTTATTTCCATTTAAACCACTATTGTTCCCTCCGTAAAATGTACGAGTCAAAAACAAAATGGCCGCTCACGACGTATTTTTCATGAATATTCTTGATGAAAACATCGACAAATCTGAAAGCTTTATTATCCTAAACAAGCACTTACTTATTTTTGGGCATTAGTATGCGATTCTATGTCTTAATTTGTACGGATTTATTCTTATTTCCAAAGTATATTACGAGATAACGAGATATAATAGCATGAATTAGCCTGTAATCGCCGACGTATAATTTTACTTTTGTGTAGTCCCATTCATTACATATGATGTTTGATTAAGACAGATTTGTGTAGCAATCATAAAAATCTGAAAAAATTGAAACGAGAGCAGAGGAGGCGTGAGAGTTTGTAACAAATTGTTATCTGTTACTCACATCAGTGGCGGATCCAGGGGGGCCCGGCCGGCGGGCCCCCTCCCCTAGAAAAAAACGGGTAAAAACATCCCCACTGAGCGAAAAATCGGCCGGCATGATTTTCAAATTTTATTTTTGGTACGAAGTGGGCCCCTTTTGGGGCCCCCTCCCTTGCCGCCGGCTGGATCCGCCCCTGACTCACATGCATCACTTCCATTATATTAAATGTATTTGGCTTTGAAATCTTCTTTTCACGCACATTTTATTTTCAATCATTTTGTGAATATATTTCTTTAACCATTGTCAACATTTATTCAGGTCCTGCAAAACCATGGACCCAAGCAGTTGCAGTCCAGGGATACTAGTCCTGCTGTCAGATGCAGGAATTGGCGATGGCGGTGCTGATGAAGCAGAAGCAAGTTCGGCATCTCAATCTGCCGTGGAAGACAAAAACATGCCCAGCTGTTCCTATGCCAGAAATCATGGTATGTATTATTTACTTTACTTTAGTTTTGAATTTTAATAATAATAATAATAATGGTGGCTTCTTGGAAATCAAATTTATGTTGTGTTTTAATCCTTTTTTCACAACTCATTTATTTGTATTTTGTATGTCACAATATTTACTCATCCTCACTGTTTACAGCAAGAAAGTCACCTTTATATTTTTATTTTATTTATTTTATTTATTCACTACTCTTTTCAGGTTCTGCAAAGATCGACCCACCAGCAACGATGGCAGACTCGGGACATGGCGAAGAAGCAGACAGCGCTCTCCTGATTTCAGCATCTCTGTCCTCCCTGACAGAACATGAGCAATTGCCCAGCTGTTCAGATGCCCAACATCATCATGGTATGTTCTTTAACTATTAGTATTACAAAAATGGAGTCAAAATATCAAATGTCATCCACAATTGTGCTCATTGGGTTTTAATCCTTTTTTCACAACTCTTTTATTTTGTATGTCACAATATTCACTAATCCTCACTGTTAACAGCTAGAAATATATTTGTTTTCATACTCACTAATAATTTTATTTTATTTATTCACTACTCTTTTCAGGTTCTGCAAACATCGACCCACCAGCAACGATGGCGGACTCCGGACATGGTGATGAAGCAGACAGCGCTCATCTGAGTTCAGCATCTCAGTCCTCCCTGACAGAACATGAACCCTTGCCAAGCTGTTCAGATGCCCAACATCATGGTATGTTCAATACTATAAGTCTATTACTATGTTTTATTGGTCTACGATCTCTAAAATTAAAAAAAAAAATGTAAATTTGACTTTACTAATATCATTCAAAATAACTTTTCGATCATCATTATTTTCTTTTTATTTGGCTACGCTTATATTTGCAAAAAGTCACAGTGTCATTTATTTCTTGTTTGCTCCTGTTTTTTTCTGTAGATGCTTGTGTTGCCAAAGCCTCTGCACCTGATCAAGATGCTCCCCTTCGACTTGATCGTGACCCTCCCCTTCGGCATGATGCAATGCCTGGCACTGCTGGATGTAATGAGCCTCCAAGTACCGTTTCATCTGGAAAGAAAGGTATAATTACATGTATATTAATGAAATCTATGTTAATTTTTCCTGATTCCAATGTCATTTAATGATTTAACATGTATTGTATATACATTGACAGGAGCTTTTCCTCATTCAACAAGGAGCTGTTTGAATATCATGTTCTAGCATAGAAATATAGGAGAATGCAATTATTAACTGGAAAAATTAACTTGTTTTTGTTGATATTTCTGATTATCACCACTAGGTGCTAAATCTCTCTTCCTCTTTTTTTTTCTTTGTTTCTTGACAGACCTTGGACCATACTGTAAAAGAGTTGGACTAACTGCAAGCAAGGTTCAAGACAGCCTTGGTGATCTACCAGTTCTGGAGATGTTAACTAATGGACTTGTTCTCGAACTGTATGATTTTGTAGTAATCCATTCTAAGTGTCAGATCAAATTTCTAGTAAATGTTCTTCATAGGCTACAAGGTTCTACTCAGACAGATGATTTGAATGCCCCTACATATCTCAAACGTCTTGTTAACAGTAGGAAGAAGGTGAGGGGAAGTAAGAATGAAGGGAAAATGACCACTTTCTTGGAAGACCAATTTTCCTTAACTAGAAAAAGGCATACCAAGGAGCCAGACACACCTAGAAAAAAAAAGCTGAGGAGCAGTCTGGATATGGCTACACGAGAATTGAAGAAGGTTAGAAAAGAGGTACTCACTGTTAAGTTGAACCTTGCTGAAGAGGAGGACACCAAACAGCTTTTTGAACAGAAGAGTATTTTGCTTTCAGAAAAACTAGACCATCTTGCAAAAGAAAATCAGGAACTAAAAAGTGAGCTGTGTTCCCTTCAACTCCAGAGGAACGCCATCCTTCAAGAAATGGAAGATGTAAATAGGAGATTCAAACCCACGAGTGATGACTTGGAACAATACAAAGTGAGGTTCAATGAAGCAGCAAAGAAGCTGGAAAAGGTCGAAATGGCATATGGCTCAGCAAAAGAGCGGTTATCTAAACTGGATACCAAAAATGTAAACCGAAAACTGAAGAGAAGGGACCTGAAAATAGAGAAACTGGAAGAGCAGTGCCAAAAACTGAAAGAAAAGGACCTGATCTTAGAAGACACGATAGCAGACTTGGATGAAGCACAACTCAAGCTTACTGAAGCAGAGAAACAACAAGAGGATCTTCTAAGGAAAATGAATGAAAAAAAAAGTTCACATAGGAAGCAGTCTCAAAAAATCACCTATCTAAAGAAACAGACATCATCTCCGAAAGGAACTAGCAACAAAAAAACAAATGATAGGGCTCAACAAGACCGTATAAATGTACTTCGGCAAAGGATTGATGAACTGGAGACTTTGGTATCTCTTCTGCAAGATAAGGAAATAGAAACATTTCAGGACGGAAGATATACAGATGTGGTTAGGGAAACGATAATGGAGCTCCTATCTCTTAACGTGTCGATGTCGAAAGTAAACAGAGTGATCAGGCTTGTCATGAAAAAAATGTCCGGAAAAAATGTTGAACGGATGCCAGCTCTTGGAACAATTTCACAATTTGCATTAGAGGCTAGACACCTGGCAGACATTGAGGTAGCTACAGCTATGTTGGGAGGTGACCCCCAGGAGTCGCTCGGCAATTGTATACATGGTGATGGGACCACAAAGTATCACAAAAAGTATCAAAACTATCAAGTTACCCTACCAGACGGCACGCAGAAGAGCTTTGGCTTGATGGAGATGGCGCAAGGAAATACGGATGCAGTTATGCACTCATTTGAACACAAGATCCAGGAGTTAGCCAATGCACTCGGCGCTGTGGATAAAGGGGATCCCGACAGGCTATACAAGGAGCTAATTACTAGCATCAGTGCCACCATGACGGATCAAGGTCCTACGATGCCTCAGTTCAGTGATCGTGTTGAATCACTTCGCCGTACTCTCCTCCCCGAAGTCGTTGAGCACTGGGAAACACTTCCAGAAGAAGTTCAAAAATCTGCTTCTGACTTTGGAACCTTCTATTGTAGGATGCATCCATTGATTAACTTTGCCGAGGAAATCAACAGAACATTGAAGTCATTCGAAGACATATGTACAGATGGGAAAGGAACTCAAGCCTTGTTCTCAGGAGAATCTGGTGCAACTCGACTTGTAAGAACTGCTAGCAAGGCATTCCACCATAGGGGCTCAGATAAGTGTGGCGTAGAAGATTCTTTCACAGCCTATCTGGAGCATGAGTATGACGTGAAGAATCACCTAGTCCATTACGTGGGCAACCGAGCAAACATCATTTTCGAAGGTGCTAGTGCCCTCTACTTTCACATCGACCACATTGTGAACTTCGTTGGTCTCCTCCCAGATCCAAATCTCCTACTCAAAGCTGTGAGAGCAGACGCTATGGAAAAGGTTTTCCGTGCCGAATTGAAAGCACTGGGCATCTTCTGTAAACTGGTGACAGATCCCCTGTGGCACATCGTCAAAACTGCGGACAACATTCTCGACTTAAATGATACATTACACCACGCTCAGACCATGCTGCAAAGATTAAAAAATGATGCAAGTTCAATGCTGCAAGGAGAGGCCGTCTTCCCATCAGTTCCTCTGAAGAAGGATGTACTCTTTGACAGACTGTTTGATGAGGAGAGCGACAGCGAGATAGACGTGATGTGCATCCAAGCTCTGGAGCTGATTTGCTGTGCAGTTCTCCTCATCTTAGAACGCCAGTGCAGGGATCAGCTTCCAGGAGGCCGATACTGGAAGCCATCTAAACAGACCATGGACAAATACAGGAATGTCCCAACCACAAACATGGTAGGAGAGAGGGACTTTGCCCAATTAGACTTACTGGTGAGGAAGATGCCATCAGCTAGAACTACTACGTTGGAAGCGCTGGTGATGTGGGCCAACAACGGCACATCCCAGTGGCTTGACAGCCTTCCTGCTAAAGAGAAAGCTCAGTTCATGAAAAGTGCTAGAAGCCATTCTAGAGAGCTTTTAGAAACCTACAAAAAGCGAGCTGCTGCAATAAGGGCAGAGAAGTGGGCATTGTTGGCCGAGAAGCAGAAGAAGAGGAGGGATAAAGAGGAAAAACAAGCGCAGGCTGTCATTTCTCTAACAAATGAGGTTGTCGCATTAGGAGGAGTGTGGACTACCACAGAAGGGATTGATACACACATTCATGAGCTGAGCCAAAATTCAAGCGATGAAGTTGTACGAAGATCAATATATTCACAGCTTCAATTCTTGCAACGTGTTGTCAATTGCTCCGAGCCCTCGAAAGAGCATTTCCAACTATCTGCGAAACAGAGGCAGTACTCTGTGAATGAGATGCACCAACATCTTGTCGAGGTAGTTGTGGCTAACAAAATCGCCCAAAGGGAAAATCCGATGGAGCCTGCTCAAGATTCAACGCAAATCAATGATCCAGGACCATCTGAGGAGGAAAGATTTGAGAACTTTACTCATCAGAAAGAGGCAATGTTCAGAAAGCTAGAGGATGAAAAGATGAGGCGTGCTGCTGTTAGCTCAAAGGCTTTCCTGGAGCAATTTAAGCTTGCTCCACAACAACTTATCGGCAAGAGAATCCAGCATCTTTTTGTCGTTGGTAGTCAAAAGCGATGGTATGCAGGTACCGTAGTTGCCATAGAAAAATCAAACTTAGCCAAACCTATGCACACTGTGTATAGCATCGACTACGATGAAGAAGAGGAAGAGGAAAAATATCCACTCCTTGTGGACTTGAACAAGAACGAGTTGGTTGTTTTGTAAATAATGGAACATCATGAAGAGTTCAAGCAATTTTTCAGTTTTTCATACTTTCTTGTGAAGACCATCATTATGCATTGTTTCTGAACAATTTTGTTATATAGTTAAAAAGAAATATGATTGAATTGATACTTATTTTTACAGTTTATAAGAATTAGTCTGAGGGATTTTTCTCTGATTTCTCCTACACATACTTTTTTTTCTGAGACGAATCACAAATAGTTCTATGAATTTGTGCGCAAAATAAATATTTAAATGTAAATTCCTGGATGCATGAAAAATGCAAACAAATTATTATCAAAGGGCAAAAAGGAAATACTTGTTATCTTGAAAGTCGGCTCAGTGCATTCATTTATATATAACATGATGAACGGTCAATTATATACTTCCAAGCATTACCAATACAAATATAATAAATGATCAAATTATACACAATAGTATTTTGGGTCTTTCCTTGGTATGTGTATGTGTGTGTGGGTGTGCGTGTGTGTGGTGGTGTGTATGTGGGTATGTGTATGGATATGTGATTTGTGCTACTGAATTTAAAAAAAAAAAAAAAAAAATCTAAGTTATAAAAAAACAATAAAATACATTAAAAATTATAAAACAATGAAAAACAAAAGACCTGATGATTTTTATACATTTTTTTAAAATTTCTAACGAAAGCAGTTCATACGTTTGAACCATTTCAAAAGAAATTAGAATGATTTCATTGTTTAATAAGGAAATATTCATGCAAATACATAAAAAATGAATGAAATTTGCATAAATTATGATATTAATTATTTACCAAGTATTCCATACTCAAGCTTATAAGACAAATTTATTCTTCAAGTATTTATGAATGTCTCTGCCAAATTTCACACTCATTGAATGTTCTTTGACAGAGATACAAGGCATAAGAAATTAAATGACACTATAATTGTGGTACCATCATTAAAACAATAGAAATAAAAGATTGACCTTTTGACCTCTGACTAAAATTCTGCTAAAATTAAATTCTTTGAAAATTCATAACTTTAGTTCTCTTGCACCGATTTTAAAAATTCAAATTATGTTATGCTTCTAAAAATGGTATCTACCCAATGGACATATAAACATGTATGCAAAGAGTATAGAAAAATATCACCTGAAGTGCCTAGTAGTGTGATAATAATCTTGATTTATACAATGCTTAGTACGAAATACCATCTCTAAGATATTAAATTACCCCTGTCACCAGACTCATTCAAGCGCAATGTGCACAATCTCCACTCCCTGGGGAGTATTCCTACCATATGGTCACTGTGACGGCTTATTGCAATTACTAACACAAAGGCTTTCATCATCCTAAAGGGAGTGTTTCACAAAGTCTAAGATTGACTTTAAGTTGGACTTACATGTAACTAAGACCCTGTTCTCATTCACTTCGTTGGAGCGGTCTAACTAAGACTCGTTCCTCAGGAGCGGTTCTTAGGTGAGTGAGAACGGTCAAAGTGGTCCAGGAAGTGGACTTCTGGACCGCTCCAGAAGACCACCTCGGGAGGTAGTCTTGAGGAACGGGTCTTATTAAGAGCGGTTTGGACTGCTCTAATGTGCAAGAGGAACGGAAGTGCACTTTGAACGGAAGTGAGCTAGTGACGTTCCACGCGAAACATGTAGTACGGTACATACGGTTTGTATTCCGCGCGCGAAAAAATTGACCTGCTGACCTGAGCTGCCATAGCAACAAGACCACTATGACTCGTGGAGCAGTTTGAGCCATAAAAAACTGCTCGGAGTGTGAACGCTCGCAAACCGTTCCTCAAGACCCGTTACTCTGGAGCGGTCTAACTTAGACCACTTTCAAAGTGAGTGAGAACAGGGTCTATGACAGGCCATTCATGCCACTGTTTGCTCTCACCATTTACTGGCATTGGTCTCTCAAGGTACTTACAAATCATGGTCACAAATCTACAGAATTTACATTTGTTGATAATTCATTACCGAAGGAAAAAATATAATCTTAAGATCATAATGGTGAGAGCAACCAGTGGCATGAATAGCCTGCCATAGTTAAGTCCAACTTAAAGTCGATCTTAGTCTTTGTGAAACACTCCCCAGGTCCCTATTTCTCTCCTGGGTATGCAGGAGTTGCAAATATTAAAGGACATCAGTCAGTGTCTTTGTACAGTCCTACCTCTCTGCCTAAATGACATGTACTCTTTACCTCCTGTAGCCTAAGCTTCACGCATGAAGACAGTAAATGAAACATGTCACCTTCTCCCTCCCCTAGAGGTACGTCTCTTCGTCTTTCCGTTTCTCTTCCAGCAACCACAGTTCTCTTACTCACCTCACCTTTGCGCCTCCCTCCCTGTTTGCGGCATTGTAATCGTGTTTACGGAAGGACCCGTATTTGTCTAGCGAGTGTGCTTATTTCCCTGGGGGGACCCGTGATCTTTGGCGAAGGGGAAGCAGTTGTCCGGTTCTCCTGCCTGACCTTGACAGGTTCACTCATCCTCCCTTCTCCGAAAATTTGTCACCCCGGCTTTGACATTTGCTCATAAAGCCAGGAGGTATACAAGCCGGACCTGCACATGGCCTCCTTCACACATGTGACTCCAGACATATGGTCCAGCCATAATTGGTCCGGGCTTTATATCGTCAATGGAAAAGGATTAGGGTTAGAGTTGCAATAGACCAGTTTTTCTGACAAATTCAACTTTATGGATGTTTCTTTCCTGGGGACCTTGTGACAAGGTATTCCATTAACCTGTTATTAATGAATGAACTACAATACTTGGAATCCAGCCCTCATACATTACTAGTTGCTATGTCAGGAAAGCCTCGGGCAAGCTTTCAGGGTGTCAAGAATGACCTTTGTTTTAATAAAAAGTATGCATAAAATTTGAATATGTTATTAAACCTGTCTATTGGTTTAGGTTAGGTTTAGAGATACGGTTAGGGGTAGATATTTTGTTGGGTTCAGGTTTTTTATTAGTAAAAAGATGTCAATTAACAGATTGAAATTAGGACAAGTTATTGGTTAATGTCTGTGCAATGCTCACTGCCTTTGTGTTACATTAAACTTAAAAGAGACATCTGCGCAACCACCAATGGCAAGTATTAGTTTCGCGCATTTTGTGTTTGTTGTGACAATCAACACAATTTTCCCTAACATAACAGATAACATCATTTTCAGAATATGGCCCCAGGTCCTTAGACTTGCCTTTAAGGTTGCTCATGTGCAGTTTTTGCGAGGTGAGCCCCTCCCAACTTTTCTTCTGATTTCAAAGCTACCGTTCAGTTTTTTTGTTGGTGCTTAAGTGGAATATTAAATAAGTGGGAAGTAAAATGATTTCTACATACATGTAGCTGCCAGCCATTCCTATGTTCTGCCTTCACACTAGTGCTATAAAAAACCAATTCTTCTCATTTTGAAAATATCTGTATGAAAGCATATAAAATAGACTCTATACTTAATTTTGGCTTTCAATATTCCTAATTAGGCAGGTTGGCAGGTAAGTTTATATGTCTGACCGAGCAGCTAAATTCCAGTGATGGCAAAGTACACAAGCCATACGTTGAACCAATGCTCAAGTTTGTTTTAATTGAGCCTTGATCTGTAATACATGGACAAATTTGCATCGAAATTGACTTTGTTGGATTTGTATGCAAGTGTGTGGGGAAAATATCAAATATCAGATAACATGAAACCCCCTTCTATTTTTTTTGGAGAAGTCAGGGAGAAGAAGCTTGAATTTAATTGTACCAGGCCTTAGAGGTTTATCAAAACATTCCTTACAGATGTACAGGAAAAGATCAATGATAAGTATTAAAAACAGAAATAATGTAATGTTCGTTTAATATAGGTTTGCATGGTGAGGTACATGTACAGTGTAGATGAGTGAGGAAAATTTAAACGGTTTACCATGTGTGTAGTCTTGACGACGGACTGCATGGGGTATTCTTGCTTGGAGAGATGTGTTCATTCTTAAAAGAACTGTTGTGTAATTCTTTCATGATTATTGTTCTGACAAGAACTTCTAGATCCTTCGAAAGAATGTACAAGGGCAGGATACATGTAGATAAAGATAAAATCAACACAATAAAGAGAATGATACAGATGTAGATCCATGTATAGAACTAATGATGTGAATGATTGAAAAGGAAAGAGGAAATGTGTGTTTCAATCAAATTTCAATGAAATATAAAGCCGATCACCTTGATGATTGATAGCACATGACAAGATTGAAATTGAAAGCGAGGTTGGAAGAAGAAAAAAGCCTAAAAGAGGGAAATTGTGTTGGAAAATTGAAAAAGAAAAAAAGTTGAAAGAGCCAAACAAGCGATGAGAAAAAATACAAAGCGAATTAAAAGCTTCTCTGACTCTCTATAACGAAACTCAGAACAACTCCTTATTGCCTTATACCCATTCAGCAGTGCCATAAGCTAAGGCTAACCTTTAGAAATCGTCTGCATATTGCAATCACTTACGACATACTCGCCGTTTCCTTGTGATCGTTTCTCCAGTTTTAAAGGGAAAAGCCGCACATTTTAAAGCCTTGTTAGTCGTGGTTTATACAATCTATTCTAAATTGCTGGCAAACTTAACACCTTCTAAAAGTTTATAAGGAAAACTCATTGTTTTTGCAGTGAAATTACTCTGTATCCTTCTAGTATTTTGCAAGCACATAACATGTATAGAATACAGAAAGGGATTTCACTTTAACTGGTAAAGTTTGTACTCCAAAACAACTTGGTCTGACATGTAAATGAAATTTTACATTTTTGACAGTTCCTTCCTGTGGGAATCACCCATACTTCAGAAGCAGAATTTAATTTTGTAAAGAATGATAAGGAAGAGGAAGTTCAAAACACTTAATTCAAATGTTTACTTCAAATTTAGAAATTCCTCTTCTGCATATTTGTTTACAAAATGATTAGGATCCCTCAAGTGGCGTATCCAGGATTCTCCATGGGGGGGGGTCACAAGTCTGAAAAATCTATGACCAGCATTAAAAAAGAAAAGAAAACAAGTATATTATCACATTTGTCTATCCTTTGGGCACTAAATTTGGTGCCAGGCAAGTATAATAGTATATCTGTAAAGCGCTTAGAGACATCGTAGATGTATTAAGCGCTATATAAAAGCGAAATATTATTATTATTATTATAATTAAGGGGCACCTTTCTTATATTGAAATTCAGTTATGCCAGATTGGGTTTTAAGAGGGGGGGGGGGTGCCCCCTTGGTCTGTCACTGTCCGAATGCGAGCTCCCCACAAACAAGCTTTTACAATGTCCTTTGAGGATCTTGGTGGTGCCACCTGCACTGTCGCAGGGAGCCTAGCTTGAAATTTGCAATTTCCTCCTTCGTTCACTGCCGTCTTGCATTCTGATTGTGAAAACTTCTATAGTGATTGGTCTCGTGGGCTGTGTTCATATTTTGACATTTAATGACCCCTTTCACACAAGGGGATATTAATTTGCACAAAACTGTTAATTGGAGGCTGTTTAAGTATAGGGATGCACATCATAAACATGGTACGTGTAAACTTAAAGTATATAAAAAGGCTTGTTGGGGAGTGGTAATAATAATAATATTCAGTTCTTGTATAGCACATATCACACTATATATAAAGTCCCTATGCGCTTCCAAAGAGCTTTGGAAATTATTACCCTAGCTTTAGCTCCGGCAGTCGTTATCAGCGCACAGTGCATTTCAAGGACTAATCCTACCAGGTACCCATTTACCTCACCTGGGTCGGGTGTGGCAAATGCAGATTAATGTCTTGCCAAAGGACATTAGTGCCACGGCGGGACTTGAACCGCGGACCTTGTGATCAACAGTCCAGTGTTTGTTTGGGAAAGAAGCTGAGACAGGGTTATGCACAGTATAATTTTCATAACATACTGTGTCTGTTTGGAGCCAGAAGGGCCCTAAGTCACACACTTTTACACAGAGTTAACGCCCTTAACCTCTGAACAGAGGATATCACGTTCACATTCAGCCAGTTGACTGTTGTTCAAAATGATACCAAAACTTCTGTCTATAGTGCAAGGATAAAATGATTGTTGTTCAAAACGATACCAAAACTTCTGTTTTATAGTGCAAGGATAAAATGATTGTTGTTCAAAATGATACCAAAACTTCTGTTTTATAGTGCAAGGATAAAAGATTGTTGTTCAAAACGATACCAAAACTTCTGTCTAGTGCAAGGAAAAAAATTATCTATAGATTTTGCGTCATTTCTTATCAATGTTTTTTTTCTTCTTCTCTTTGGTAAGTATTGTAAAAGCGGTTGATGAAAAATGTCCAAACCACCTTCACTATTTTACAGACATAATTGACCTGAAAAATTTATAATGATAAATTAAAATATTGTTGAAAGACACCATTTTACATGTATTTATCGATGAAAAAATCATTGAAAATATTTGGAACATGACAAAACAAAAAAGAAAAACAATATAAACATCTAGCAATTCTTAAGAAATTCATAGCTATGTTTAATAGTGAATTACAATAAGTTATCAGTATAAATTTTCAGGTCAATTATGTCTCTAAAATAGTATAAGTGGTTTGGACATTTTTCCTCAAGTGCTTTTAAATACATGTATTAATTTATTAAGAAATTCTAGATGTTTATATTGTTTTTTCATGATCCAGACAGATGTTTTTAAATTATTTATTTTTTAAAGATAAATACATGTAAGGTAGTGGAGAATATGCATACATTGTATGCTTGCAAACCTGAATCCGATAACCAGGGTAATAATGATCTGTAAAGCGCTTTAATAGAGACATTGCTGATGTAATACGGCCTATATAAAGCCAGAATAATATCATTATTATTATTTTTGAAATGGTATCTTTTGAGAGAAGAATGCTGCAAAATCGGTAACAAAAAATATTTGGAGAGGGATAAGAGCTGTACTTGAAACTTGAACGTGCGTGCATTCAGCGGCAGAGATAATAGACAGTATTGCCGTACAATACATGTTGAAAACACAGACACGTCAAGTGATAAAAGAAAACAAATTCCTGCATGTAAATGTACCTGGAAGAAATTTGCTGTCGTAGGTAAAAAGCTGTTAAATAGTACATCGAATAGTACGTTCACCCCTCTCCCATAAACTTTAACAATAAACAGTGCATGTGCCTTTCAGCTAAGACTGAGTTAATTTCTTATTATTTTGATGATTAAAAAACCTTGTATGGTATATAATCATCCTTTTCTGATCGCTACCAGACACTTTCTTTCATAATGCAATGTCATGACCAGATTCTGTATGATACCATGTACCGGTAGCTTTCATATTGCATGAATATATTATGTGGTTTAATTTCCATCTACCCGGTATAGGCATGAGACATTCTTTTAAGAATAAATATTTTTGTTTACAAGTATAGTTGGGGGTATCCCAGTGTACTGACAGTCCATAAGACCGACATTGACAAAGGGTTCGTTAGACCTAAAGTCTCAGAGACAGCGTCTACTAGACCATCAGCCCATCATCCCCATCAGACCGTCAAAACAAAGAAATATCTTTAAAAATATAGAAAAGAAGACAGTTCCCAAAGGTTCACAAATCCAACAGCCTGCGACACTGACAGCCCTTTGCATAGACAAAAAAAAAGACTGACTAAGGAGAAATATAAAAAGTGTCTTT
Organism: Mesocentrotus franciscanus; assembly: GCA_037976565.1. NCBI lineage: Eukaryota > Metazoa > Echinodermata > Echinoidea > Camarodonta > Strongylocentrotidae > Mesocentrotus > Mesocentrotus franciscanus. The sequence goes on along the minus strand of CP137681.1, from coordinate 3,463,247 downwards.
GTCAAGGACTGTCGGTCTCCTGGGCTGTTGGTCGATGGAACCCTCAAGAGTGTTGCTAAAAGCCAGATGAGGCTGGCATTGGCAGTCTAGTAAGCCATCATTCTTGTTGGAAGTCTTGTGGGCTCTGAAAAATGTCAGAAGGCCCAGACAATGTTGTACCGGTCTCGTGGGCTGTTGGTCTTGTAGGGTGTCATTCTTGTGGGCTGTCATTCTTGTAGTCCATTGGTCTAGTGAACTCTCAAAAATGTCAGAAGGCCCAGATAATGTTGTGTTGGTCTCGTGGTCCGTTGGTCTAGTAGGCTATTGGTCTTGATGGAAGTCATTCTTGTGGGCTGTCGTCTAGTAGGCTGTTAATCTTCTGTGCTCTCGGTCTCATTGGCTGTTGGTCTCATGAGCTGTAGCCATTCAATCAATCACCTAGATGCATTAATCCTGGCGTCAATTGCTTCTTATCAAGTTGTGTCAACAACACAGTAAACTAATCAGACATTATCTTTGAGACCTGTCTTCACCAGACTGATACGCTTCTCACAAACTAGCTCGGACGAGCCCAAATAGCGGACTAATTTGGAAACAAGACCAAGATTTCTCGGGATATTTTCTCAACCAAATAGCCCGCTAATTGCAACTGCGGGCTGATGAAGCCGCAAATTAGCTGGCTGATTTGAGATGGCGCTAGTTAAATTAGTGGGTTATTTTGCAACTTCGGATCTGATGAAGATAGGCCTTTTGAGACCTCTTCATTAAAAGGTTATCAGAAGACTAGTTGACACTCTGGGTCACCTCTTGAAAAGATCACGTCAGCTTGGGTGAGAAGATGGAAGAATCTTAAGCATGGAGTCACTGTCTAGGGCACGGGTTATCATTATGTTGATAAAAGATATGGTGGTAATATACAATGATAAGGAAGATTATTTTGATCATTTTGGTGCATATTATGATATTACCATGATGAGGGTAATGTTTATGAAAATAATATGAAGAGGGGACCATAAACTATTTCACCCCCCTCCCCCAAATTTCATATGTGGTAGAAAGACATTTACTCTACATTTATTTATTTATTTATTTTATTTATTTATATATATATATATATATTTATGCATGTTCACAATTTCACAATTCATTGGAGTTAACATTACATGAAAAAGAATATAATATAACAAATCATTTCAATTTTACAATCCGTTTGAATTGACTTCACATGAAAAAAAAAACATAACAATGTTTTATCAAAGACAAGTTGCAACTATTATACAGTTTAAAGAATGAACACACAAAGGTGATGAAACATAAGCAAATAGAGCTTGAATCGTTACAACACCTTTCAAATATATAATATATGACAAATAAAATTCCTAAAGGGTTGTGAACTATTATGTTCAACTTGTTTGATATTTGAAGCAGCATCATTTTTTTAATGAGATTGCGAACAGAACTGTATATTTATTCTTTTAAAATTGAATTTTATAGCCCATCGTGTATGAGATTGCATACTCTGGTAAGGCATTTAAAGTATTTATGGACATTTATCATGAAATGCATATTTTCCTATAAAATACATGTACATGTATGGCATTTTGTAATATCTGTTTACCTAATGGAATCATAAATCATATTGTAATAACAGAATGAAATGAACTGCAGAGGAAATCTCTGGTTCTTCCCGCAACGACTCATGATTTGAGCATGTTGCCATTTGTTGGATCATTAATGATTGAATTCTGTAGTTACATGTAGAGGACAGACTATTAGGAAAGTTCTTTCAACTTGTATTGACCTTGTATTATAAAACAAGTGGGTTGAGTTCATAATGTTTTATGATTTATGACATGGCTTTTGTTGATGAGTATTCTTTTCTGGCAGGTAACCAAGTTTTCATTGTATGGATTGAAAGGAAAAGTTGTAGAACATCGGTGTTGTTCCTTGTTTCCTTGCATTCAGATCCAAGTGGTAATTGTGGTCGAATGAGGAGGGAGGGAAGGAGGGAGGGAGAAGGGGGAGGAGGGAGGGAGGGAGGGAAGGAGGGAGTGAGAAGGGGGAGGATGGAGGGAGGGAGGGAAGGAGAGAGGGAGGGAGGGAAGGAGAGAGGGAGGGAGGAAAGGAGGGAGGAAAGTAGGGAGAAAAGGAGCGAGAGGAGTGAGGGGAGTGAGGGAGGGAGAATGTAAGGAAGGAGGGAAGGAGAGAATGAGAGAGGAATGGAAAGGGATTGGGAAAGGGATAGAGGAAAGAAGGGAAGGGGGGAAATAATGGAGAGAGGGGTAGGGGGAGGAGCAAAATAGTGTAGATAGTGATGGAGGGGATGGGAAGGGAGATAGGGAGGGAGGGAGGGACAGATAAAGAGAGATAGGACTCTGTATTGTTGCTGCAAAAGAATAGGTCTGTAAAGAAAGAGCATTCTGAGAGATGCACATATAAACATGAGAAAAGACAGGATGACAGTGCCACAGGGCAAGCAAGTTGAATTGTAACTTCTATTGGCACTTCACCAGCTTTCAGGACAAGTTTCTTTAATATGAGGGGTGACAGTGAGTGATCTCCTACCTTTGCTCTCAATGCATGTGCAGCGTTTCAATCGGGAACAAACATCGTCCATTCTTTTGTTCTCCGGGCTTTTCAATTCGAAAGTGGGCTGATTTCAGTGCTTATTTTAAACAATCATAATCAGTATTATTCATTATCGGCATCAGCATCACTTCCCCTATTAAAATGGTGTGAAATAAGTTCATTTTAAAAATCATTCAAAATAATTGCACTGAAAATGTGTTCATTAGTTAATATAGGATGTCGTCTGCTTATGCAGGATTGGTACCTGATGTGATGTCATCAAAACATTCCTAAATTTTCTGGTGAAGTGCTCGTATATCCCAGATCCTGAGAGGTGCTTTTTATATTTGTTGATTTTTTTATTGTCCGATACGCAGTTTACCTAAAACTTATATGGTTGTCATCTGCAAGCTTCCTGGTTTCTAGTGATTAATTATTGGCCATACTTGTAATTTCAAATGAATGTCTACTTTAACAAAAAAATAACAACAAAATATGGGAATATTAGCTGGAAAGTAAAGAAAAGAGAGATATATATATATAAAGTTGCTTTCATAAAAAAGTTATTTTTACACTGTTTCATATGCTGACTGTAGTCACTGTACATCTTAGATTGATTTTTCATCATACCTAAAAAAAGCTTTATTAATGCATTCAAATGTTCAGTATTGTTCTTATCTATAAACCCATCACTTCAATATCCAGAACACCCATGCTCTTGGACGATTTAATATTTTACGTGCCGTAACGTAAGAGTTAAATTTTGCGAGTGATTGATGATAATGTCGTAGAGACCGTGCACCTGTCCTTTGCGATTTGAGACAAAAGCCCAGCTGCGCTTTGATTCGGCGTAAGCGCTTGACAACAGAGAGAAGCGTAGTTTGTCAGAGAGCCGCAGATTTGATAGAGTCGTTCGCTTTGATGTGAATTAGAATTCATAATTCATTTTAGGGATCTGTTTTTAAAGCCCAATTGATAATTGCATGATGGATAGCGAGTAACTGTATGCGGGGTAGTTTCAGCCATTTGCAAACCAACTTCAATCTACATGTAATTGAAACAGTGAAACATTACTTTGTTTGTGGACGTTCTTTTTGATTTTTGCTATAAGGAAAATGAGATTTCTGTTTGATAGTCTTTATGTATTGTTGGATTTTGTTGTCAGAGCTCTTCTATAGATTGCCAGAGCTACAGTAGCTCGAGCTCTCCAGAGCAAAATTGCTATAAAGTGATGCTACATTGTTTTTCTCCAGCTGAACTTAAATTGAAAAGACATCTTCAACCTGACAAAGAAAATCTTCTATCATACAGAATGCCTGTAAAATTGTAATCATTGGTTGCGTTTATCGACTAAATTTTTGCCTAGAATCAGTGTTTTCAAACGTCTTTCAGGCAAATTTTTAAGGCGATAAACGCAAAGCCTTTTTCAAACGTCTTTAGATATGGGCATATTGTAACGCGTTTTGAATGTGACATACAGCCAGAATCACGTTTCTGAGACACGATAAACGCAAAGCTGTTTTGAACCCCACATACAAATCGGACCTTCGCATATAGCTCTACGGACCTTCCCAGGCTAATCCGCTTCCCGGGTCAAACGGCGCAAAGCAGCTGCGCAGAGACAAGGCCTTTATTTTGAATCGTGAAGAGACGATAAACGCGACATCCCGAAAATCACGTTCGTAAGTGGGGTTCGATAGTGGGGTTCAATATGTACATATCTGTGGCAAGACACGATAAACGCACCCTAAGTTGAAACAAGTGTGCTCTAATTCTCTCAAGAATTTTACCTTTGTAGTAATATTTCAACCAGAGATTGCATCTACATGTAGTGCATATTATTGCATATTATTCCTTGGAAGTGGGCTTTAAGTTATTTTTTACCAAACTTATTTGCCGCTCTGCAACCAGGATGATGAATTATGTTCTATTTATATGAAAGGCTCTGTGCAGCTGTCGAAGAACATGAACCATTGAATAATTCATTGGGGTCTAATTCAACTCCTGGATGTCCAACATTTCACGAGATTTATTTTGAAAATGTTCACTGTTCACTTTCTACTACATTGGATGCATAACACCAATGTTCAAGGAGAATTTCTGGCCCCCAAATTCGTTGTTTTCTAATAAATTAATTATAAAAAAGGGAGAACAGACCCCCAAAAGTGGTGATGAAAATCAGACAAATAATGAAGTTATGAATGTTGTTATACAGTGTAGGCCTACCTGTATAATGAATTAGGAAGCTCATTATACTAATTGGACACTTTGTCATAAGTTTTTGACGTCATTTCATCATTGTTATCAATTGCTTTGTACATAATTATGTATACATTTCACTCATATCAATTTGATACACTTGATTGTCCATATGATCCCATAGAAACTGATGTACTTCATAACAGTGTCAGGTTATATTGGTGTTGATTCCTTCTTTTTTTTTTTTACAATGATCCTTTTCTCTTTTCTTTTCTTTTTTGCTTATACTTATTTATTAAAAGCATGTTATTCTGGGATCGTCCATGTACCTGTAGTTGACCTTTAAAAAGAAGCGAAGCATTTTCGCATTTGTAAACATGTACATGTTCAAGTACGTGAATGTATTAGAAATAGGAAAAAAGGGATAGTATTAGCAGTAGGCATTCAGAAGTTCAATGAACTGTGCGTACCGTACTGGGCTAGCTTTAATTCTTTAATTCTTGTGTTTTATCAACAGATTGCGAATGTGGTTGAAGATGTGGTTGAAGATGTAGTCATTAATTTGTCTTTGTGGGTAGCATGTACTGTTGACTTGCATACGATTTCAGGGAGGAAAAAAAAGGCTTGAAGAGAAGGTTGAGTTCTGGGAAAGGTGAAAAATAATTTGTGAGCTTGTTCATTCTTTTTATGTTAGTGTGGAAGAGTATCATAGAAAAAAGTGTCCCCTGAAAAGGATGTCTCTTCAAATGCACTCATATTTGAAATATGACAAGTAACAACTAAAGGTTGTGGACCACAACCTCATTCCATTTGCTCTTGTGACAACTACTCTTGGCTTAGTTCATCAAAGATATAGGGTTAGAATTGTAATTAGGTTGATGGTTAGGATAGGGTGAAGTGTAGTGTCTGGTTCAGGCCTAGTTAATGTAGGATTGGAGTGATTGTTGCCAGAGAGCATGTGTCTTAGAATTATCCAGGCAGAGTATGTAGCAAAGTGATGTTGATGTCTTTGGGTCCGGACTGAGTCCAGACTGAACCCGTTTTGAAATCTAATGTGAAAGGGCCATGCCTGTAGCAAGGTTTTAGGATAACTCATCAAACTGTTGCAGAGTACAAAGACTTCTTTTTTGTTTTGTCATTCTTTCATTATGGTTTACTGCTCCTCCTCTCTCTTTCTATCTTTCCGTTTTTCTCTCTCCTGTCTTTCTCTTTCCTCCCCCTCTCTCTCTCTCTCACTTTCTTTCCATCTTCCTCTCTCTCTCTACCTATCTCTCTCTACCTATCTCTCTCTACCTATCTCTCTCTACCTATCTCTCTCTCTACCTATCTCTCTCTACCTATCTCTCTCTACCTATCTCTCTCTACCTATCTCTCTCTACCTATCTCTCTCTACCTATCTCTCTCTACCTACATGTATCTCTCTCTCTACCTATCTCTCTCTACCTATCTCTCTCTACCTATCTCTCTCTACCTATCTCTCTCTACCTATCTCTCTCTACCTATCTCTCTCTACCTATCTCTCTCTCTACCTATCTCTCTCTACCTATCTCTCTCTACCTATCTCTCTCTCAACCTATCTCTCTCTACCTATCTCTCTCTACCTATCTCTCTCTACCTACATGTATCTCTCTCTCTACCTATCTCTCTCTACCTATCTCTCTCTACCTATCTCTCTCTACCTATCTCTCTCTACCTATCTCTCTCTACCTATCTCTCTACCTATCTCTCTCTCTTCCTATCTCTCTCTACCTATCTCTCTCTACCTACATGTATCTCTCTCTCTACCTATCTCTCTCTACCTATCTCTCTACCTATCTCTCTCTCTTCCTATCTCTCTCTACCTATCTCTCTCTACCTATCTCTCTCTACCTATCTCTCTCTATCTATCTCTCTCTATCTCTCTCTCTACCTATCTCTCTCTCTACCTATCTCTCTCTACCTATCTCTCTCTACCTATCTCTCTCTACCTATCTCTCTCTACCTATCTCTCTACCTATCTCTCTCTACCTATCTCTCTCTACCTATCTCTCTCTACCTATCTCTCTCTCAACCTATCTCTCTCTACCTATCTCTCTCTCTACCTATCTCTCTCTACCTATCTCTCTCTACCTACATGTATCTCTCTCTCTACCTATCTCTCTCTACCTATCTCTCTCTACCTATCTCTCTCTACCTATCTCTCTCTACCTATCTCTCTCTACCTATCTCTCTCTACCTATCTCTCTCTACCTATCTCTCTACCTATCTCTCTCTCTTCCTATCTCTCTCTACCTATCTCTCTCTACCTATCTCTCTCTACCTATCTCTCTCTACCTATCTCTCTCTACCTATCTCTCTCTACCTATCTCTCTCTCTCTACCTATCTCTCTCTCTACCTATCTCTCTCTACCTATCTCTCTCTACCTATCTCTCTCTACCTATCTCTCTCTACCTATCTCTCTACCTATCTCTCTCTACCTATCTCTCTCTACCTATCTCTCTCTACCTATCTCTCTCTCTACCTATCTCTCTCTCTACCTATCTCTCTCTCCTATCTCTCTCTACCTATCTCTCTCTACCTATCTCTCTCTACCTATCTCTCTCTCTACCTATCTCTCTCTACCTATCTCTCTCTACCTATCTCTCTCTACCTATCTCTCTCTCTACCTATCTCTCTCTACCTATCTCTCTCTACCTATCTCTCTCTACCTATCTCTCTCTACCTATTTCTCTCTTCCTCTCTCTCTCTACCTATCTCTCTCTACCTATCTCTCTCTACCTATCTCTCTCTACCTATCTCTCTCTACCTATCTCTCTCTACCTATCTACCGCTATCTTTCTTTCTCACTCCCCCTTTCTCTCCTGCTAAGAAGCCACACGTTCTCTGGCATGCCTGATATCCCAGGCAACCCAAGCAACTAATCACATCTAAGAGTGGAAATTGGAAAGCACGTTTACAGTTCAGCTGCATTAGAATAATTATGTCACATTTTGTGTGATTGAAGAAAAGGTACTGGAGGGGAAAGCAGAAAAGGTTTGAAGATTTTGTTTGTTTGTGAAAAGCGAGATGGAGGATTAAGTAGATAGGATTATTTGATGCACACTTTTCCTTTTGCAACAAGTGAATTTCTTATGCTAGTTGATTTCTAACATCAGTCAAAACACTAAAATATTTCAGATAACAAGATGACAAAGAAAAAAGAAAACAGTTGGAACCTTAAAAAAAAAAATAATTATAACAGCAAAATAACACCCTGTGCTCTTTAAATACTTGAAGTGAGATCACTTTGCTTTAAAGTTATTTTTCATGCAATCATGATAAGTAGTGATATATAAGAGGATTAGTGAAATGACATGGTTACTGTTTAGAGAGTACACTACTGGTGATCTACTCTGGTAGTTCTCTTCCTTTCTCCCCCTCCCTCTCTCCCCTCTCTTCCCCTCTTTCCCTCTCTCCCTTTCCCTCTCTCCCCTCTCTCCTCTCTCCCCTTTCCTCCCTGTCCCCCTGTCCCTCTCTCCCGCTCAATCCTCCCCTCTCCATCCTCCCCTCTCCTTCACTTCCTCTTATCTCACTTTCTTTCCATATTTCTCTCTTCTTTCATTTTTTGTTGTCTTTCTCTACCCCTCTTTAATATATCAATAATTAATAATTAAGTCCCGTCAAATATTAAGACCATGATAACTTTTGAATAGATTATTCAGAGCTAATTGTATAGAAGCAACATAGAAACCCATTAAGCAGATTTCAATTATTATTTTTTAAATGGCATTTTGAAATGAAAGTGATTATGAAACCAATGATAAAGAGCACTCAAATTGACAAATAAGCTGTTAATTCACAAGTGCTCCAAAATAAATATACATGTATGAAACTGGATCAAATGTAAACTGAATTGCAATAAAACATCAGGGGGGGGGGGTGTTTCACAAAGATTTATGTCTAGACATAAACCCCAAAGTCTCTCGTAAGTGGCCTAGTTATGAGAGACTTTAGTTACGAGAGACTAATCTGTTTCCCAAAGCAAAGTCTACGCATAAAAGTCTCTCCTATAAGTCTCCCTCATATTCAGTCTCTCTCTCTTTTCCCTGAAATCCTACCAATATTACACCCAAGAAGATAAGATGGAACTGACATTGAATTGTAGATGAACACACGCTTTGATTTTATTAAGAAAGACTTATTTGTTGTCCTTCTTGCATGGGTGCCGACTTATGGCCAGCGCCCAATCATTTTCGGTTGATGAAACCTCTCTTACGCCCTGTCAGCTCCCATTGTCTCTTCAGTATTAAAGTGATGCATGATGGGTAGGGAGGAGAGGTCTTCTATTTCATCTGTTTGGAACCAGAAGGTTTTATTCATACATTTTATACAGAGATAACACCTTTTGGCTCTGAATGGAAAAAATGTCATCTATTCGAGCCATAAACAAAAAGAGAAGGGGAGAAGAAGAAGAAGAAGAAGAGGAGGAGGAGGAGGAGGAGGAGGAGGAGGAGGAGGAGGAGGAGGAGGAGGAGGAGGAGGAGAAGAAGAAGAAGAGAAGAAGAAGAAGAAGAAGAAGAAGAAGAAGAAGAAGAAGAAGAAGAAGAAGAAGAAGAAGAAGAAGAAGAAGAAGAAGAAGAAGAAGAAGAAGAAGAAGAAGAAGAAGAAGAAGAAGAAGAAGAAGAAGAAGAAGAAGAAGGAGGAGAAGGAGAAGGAGAAGAAGATGGGGGGGAGGAGAAGAAGGAGGAGTTTAACCCTGTGTTCACGTATATAAGTCAATGACATTCTGGCTCCAAACAGATGATTCCTTCTTTATTTGTCTTTGTCCTTTTCTTGTTTGGTGTTGCTTTTTTCCGGATGTCTTCTTCTATTTCCTGAACACTTATGCAGTGACACAGCAGAATTATCAATGCATGCCATGCACTTGTGATTGAATGGCTTAGAAGGAAAGTAAGCAATGATAGAATCGCGACATCCACAACAAGATTAGGAAAGGGCATAGTGTAGGTGTTTTGTGTTTTACCCCTAGACTACCGAATTCTAGTATTCCCCCTAGGATGTATTATGTCAACCAGGAGAAGGAGAAGGAGGAGAAGAAAGAGGAGAAGGAGGGAAAGAAGAAGGAGGAGAAGGAGAAGAAGAAAGAAGAAAGAGAAGGAGAAGAAGAAAGAAATTGCTAGTGACACTGAAGTCAGTACGTGGGACTGAAAAAGTACTTTTGTTCAACATAGGCACACTAAATGCAGTTTGTGCGGCTAGATAAAAAACCTACTACAAAACCTGTTACCTGATACCTAAATGGTCGGGAGACTTGACCGCAAATTGTCACTTTAGCTCCGGCTGCACTGTGCGTCGTCACGGATACCTTGAATAAGTGCGCAGTCATGCGAGCAACACTCAATCCGAAATCAAACCGAATATATAGAGGTAGATTCTGTCCCACTGCCCTCAAGTTTTGCATAGTAATGTACCTGTGAAAAACAAAACGAAAAAGAGCCCAAAGGTGTTGATGGATTTCTCTAGAGTATTGAAACCAAGGTAGAATTGAAAAGAGTTTGGAGGAGATGGAGAGAAAAGCAACAACTAATAGATGGCAGGCAAAAGTCGTGTGATACAATCTTGTAATGAATTAAATTGAATTTATTTATTCATGGTAAAACTCACATCAGCCTAAAAAGTGTGCTTTTCAGCAAGTCCGTGTAAAAACATAAAACAGATCACATAGACTCCAAATTGAATATTAATACATAGGAAAAACTACTTAAAGATGACATACCCGGTATATAAAACAAAATTAACTAAAAGCTAGCGCATCACATAAAAATAACAAGCATAAAGATATATGATATACAAAGTTCATATGAATTAATTAGAAATTAGTAATCATACATAGCTTTACAATTTATTAAATGACTTTTAAAATTAAAGATATATGAAAAAGTATGGCAGTACATAGTATGAAATGTAATTTATTTGTATTTTTGATCTTTTGCACTTTCAAAAATAGTTTGATAATTTTTCATCATGAAAGAACATTATTGTTATTGTTGTTAGAGCACATATACTCTTTTCACACTTGTTTTGCTTAACCCCGTACTTTGCTTAGCCCGTACTATCCTTAACCCCGTACTAACTTTGTTGGCTTTTCTCACTGCAATTCGTTAGCCCTACTAGCCATAGCGTGAATATTCATTAATTCGCTCCACTGCGTAGTCCCGGACTATTTTTCGTTTCTGTTCTCATTCATTTTGCTTGGCACCGCAATTGCGGAGTTAGCACCACAATTCGGGGTTAGCCCTGCTATTTTGCAGGGCCAGCTAACCCGTACTATAGGTGGGGCTAGCCCACTTTGGTAAACGTGTCTGAACAGAAAGTGGAATAAGCTTAACCCCAGACTATAGGTGGGGCTAAGACCCCCTTTAACCCCACCTATAGTCCGGGGTTAAGCAAATTTTGCCAGTGTGAAAGAAAGTGGAATAAGCTTAACCCGGACTATAGGTGGGGCTAAAACCCCCCCTTTAATCCCACCTATAGTACGGGGTTAAGCAACATTTTGCCAGTGTGAAAAGAAAGTGGAATAAGCTTAACCCGGACTATAGGTGGGGCTAAGACCCCCTTTTAGCCCCACCTATAGTACGGGGTTAAGCAAAATTTTGCCAATGTGAAAACAGTAATAGGCCATGTTCAGAAGGCAGAAAATTGCTATATACTGTATAAACATATATGTATGTATATATGTATGTACATAATGGCTTGTCCTACCTAACAACATAACAACACGTAATGTATGCAATTAGCATCCTGACTATTGAAATACAATTATTTGTAACAGGTGGATGAATTAATTTGTAACAGGGCACTTATTAAAGATTTGTGCATTGGATTTGATTACACTAAGAAATTGGCCTATTGCATAGTATGTTTTGTCAGCTGGTCACCTAATTTGTGCATGCTCACAGCCTCACATATATCTTTTGAAGATCTTTTTTTATCTGGAAATCCAATTCCATCATCAAAATACACGTCGTGATTTAATTGTCATATTTCTGTTTTGATTTGTCAATTAACCTACAGTGCGAACATGCCTCATATATCTTTTGAAGACCATAGGAGCATTAACATTGCAATAAGAAAAATGTTTGCTTTTCTCACATTTCAGAGTTTTCCATAAACATGACAAAAACCTGAATTGAAAAAACCCACCTCTAGAGTGTGGTTTTTTTAAATGCCGGCCATTCCAACTGTTTTTGTAGTGTTAATGCTCGCACCCAATACACTGGAATTTAATTCAGGTTTTTGTTCACGTGACTCTCCTTGCTTCCGTACTAATGCACGCAGAGCAGCAACGAGTGGCGCATACATGTACGCACAACTCACCCTAAAACACTCACGTTTTTTTATGGGCTTTTCCAGTATTGTAAATGGTACCGTACTTCAATAAGCCGATGGTTTTTCAGATTGATTTTTCTCCAATGTAAATAGGCCTCATATTTGTACTTCAGCGCCTGACATTGTCGGGGGGAAATCCCTGAACCGTTATCAAGGGATCACCATTGATATTGGTATTCATCGGAATGAGAATCATGTAACCGCATAACTCTCTGCGTAGAATAACTAAAAATCTTTTGATGTGAATTGAAGCGGTAATACAGCCTGGTGAAAGCCACAAAGGCCCCATAACATTTAAAGTGTACCAATCATCTAAAAAAAAACCAAATTGTTTGCAGCTGGAATGTCATAAAATCAACCTCATGAAAATTTCCCAGGACCTTTGTTGCCCGCACCTACTTTTTCAATCCACACTTGCTGTTCATTTAGCAATCAAAAACCTGCTGCGGTAATAAACAGGAATGGATTGCTATGCCTGTATATTATGAAATGATTAGCCAACTATTAAATGTAACATACACATTTATATGAAATAGGGTATTTGTTTAATAGCGAGTATGCTTTTGGCTGAAACAGTGTCATATGACACTCAATATTTTGTTATATGTACACGCCTGTGCAATATAACAAGCTTGTTTTCATTGTATAATGACGACAAAGTAAATAGACTGTGCACCTCTCTTCCCTCAGCATATCCATTTCTTGTATTGTCTTACACGTAGCTGGGTGCATCTGTCACAAAGGCAACCTGGATAAAGTTGCTCCAAATGAGCAAGGCATGATATCATAATTACCCTCAATTTTATATAACAAATATTGCATGCATTTCGTTGTTCAATATGATATATAGTCACCTTCAAATTCAGAATTTGTTGGTTCATATATTTTGTTATATATTGAACCCTGGATCTTGAAATATTTGTAAAATAACAATGTAGGAATACGTCAGATACCAATATTCATTGCTAGGGTCGGTATTTGTACCCCCTCCTGCTTGCGACAGGTGCAATAATAAGTGAAAATACCAGTATCAGCATAGCATGCAGTCAAAGGGATAGTGCTTGATCATTGCTGTACACTGAACATGGATTTCAGAGTCATGTCTTAATTCACATGTATACACGTATGTAGTATTAATCAGTGCCATAGCATGGGTCCACCCATAGCGTAATATGAGAGATAGTTGGGACACATGCACATGTATGCGTACATAGTCATAGGTTAAAGCCCCTCTAAAGTGTTGGGAGCCCCAAAAATTTGATGGCAAAATTTCACTTAAATTGTATCATAATGTGAAAGAGGATGTCATTTAAGACACATTTCTGCAAGGATTTTAGTCAAATATTGATGAAAGAATACATATTTAAGGTTTTCTGAGTACAACAGAAAACCCAAATTATGTATTATTTTATAAATATTTGTCTTCAAACACATTTTTTGTTGGGGAAATCTTTGCGGAAGTGTGTCTTAAATGACATCCTCTTTCACATTATGATAAAGGTAAGGGGAAGAGCCATTAGATATTCAATGAATGAATTGCAAAAGCAAGGCCATCGATCAAGTGAGGGAGGGTTAAAAGGGGTTGTATCATCCTGTTTTCAATGCATGTTGAATTAATTCTCTCTCTTTCATTTTATTTCTCCCCATTTTCCTTTTTCCCTTTTATACACTGGGGCATTTACATGTGTGCATGCATCTCACTCCCCTATAGCAATTCCTCTTTTAAGAATACCTGCTAATCCCTTAAATGTACCAAACGATCTCAAAATGTTTATTCAGCTAGACTTTCTCAGTTAAAATATATTACCGTGAAGGCAGTAATTCCCTTATGCAGACGTGTGCAAACTCCATAAAACTTGGCGAGTGTTTAAAATATATACTTCAGATATTGTGTGTGAAATGTAACAGTCATAGGTTCTGAAACATCGTTGTAAAAATGAAAATATAGCACTGTTTTTCATATTGCTGCCGAGGGAGCTATTTTCAAATCAATAGATTTAATGTTTAAATTAATTTTGAATTACATACAATATTTTCAAGTCTAGCAAATATCTGGAATTAAACATCCCAAATTTATTTGTAGAAAGCCAGTTTTCATTTTTTTTTTCATTTGGTGGGAGGTTCCTAATAAGAGACCTAACATACTGGATTCATGGAACTTCAGGTTTTAGGTCTTCAAAAGGGACAAACCATCTTTCATATATTCATAATTCACTATTGTGGCTCATTATAAGGACAACTGGAATTTCTCTTACTGTATGTACATGTATGATGGCAATTAAATACTTGTTCCATATTAAAGATAAAGTTGAGTTCTGGTCATGTGATTGCATTGTGAAAGAAACGGTGTGGAATCAATCAGAAAAGGTTGGTCATCTAGCATAGAAGTATTGGTGTGTACTGCAAGGTTCTGGAATCATCAAAATGATAAGAAATTTGGCCCAGTCTTGGTCAAGTTACAAGCACTGTACACAGAAAGATATATATGGGACTACGAACATGTGGCATAACAATCCGTCCGATTTGTATGCCGTTACATGCCATATTTAGAATATGAAGGCATTTGAAGAGCCATGCTTTTCAGGGAACATGTTTTATCTGATGTTCTTCCACACTTGCATAATAACAATGATAACGCTCACAAATTATTTTTCACTTCTTCCCAGAACTCAACCTTCTCTTTAAATCGTAGTCAAGAAGGCACGCTTTAGTGCTGTACTACATGTACATGTACATGTAATGCTATCTTAATCAGATATGAACATATCGACTCATCTTGAATCACAGTCTATGGTTATAATGATAATAGTCACACGTACTTTGATAATAATATGTTTCTAAGAGCTTTACGTTGTAATTATTATTAACCTAGTCATTAAATTCAATCGCTATTCCGCACATGATGGTGAACACACTCCGCTCCCTGGGGAGTATTCCGACCAGGCGCTATTTTACAAGCGCACAATGTAATTAATATAACCCCAGTAATCCAACCACATTACATGAGCATCCTACTGGGTACCCATTTAACACCTGGGTGGAGGATAGATATAAAATGTCTTGCCAAAGAACATTAGTTCCACGGTGGGACTTGAACCGCAAACCAAGTGATCCACAGTCTGGTGACGTATCCACAAGACTACAACAATAATGACATTTCACTCTGTGGTATAAATACATGTAACTGTTTATTCCATGTTCTGGAAAAATGCCAGACACAGCAGCAGAAAGAGCAATGATTTCTGCACATAATCTAAACTTTTATGCGGTACCATATGGCATTTAATGTCATGAATGTTCGAAGAGGAAAATAAACATTAACATCCTCAAATTGGCAAAACGTTAAAAATGTAATAAGTCACATTACACCAACAACCAAGCAGTTTGTTTTGTACTTTTTTTTACATTAAACTTCTCTTCATGCACATGTGTATGAATAGTCTAATCAGATACATAACTTTTGTATAACTTAAAGAAAATGTAGTAAACAAAGAAAATACACCAGTTTTACTAATTTAGAGAAGGAAGTATGATTGATTTCTCTTTTTGAAATATCTGTCATGAATGCGGAAATATTTATTTGCTATTGCTATCTACAGCTGATGTGAAAACACTTCTGATTTTGATCGACCAATATATAAATACAAATAGCATTCTATAATTGGAAAGATTGTTTAATCTTGCAGAAATTTATGATTATTCTAAAAGTTTGCGCTCTTATCAGTAGCATTATCAGCAGTGCATAAGGCCTCAGACATAATGTACATGTACATGTGTGTACTCTGGGCAGTTCTGTAGACTCTCTCTGACTTCAATTTAAATTAAAATGCACAATGTCTTTCCTATGATAATATTTTGTTAAAATTCTGGCATTTACTGTTTATATGTGCAGTTTCCAAAATATTTAGGGTCAGAAATGAACACTTCAGACTGTTAGTCCATCTTCATCTATCTCCAGTGAATTAGGGTGCATGTAATGATATTTTCATCCTTCCAAATTTAATTATCCTCTCAAATTGCCTCTAATCTTCTTGTGCCTGTACCAATTTGTCATTAATGAAGATCCCATCTTATCGCTTAGAATTCTTATCGTAGCTAAAAGAAGCATAAAACACAGACTTTTGCCAAGATTCATTCTCACACGACAGAGATTACAAGCTGATGAGGAATCAATGTTGTATCATTATCGTAACATCCGCTGTAATCCGCAGATTCAGGAATGTTCATTACTGTCACAAAAAAAAAAACGTTATTGACCATGCCATAACAGCATTACGGTGAGTGCTCTGATGAGATGAGGAAGGTTTATAATCATGTTCTCATCTTAAGGAGGTAATAATGTCTCACTCGAATCATGGCCGGCCGAGCTATTACATGCCTGGTGGTGTAAGACCCGTCTCGTCTAATAAACTCTGCAATAACTTTGATTAATTGAGGTGCTGCTCACACATGTTGGAATCATCCTTAATATTTAATAGAATTATCGTTCCCAGGTCTAGAATTACAGCCCATTTTTTTGTTTCAAGATACATTAAGTGTTTGCCTTAACTGGCATTTAGTTAATCAATTATCGTCTGTATAGATGCTCAGAATTTAAAGGTATTCCACATTGTTTTTAAAATGGTTTTTAAAATGGTGTACCAGATAAAATTGAAGAAAAAAATAATAATCCAGACGTACAGAATTGGGAGCTTGAATCTTTAAGAGGTAATATGTCAGGGGTATAAGAACATCTGAAGAGGTGAAAATGCGAAGGTCAAAATTTCAGGGCTAAAAATGTCAGATATCAGGATACAGCATGTCAATGGTAAAGTTGTGAGATGTGAAAAATACCTGGGGAAATATTTAAAAGTAAAATATGAACCAGTATGACTGATTTATAGATATTAGTGTAAGCTGATAGGGGGCCAGTTGTCCTTCTCCTGTTGAAATAACACCTAAACTTCACCTGTTTTGACAATCATAGAGGAGCTTGATAGCTCTCTGTGCTATGTGACTTCCTTGCCGAACTTTACTATCAGTGTGAACTTACATCAGTTGATGGAAGTTATTGCAGAATTAATTGAATAGGATAGGGTGAAAAGGCTGGAGGGCACGTATCGTGTAGGCCATGAGTTCAGTCACAATATTACCCTGGTACTAACCTTGTGCCAGATAGCATGTCTTGAACTTAAAGGCATCGTTTAACAATGTTAAATCTGAGATGCATGGCCCTACGTGTTATCAGTGTCTGTGATATGGTGTAGTATTGAAGCCCTTAAAAAATTGTGCTTCAAAATGATCACGAAGTGCCTCAAAAAAGTAAAAATCTTTGAGTGACCGGTTTTACCATACTCATTTTCCCCAATAGACTGTAGTGTTATAAAAACCGTCAGGAAAACGAAAAATTAAATTTCGATTTCCAATCATAAATATCTTGATAAATCAGACAGGCGATCGGCTTTTAAAAGTCATGGGATTCCTGACTGACCTAAAGGTTTATAATTATGATTGCAGCATGAGTTAAATCCAGGATTTAGTTTCAGAATCTGATGCAAAGTTTTCACTTTAATAAAAGGAGAGTAGACAGCATACTTATGAAGCCTCTAGTTAGGAGGGGCGATGGCTCAGTGGTAGAGCACGGGTCTCGTAATCAGGAGGTCCCGGGTTCGAAACCTAGTTCCCTTTTGGTAAGGCATTAATCCTCATTACCAAGTCCCTCTGAGAGGACTTAAACAGTCAGTCCCTTGGTTGCTTACTTTAATACAAGCATACACATGTTTTCTTAGCAGCAAGGTAAACAAACCATTAAACCAGACCAAATTGAAGGCAGAGTACATGTACATATCACAAGTGTTTTTTTTCCTCCAATTCTATTTATTAATTTCATAAAATACCAAGATATTTATATATCATAAAACCGTGCCTGGGAAATTGCATTTAAAAAGCAGTGAGGTGAAACAAAGCATTAAACCAGACCAAATTGAAGGCAGAGTACATATCATAAGTGTTTTTTTTTTCTCCAATTCTATTTATTAATTTCATAAAATACCAAGATATTTATATATCATAAAACTGTGCCTGGGAAATCGCATTAAAAAAGCCAGTGGCTTGCAATAAAACACAGCGATTTCCCTTACAATCATAATAATGAAAACAGCAAATACAGAATACAAAGAAAGCACACAAAAATCATTATTGCATGACAGATGGAGCCAGAAGGGTGTTAACTGAGTGTAAAATGTGAAGAGTTAATACACATCTGGCTCCAGATGGACAATATGTTAAATGCCATATGGAGAAGAACTAAAAGGTATATTATCATCATCTGCTTAAGAGCTAAAAAGACATTAAATGTATGTTTTAGTTCTGAGCAGAAAACATGTATAATAAGATCATTATTTTCTGTTATTTTGAGAAACATATTTACTATTTTTTCCCCCCCCCCAAAAAAAAAAAATTAATAGCAGTGGGGGTAGGGGGGCAAAAATACTGTGGCCCCTTTTTTTAGAAAAGAAAGGGGAAAGTACAAGGAGAGACATAACTATTTAAAGATTTTCTTTTCTTTTGAACAACATGTATAAGTACCTTTGGATTAGATGATATGTACACCAGAGAAAGATGTCAATCATACAAGAACCCATTGTATGACAACCTATAGAATCTATAGCATAAATAATAGTACGCACATTCAGTACATTTGGTGGATTTGTGTTAATGTCTTTCACAGATAACCGTGGGAGACATTTTGTAATGAGTCTTTGCATCCGTCATAAATTCCATCTATGATCATTGTAAATTCAAGATAAGCTTTACGATGAATCGATGATTACATCTGTAATTTACATATCAATACAGCTGCCGCCACTAGACGTATTATGTTGTCTCAGTCCGTGTTGACGATTGAACGATTATAAAGAAGGTCAAATTTGTTCTCATCTTGAACTGAGGATAAAAAAGTCCCAAGGGATATGCTATTCGTTGCATTTGGGCGACGTCCTGCTTTGAATTGAGTTTAATTTATGCGAACATAATCCTAAAGTATGCAGAGACACTGGAGCTATAGGTCGAGAAAGATACTATCTTGATCTTTTTCGGGAAGGATTACAAAGAAATCCTCGAGAGCTAGGTTTGGGTTGAGGGAAGCTTATCGGTGCATGCGCGGTTGGGTAGGGCCGTGGTCGCCACTCGACGGCGGTGAATATTGCAGGAGGGATGACGTCAAAGAAATCCGCGAGCTCGACAAGCGGTGCAAACATGGAGGAGACAACGATGTAGGGGTGTGTTAAAGGGACTCTTCAATACTGTTCAAGGAATTCAATTTTGAAGAAAGATATCGATAGAAGTGGCTTTTTTCCTGGTGGTTGATAATTATAGATAGGGATAGTTGTGTATTATCAGGTTTTGGAATCATCATAATTTGTAAAAAACCACTAACAATCTTGCTGAATATCACAGACATGAAAGAACTGGACAAGGAACAGGCTATGTACAGTACATGTAGGATTACATGAATGAAAAACTTATTTTATAATCCTATTTGACATAGGAGTTCATAAGTTATCCTATTCATGTTGCATTGCTATTATGATACCAGTACTCCTCGATTGGGAAATGAACCATAATATGAAAAATATCACATATTGTTGTTTGAACTTTACCAGTACTCATTAGCAGCATTCCCTTTAAGAGTGTGCTGGAGAAAGAGAGATATAGAAAAAGATAGAGGAAGATATGAGTGAAGTGGATAGCAAACAGAAGGAATGAATGATTGATCCTTTTCATGACACATATTGACTAAAATATTCTTCCATAAGAAAACAAAGCAGATGGAACATATTAACCTTATGTCGCCTTCAATATTACTAAACAATCAGCTCTCCCTTTAAGCGTGTGCTGGAGAAAGAGAGAGATAGAAGGAGAGAGAGGGGAAGAGATGAGTGAAGTGGATAGCAAACAGAAGGAATGAATGATTGATAGGTGGAATGATTGATTTGTAGAGAAAGAAAGTGTGAAGAGAGAGAGAGAGGGGGAGAGAGAGAGAGAGAGAGAAGTTGATGATGTAGAAGATACAGGAGTTAAAGCAGGAAAGGATGGAATTAATTGATTACGATGATAACATCAGGAAAGAAACATGGAGGAGTGAGTACTTGAATAGCAGAGGAAAGGAAGAAGCAATGAAAGCGTTCATGCTTTAAATAATTAAAGCTAATCTTCAGATCTGGTATGGGAATTGTACGTCGAGAGAACATAGCTATAATTCAGTCTGGGTTGTTTATCCTGCAGTAGATTGATTGTTTGAACCATTCAAATAAAAAAATGCACAAAAACTTACTGGGCATCATCTTCGATAAAAACCACAACTCTCATTTGCACATAGTGACCTGTGTTAAGCACATGGTGTCGGGCCTACTTACCTTGATTTCCTTCGGTGGTGAGCGCTTTATAAGAAACGTTGTTATTATTATTATTATTATTATTATTATTATTATTATTATTACTATTACTATTACTATTACTATTACTATTATTACTATTACTATTACTATTACTATTACTATTACTATTATTACTATTACTATTACTATTACTATTATTACTATTACTATTACTATTACTATTACTATTACTACTATAACTATTACTATTACTATTACTATTACTATTACTATTATTACTATTACTATTACTATTACTATTACTACTATTACTACTATTACTATTACTACTATTACTATTACTATTACTATTACTATTACTACTATTACTATTACTATTACTATTACTATTACTATTACTACTATTACTATTACTATTACTACTATTACTATTACTATTACTATTACTATTACTATTACTATTACTATTATTATTATTACTCAGCCCCTGTACATTTTCTACCAAAATCATTTGGCACATGTCATTTATTTGTATTCTTGAACATTCAATGTCAGTTTTGTTGGATTCTGTGGGAATTTATGTTCGATCATTACCAGAACTCAAGCTTATAATTAAGTCTGTGGTACACTGTAATTTAAATAATGTACATTTCCTCTGTTGAGAGCCAAAAGAGCATTAACCCTTTAATGAGGTAATGCCCTTCTTGTCTTGAGTAGACGGATTTATGTCATTGTTAGGCCTGTTTTGAAAGCCCCTTTTTGGTAGTCAACTACACGGTGATTTTTTTGGACGATTAATTGACTAGTCGGTAATATAGGTGTAAGCTGATATAGACTATTATCAGCGTTATAGCTACGGTGGGCGGCGCTGGGCGAGCCCGCCCAGCACTAATTTCACATACAACCTGCTTTAAATGTAACTATTTGTGAAGAAAAGAAGTACTTACATTCATATTTCCGTCTTTAATCGTGTTTTATTTGCAATTGTACAAGATTCCTGTTTTCAATTCGACAATAAATGATTATTTTTAAAGATTTGTCGAGTGTTGTTTGTCAAAATATGTTACGATTCACGAAAACTGCCATATAAATGAATTGTACAGTACCGATGTATGTATAACGGTCAGTGATAACAGTACGTATCATACGTATATGTGGGTAAATTCAATATGGCCGCCCAGGCTCGTTCGATTACTGTTCTTATAAATATTTATTTTTTTATATGGTAAATTAAAAAAAATCATAATTTTCTAGAAAAAAATAAATTAAAATACTATAATATATATTTATTTCATAATTTCCATTGTAAAATTTGACCGAAATTGTTACACTTAAATGTATGTATCATGTAGCCAACACACATATGTACACACACTCAAAATACAAAATACACTCAAATTCCCAAAGCCAACCACCAGACACATATTTAGAATCGACAAACATCCATCTTCATGATAGTCAAAATCATCAATCAACCAGAAATATTTCAATAATAATAGTTCAACAAATAAAATATTGCATATTTGTAGGTTAGTGACAGGTATTTACATACAAATTATCGCTAGAATTTTTTTTTTCTTCATCGTCACGTATTTCTTCATCTCACTACGGGCTCACTACATGAATTATCACACGTGGGGCAATGCACATTTGTATTCACTGCACGTACGTCAACAATTTGGTTTGAGCCAGCCCGCTAGTTGTTTGCTTCTAAGTTAAGGTTAGGTAGGAATTTGATTTATTTAAACTTCGTTGACAATGTCTTAAAAAGTAGAATTATTAAATTAGGGATTGGGAAATTTGTGATTTCAAGTTCGGTGTTGGTGTTGGTGTTGCAGCATACCACAGCTAACTATGCGGGCATCTGTCACAAATCTTGTGATCACACAAAGGTAAAATAACTGTAAATCATGGGAGCTATTTATGTTTTTCAAGAGAAATGATATTTTCTCTATTGATTTTTTCAATATGACTTTAGATTTTATATTCTATATGATTATGATGAAATTTGAATGCTATTTCGCACTGATTTCACTTTGATCGTTGAGACTTTTCGCGTGAAGATGTGACGTCACTTGGTGTTAAGCTATCAATAATGTGATCGGTAATCGTCCTTCTAAACTGACCGTCGGTGTTAAAGCTCGGTTCAGCAGCTTTTCCACGCTCTCAACACCGACACCGAACACCGAACACGAACTCACCCATTGCACTGTCTTTCAACTCAAGTATTAATCAATAAATTCATAAGTTTGCAGTTTCATTATGTGGGTAGTTGTGAAAAGGACTGTTGGGTTTAATAGAAAAGATAGTGAGAGAGTGAGAGAGAGAGAGAGAGAGGTATTCTTTCGGTTTCGTCCTATAGAGGACTACTTTGTATTGTTGGTCAAACAGTTTTTGAGCGTAAAGTAACGCCTTGCTGGAATGCTCACCAGCGAGTGGAGATTGTGCAGTCAGTGTGTGCGGGCAAGTATTGAATCCAATGACCAGGGTAATAGTATATCTGTAAAGCGCTTATAGACATCGTAGATGTATTAAGCACTATATAAAAGCGGAATATTATTATTTTTATATGGATTGAGGTGGAGAAATTAAGAGGAGTATTCTTTCGTGAGAGGAGTCCTGAAAAGGACTGACTGGTTAACCGGGTGATGAATTCAAGAGAGATTGAGGTTCGACTTACCGAACAGGTTGATTGTTCGTCATCAGGTGAATATCTCTCATAATATCTCTACATCTATCCATACAATGCCAAGTGATCTTCCATAGGATGAAACTGAAAGAAAACCCTCTCTCTCTCTCTCTCACTTTTCCATCACCTTTCAAATCCAACAGTCGTTTTCAGGACTACCCACATGGTGAAACCGCAAACTTATGCCCACACCAACATGCATAACCCGACCTTCAAAGACCTTCTAACGCATGTATTGCCTGCTTAGGGCCAGAAAGGCAAGAACTCTTTGTAAAAGTATATTAAAGGGCAATCCTTTTAACAAGTGTTTTTGAATGAAAGCAGATTTTTAAAATTTTTATAGATTTTTAGATTTAGCCAATTTGAAGAGCTCATACCTATAGTGATGGCAACTGTCAAAAATTCATAAATTTCTCTTTTTTCTTCTTTTGACTTCATTCAAAGTTTCATCGGTATGCTTCTCTGATTTTTCTGCGTTCCTTTTATAGAGTAGTTTGCTATCAAGGTTAGATTCCCCTTTAATGCCCATGTACATGTACATGTAGCTGTTACGAAATATCCTCGTCACAAAGTAGCAAATGATATTTGAATTATATATGAGGTCATCGTAATTTCTTGCACATTTCAATGGGCGATTCGCTACATACGGCTTTGAACAATGCCACTCTAGAGAGATGAAGTTTCTTGAAGTGATCGCGATCATGTTACATCTATGCAATGGAGGCACAGAGCCGGAAGGATGGATATTCATTGGATGAATTGGTTTAATTAATTTAGAGATTAATGGATGAATTCTTGAAAGCAGGCTAGTACCCAGTCACACTCAAACAGGCTGATGCAAGTAATACACCAGACACATTGACAACATGGATACTTGACTGAAAAGAGATAGCATAAAAGATTACCTAAACCCATAGCACTTTATTTTCTAAATTTATCATTTTTTCCTTGTTAAATTAGCAACAATCAATCTCATTTTCCACCCCTTCATAGATTGAAAAACATAAAATGTTTATTAAATGAACCAATGTCAATTTAACTGAAAAATTGCCAATTTGTAAGTGAAAATAGTGACTTTGTATTTTACACTACATTCCAAATTCAGGGACTTTAATGATTAGGTACAGTTATATTGCACTTAATCGAGAATGGCAAAATGTACTACTGCATTGGAAATAAACTCCTAATTTTCTGTGATTTTTGCTCTTTTTGCTTGTGTAGATGTGTAATTCCTAGCACTCTGGATCAAAATATATACAAAAAACATCACTTTAAGGAATCGAGACACTGTACTGGTATGGGGGTAACCTGACTGGTTTATAATTTGTTGATTTGATTGATTTTGAGTTGGTTGGAGGGGTTGCAAGGCTATAAAGAGAGGTGTATGATTCTATATATATATATATATATATTTATATTTCTGTATCCAATTTGTCCCAGACTCCCAGTTAAATACAAAATGATTATTGATTGAAGTAACATTGTATTTTTATCTTTCTTTTTTCTTTTCATGCTTTTCTCCACTTGGAACATCAAATAGGTGAGTGAGTCTAATTGTATCTTTTTTTTACCCAAACCGCTTTTTAAAGGGAAAGACCAGTATTGGGAACCAATAAAAAAAAAAATATTGAAATGGAAGCTGTTATTACCAATCATGTGAAAGAATATGTTTGTACTAATTCGTGATGATAAAAATTTTGCTCGGAAACCGCCTAATAATTAATATATTTGGTAAATTATTATATCTATTAGGACCAAATAGATATCGCGCATGTTGTCGTGTTGTCCCATATACATCTTTCTGTGTACGTGCTTGTAACTTTACGAAGACTGGGCCAAATTTCTTATCATTTTGATGATTCCAGAACCTTGGAGTACACACCAATACTTATATGCTAGATGATCAACCTTTTCTGATCGATTTCACAACGTTTCTTTCACAATGCAATCGCATGACCAGAACTGGCCTTTATCTTTAAAAATTAAAATGATGACGTTAAGTGTAAAATGCATCCCATTTCTGTTTCTTATAACAGAGCTCAGTGAATATGCGTAGGATCTTAGTTGCGCGCAGTTGCAATTCACTCGCCCGTAGAAAAGCCTAGATGCGGTTTTTGCAGCGGTTTACGGCATCATATGTGAACGCGAGCCCTAACAAGTGTCTGTGCCTGAATGTATACATAAGAGGGCATTACTCTCTGATTTTTATAAAAACACTTCTACCATTGGAAGGCCTAGTGGTATATCATTGCTTATTGTGCTGGTATACAATATAATCTTATTTTGCTGGTAGGTATAAAGAAATTGTGACCCGCCCCCCCAAAACCACCAATAAAGGTAGACCAGTTCTGGGTCATGCGATTGCATTGTGAAATTAGAAACGTTGTGGAATCGATCAGAAAAGGTTGATCATCTAGCATATAAGTATTGGTGTGTACTGCAAGGTTCTCGAATCATCAAAATGATAAGAAATTTGGCCCAGTCTTGGTAAAGTTACAAGCGCTGTACACAGAAAGATGTATATGGGACTATATACGTGATTGCGATAGCTATCCAGTCCAGATCGATATGATAATTTACCAAATATATCAATTAGTAGGCGGTTATTCGGCAAAATTTGTATCATCACGTATTAGTCAAAACATATTCTTTCACATGATTGGTAATAAGGGCTTCCATTTCATTTTTTGAGAGGGGACGTTTCCAAAACTGGTCTATACCTAGTCGCATAGTGTGGTTTTCAGTTAGAGCTCAACAAATTTGTATTTGGTCACGATGGTCAATTTTTGTTTTTGGTGTTCCAGGGTCACAATTGATAATTATAAACTACCAGTCTGTGGTCATTAACAAAAAATGCATGTCAAGATCCTCAATTTTACTTTGTTTATTAAAGGCCTGATCAGATCTCGCCGACTACGATAACTGTAACGATAAATTAATCATCCCTTAATTGCTCCCCTGTTGTGTATGCGGATTTTTGTTGTAGGTCAGACCTGAACGATTTATTCCATTGGGCCTCCCTGAGTAATTTTATCGTTTCTTTGGGATTGCCCAGCCATTTTTTTCTGGCGGGGGAGACATCGGTGATGGTTAGCCAACAACTTTATTTTTGTGAAAATAATGAGCTCTAGTTACATTGTAGCTGGCCACTTGTACAGTCAAACCTGTCTATAGCGACCGCCCAAGGGAAACACAAAAAGTGGTCTTTGTAGACAGGTTCCTTTAGTACATGTTTCAATGAGAAACCATTTTCAAGGGAAACAAAAAATGTGGCCTATGTAGGCAGGTGGTCTTTGTAGACAGGTGGTCACTAAAGCAGGTTTGACTGTATTATTATTATTGTTGTCAGTAGGCTATTATACCATTGTCAATAGGCCTAGATTATATAGTTTATTATTATTGACGAGGTTCAACCAAGCCTTTAGGCAGCTATTTGTGCGAAATTTAAATATTCTTTATACAAGGCTAAAAGAAATGAGAGCAGTTATTATTATATCACTCCCCTTCAGTAATGGTGGAATAAACTGTACATTTGTAAATGCTCATGATTATCTGGGGGGTGTTTCACAAAGACTAAGATCGACTTTAAGTTGGACTTAAGTATAACAGGCCGTTCGTGCCATTGTTTGCTCTCACCATTGGTCTCTCAATTATGATCTGTAGATAATATTTTTTCCTTCAATAATGAATTATCAAAAATGTAAGTTTTGTAGATCTTTTACCATGATTTGTACGTCCCTTGAGAGACCAATGCCAGTAAATAATGATAGCAAACAATGGCATGAACGGCCTGCTATACTTAAGTCCAACTTAAAGTCGATCTTAGTCTTTGTGAAACACCCCCCAAGAGTTCTGTCTACTCTGAAGGACATATGTGAAGTGGAATCTCTCAGTGAATTCCTGCTCTTCTTTACTTCGATTCATTTGTGTCAAAATGCCAGCAAGATTGTACTGCTGTCCCTGGGGTTGTATAGATATTTGCAAAAATAAAACACTCAGGAAAATAACAGCAGATACCACATTTTGTTCATTTAAGAGTTTAGTCTACTACGAGGGACATACTGTATAAAGTAGAAGAATGAATGGATTCCTACTTTTCTTTCTTCGATTCTTTTTTGTCAAAATGCCACAAGATTATTATGCTGTCTCTGGCGTTGTATAGAGATTTGCGAAAATAAAACACTCATGAAAATAACAGCAGATACCGCGTTTCGTTCATTTAAGAGTTCAGTTTACTATAAAAAAGAGGGACATGCAAAGTGGAAGACTGAATGGGTTCCTACGTTTCTTTCTTCGATTCTTTTTTTGTCAAAATGCCAGCAAGATTATCTGGCTGTCCCTGGCGTTGTATAGAGATCTTGTATTGATCCTCCTTCTATTGTGATTCAAGTGTAGATGACGTCATCATGGTTATACCAATCAATAATTGTTGCGTTTTTGGAGGACTGTACTCAGCAGAGAACCGTCAAGTTATTCTGAATTATTGATCAGGTAGTAGATTGTAATCCCGCTGTTGTGTTGGGATGGCTGGACCAGCAGAATGTAAACAAAAGGAGGAAAACTTGTGGAACACTGCATTCACTCGACAGCACTAACATGAATATGCACCAATGGGACAATGCATTATTAGGGTGGCCAAGTCGTTAATGCTGATGATCCATAAAATTTCATGTTATTTTTTCCCATTACTAAAAAAAAAAATCATATTTTTAAGAGTTTAGTCATTTAACATGGAAATACTAAACATTACATTTTGATGAATTTAAAAAAAATATCTACCTTGCACAGTTGGTCATTGTGACTTAATCGAGTGCAGCGCATATCACTAATACACAAGCTTCAAAACATGCCATATTTGTTTTATGAAATGGGTCTACAATAAAGTTGAGAAATAAGCAACAAACTAGATCAAAATGCCAAGAGTCCCACAGTCATTATTATTGAATGACATCACAGTGTAAGCACTGCCAAGCAGTTATTAGACCAAAAGATAAGTAAATAAAATGACCATGCATGGGGAAGGTAGATGGGCTGGGTGCAGACCATATGGGAATAGACTAATTGGGTAGTAGATGAACTGGTTGTAGATCAAATGATAATTCACCCCTCTCGTACTGGCATTTTGCAAGATAGAATCGCCAAATTTTCTCTGTCATCATATTTGGCACATTTTTCCAAGCATTTTGATACCTTGTTCACCTTTTTCTGACCAGTAATAACGCAATGAGCGTCCGTTCAAAAAACATGTCCGTGCGCGAAAGCTCTTGTAATACATAGCATATATGGGCAAAAACATGCCTATACAAAATTCATTATAACTCTTCAGAATGGATGGGAACTCCCAATTTTTTTTTCATATTTGGATAGATTATGAGTCGGAGATATGATTTCATGTCTCATTTGACCCTCGATTAACTCATGACATCATCATAATGGCATCCGAACTCAAAATTTCAATTTGCATATTATGACGTCAGCATATTTTTGGAAAATTGATTGTATCTCTGTAAATATTGATTGATTTTCTTCCAAATTTTGATATGTTGTAGCTGAGACAATTCTCTACAAATGCAATAACCACGATTTTTCATTTTGACAAAGGCATCATGGCGTATTTAGAAGAATGTCAAACGTTTGAGTACAACCCTATGGGAAATCTGAGTCCTTGTCGTGTATTAATTTTTTATTCATAGTAGGATAGAGTATGAGTCGGAGATATGATTTCTTATTAAAAAACAAAATCGAGAAAATGCATATTTCATTTTGATATTTAGATTTGAGGGTCAAAGGTCAAATATACTGTACATGGTTTCTCTAAAACCATGCATTGTATAGACTTGAAATTTGGCACACTAATAGACCTGAATAAGAGGATTATTTAGAAAAATAAGGTCAAATCATGCCAATGTTATCTTAACTACTTAGTATGTCACTAAACATGTGTGGCATGCACTTGGAACAGCCCACCTATACTTGTTATTAACAAGTATTACATGTCTAGTTGTTAATATTGCTATTACTGCCTAGTTTTCATTCTTACCAAAATAAATAATTGAATAAACACATTTTACTCTTGCACTGTGCTCTGTACTATTTGGCACTTGTTTTTTGTTTTTTTTAGATACCCTGTAGTGGTCGTTTGACATGAGCTCAGGTGTGCCTAGTTTCCACTTTATTTATAATGGTCATTTATCTCTAAGGATAAAGCATAGCTCACCCCACTTTCAGACCACCAGAATTCATCGTACAGCGTAACAAGAATTGTATACAGCTATACGATAAGTCCATGATTAACTTTCCCGTAGTCTTAACATTATATAAAGAAATGTATAACAAATTGTAATGTAGCAAAACGCAGTGTTAGTTTCTTTACACAATGTTGTTATCTAGACTATAAACCCTGTTGTTTTTACGATCATTCTTTATACGACGTTTCTGTAAATGAGTTTTGTATCAATTTCCTATAGTCTAAAGTGACAGTTTGTGGGAGATTTACATGATTAGGCAATTCTCAGGCTTTTATTTGCCAACTTGGAGTGCAATTGCATGTCATTAAAAGTTAAGTGTTTCAAGCCTAGTCTTCACCTGAGTCCCTATTTTTCAATCACAGGCATCAGTCTAATGCCTGAGTCACACCTTTGCGTATTTGGCTTGCGCATTGCTGCGTATTTATGGCAAGCCGTTTTAACATTTATTCCTATTTCTTGATATCAAGAAATGAATTCTTGATATCGAGAAATGATTTTCTGTTGTAAAGCAATGGTAATTCTTGATCAAGAATTCAATTTCTTGATATCAATAATTCATTTCTTGATATCAAGAAATAGGAATAAATGTTAAAACTGCTTGCCATAAATACGCAGTAATACGCAAGCCAAATACTCAAAGATGTGACTGAGACATGACTGTGAAGTTCCATTGCAATCAATGTCCATATATCTTCACACCAAGGTGACATTAAATTATACAATTACATCTTCTTGTACTTCACATCACAACATTAGAAACAAAATTAATACAAAACAAAATATAAATAATAAAATACCTGTACAGACGGTCAAAAATCAATGCTTCACCAGCAAGCCTTCTTCTCTTGCACATAATTAACACACATGTAGATATGTACATGAATATGTATGAGGTCCATATCTATAGACAGGCCTATTCAAACATTCTCAAATAGATTTTAATGAAATAAAGTTATAGAAAATACAGTCAAACCTGTCTATAGCGACCACCCAAGGGAAACACAAAAAGTGGTCTTTATAGACAGGTGGTCTTTGTAGACAGGTGGTCACTAAAGCAGGTTTGACTTTAACTCTATAGCCAAAGAAATGAAAGTAGGGGGCTGCTGTTCACCCTTTTCATGTAGTTGCTTCGAGCAGTTTCCTCCTTTCTCTTGTTATTTACCCAGTGTACATATTTTATTTATTTACTTATTTATTTATAAAAGGGTATATTTTTTATGAGAGGCAGGGGAAGGAGAATAACCCTTTGACCCACTGACTTTGCAGATGTTGACAATAGTCTTTCTTATCATGTGACCTACTTTGAATTAAATGGGAATAGATAGAATAAATTTTGAAAGGAAGAATAGTATTTTTTTTTTGGGGTGGTTAAATTATTCCCCAACCCATCAACATCAATCATGAGAAATCGGTAAAAGTTGGCACAAAATTAGGCGATCATTCACCTAAAATGTGTGGCTATATTTACTCCATGCAATCTCACAACATCAAAAACATGAATATTCAAAGTGAAATGTATTTGCATATTCATAACATTTTCAAATACATGTACACAACTCGAACCAAAAACATGAATATTCAAAGTGCAACGTTATTGCATATTCATTACATTTTCAAATACATGTTTACCTGCATATCAAGGGAACCCCGCATAGCAAGAAACAATCAAACAAAACAAAAAATCTAAACTTGTATCATTTTCTGTTGATCAAGGGGTTATTTAACTCCCGTTGACTCTTGGCATTTTAAATAGCAGCTGCTGATCACTCCCTTAAAGGTGCAAGGATCAAAGAACACAAGCTAATTAGCATTCTGGAAGATGAGCGTTAACGATTGGGGAACACTTACTCTGATGACAGGTGATAAATGCCTTCAACATCGTACAGACACCCTTCTACCGCTCATCGCATTGCAACCTGGTAGCGCACGTAATGTAATAGTGGTATTTCACGCCTATTGTATCGCTGCATCGGCTCCTCACCCACCTACCCTCTTCTCCTATACTCACCGGGGGTTGGTCTTCATTTCAGCGTGGGAAATTAATTCGCATCTTTATAGAATTCTATTCTCATTCCATGCATGTCCCTGGTAATATCATAAGGTTAGGTAATTTTTTTAATTACCAGTGTAATTTTGTTATTGTAAGAATTGCCATCTAGTAAACCTGTGTACTTTTTTTCCAACTTTTATTTTTTACATGGGATACAAAATAGTTTGGATCTTTCAGGTTTTGTTTTGAATATTTTTTTTTAAATTTTAAATTCTACTTAAGTTTATACTATTATTTTAAGCTTGTTTTTGCTATAATTTCTTTGAGTTCCTAAAAGTTGAATGTTGTCATGTTATTTTGTACCTGCCATATTAATTTTCTAATTAGTCTTCATATTGATACTCCTCCTTTATTATCAATGTTGTTGTCTAGCTAGTCTTCATATCTTGTGCTCGGGGCAAGAAGGATGCTAACTCTGTGTTAAAATTCAAATTAGGAGTTAGTGCCCTTCTGGTTGCAAACCGATGACATTATCCCTGTTATCCCTCTATTCTTTTTCCCATATCTGTCTTTTTATGAACCCTTTACTCTAATCTTTTCAAGTATC
Source organism: Mesocentrotus franciscanus (assembly GCA_037976565.1). Lineage (NCBI taxonomy): Eukaryota > Metazoa > Echinodermata > Echinoidea > Camarodonta > Strongylocentrotidae > Mesocentrotus > Mesocentrotus franciscanus. Next base: position 3,431,241 of record CP137681.1, on the reverse strand, counting down.
TTCGTGTTTTTTAAAATGTATTTGTTGTACTGCGCAGTAATATTTTTGTATTCACAGAAGCTCATTTTAGATTTATGAATGCTAAAGAGACATACCCTTACAGTGATATTTACTTTATGTTTTTTGTTGTTATCATTTTCCCACAATATTTAAAATTGAATTCAATCTCTCAGTCTCATTTTTCTCGTTCTCATATCTCATGTTTTCCTAAGCTTGAGGAATGATCAAAGAGCGTCAAAAGTCATTATTTGCCAAATATAAGAAATGTTATTTCTGTTGCCCAGTGGCTTATGTGTAGGCGTCTCATGACGGTCTGACGTTTTTTCTTCTCTCTCATATGATAACAGCTTGCTTTAAATATGACATTAGAGTTTTCATATCATTTACTCCTTTATCTGCTAGACCTAAAAACTGTCACAATGATGAAGAGTCCAATTTGTCAAATTGTATAAACATCTCTTTTCGATTAATATAATATGTAGCATAAATTATTGAAACTATTGAAAATATTAATTTGCCGTGAGTTGTTAAGCTAGGGTTTTATCAACAAGGAAACAATAAAGAATTTGGGGAAGAAAAAAAAGTGACATAAACATATAAAGACAAAAATGGAAAAGTGACTGCCTGGATAGGGATGGTTCACCTGTAGAGGTAAAAGTTTTTTAAGCCTAAATAAATGAACTTTTATAAGATGGAACTAAACAAATGAATTGTCATTTCTAGTCATTCTATAAGTCATGAGAAGGGAAGGGGAGAGAAAGAGTCGTATGTTATTATCCCTTTAACTTTGCGGTTCGTAAGATGTTGTAAAGCCAGAATCAGTAGCATGAATCGCCGCTCAAAGTGCCAATTAGGACACTTTCATGTTACCATCTTCATAAATCATAAATTTGTTGGCAGAATCAGGGCCCTGTTTCACAAAACTTGTTATCTATAACAAATGCTTAATTTCTATGACAAACTTGCTTTCAGCCAATCAAATGCCATGATTTCAGTAGCTTATAACAGTTATTGTAACTTGTTATTGATAACAAGTTTCATGAAATGGGGGTCCAGGTCCATTTTCATTATCTATTGCTATGTGAGAGTCTCAAAAGCAGATATTCTACATGTAGCTATCTTGGCTCATACAAAGGCATGTTTTTATATTAAACTTATGTGGCATAAAAATTTGATGATGATAAAATAATACTACCGGTAATACTAATAATAATAATGATTATGATAATAATAATGATAATAATAATAACAATAATAATAATTATAATAATAATAACAATAATAGTAATAATAACGATAACAATGATGATAATGGAAATAATAATGATAATGATGATGTTAATGATAATAATAATAATAATAGTAATAATAATGATAATAATAATGATAATGTTAATGATGGTGATAATAAAAACAATAATGATAATAACGACAACGACAACAACTGGATTTATTGAGCACCCTTTCCAGAGGATACAAGGCCTTAGTGTAAGCACAAAGCTCTCTGAGGTTTACCAAAACTATACATGCTTTTGGGAGAGACAAGCAGATTTCAGGTTAGCGACTGTGAAGAGCTGAAACTCTAGCTTTTTGAAGAACACTGAAAATATCATGAATCCAATTTAAGATCTGAAGAATGGGGAAAAAATGAAGATAGGGAGACAAAAGAGAGGAGAAGGATGCTGGGGAAAAAAGAGCGATTGGTACAACGGGCTGGTGTGATACATTACAACCCACTGAATAGCAGCTTGGGTTTTAAGTTACACCAATTTGCTCTGTCAATTACTCTGTTACCTTGGAGATGTGACTCGTAAGGAGACAGATTACGTAGTCTGCCCGAGTAAATATGAAAGGGATATGCAAAGTCCCATCCGCAAGGCTGATGCTTTTGAAGTCTTGCTGTCTTTCATTTTGGTTTCGATATTGAATGCAGGCTTTCCACAAAATCTGGCTACCCCTCTTCCCTGGGTTATTTCGCAACCCGAGACAGTCGGATTTGGATTTGGAATGAAAAGTGATGCAGGTAAAATGGTTGGTTTATGCTCTAATGCTGATGAATAGAATGTATTTGGATAGCATTGCTCTCATCACTCTTCTTTAACCTCTTCTTTTGTTTTTCTTTAGTCTCGATGTCGCAGCAATTATGTCATGGCCCTTTTTCAATGTCAGCCATGTCAGCATTAGGATTTAGTGAATTGTTCAACTATCTTTTTAAAATTGCTTTTCTCGCTCTGTCTCTTTCGATCTCTGTCTTTCTCTCTTATCCTCCCTCTCTCCCCCCCCCCCTCTCTCTCTCTCTCTCTCTTTCGCTCTCTCTTTTTCTGTCTTTAAAGACGTTTAGTTTAAAACACGGTTGTGTTCAAGCGATTTTACGTTGGTCGTAAAAATAAACATGTTTCAAAACGCAAACATGAAACGCTGGAAAAGATGCGTTTTGTAACGTGATTCTGCAGAATCACGGTTGCTAAAAATTGCTTGAACGCACCGGAGGTCTCAATCATTATTCTATGACGTCATTATCGTGATCTACATACACCATAATTGTAGAGAAAAAAGATACGGTAAAGTAAGAATTTCCAGTCAGAGACCAAAAAAAGCAGGAGTCAGTCTGATGGAATATGATTATAAACGGAAAACGAGTGGATGACGTGAACAATTACTTAGCTTTGTCTTTGATTTCCAATCGTTGCGTAGCGAACGTATAGTTGTATATTATTGCGATCTATGCTCAAAACAGCAGCCGACAGTCGACCGTAAACAAATTCAGAAAATGCGCGCCGTTTAGATTTGTGATTCTAGCTTCAAAAAATCTCTTGAACGCACCCTCCTTCCATGGCTTTTTCTCTGACCATCACATCATGATATTTATTTTTAATGTCAGACCGGTAGCTTGTGGGATTTAGTAAACTCAACCATAATCTCTTGGGAAAAAAAACTATTTTTTTACTGTCTCTGTCGCTCTCAGACAATCATGTCATATTTTCCATGTCCATAACAAATCGTGCAGGATTTAGTGAACCGAACCACAATGTTTTTCTTTCTTTTTTGTCTGTCAGTTGCTATCTCTGACAATTATGTGATGTTCCTTTTCATAACAGTCACATTTAGTAAATAGAACTGATGAAATCATTTTTCTTTCTCTGTCTCTGTCTCTCTCTCCCCCTTCCCCTCCCTCTGTCTCTTGCTATCTCTCTTATTTTCTTATTTCCCTGATGTCCTTTTCTCTTACCAGAGCCATTTTGGAGCTTTCCAGAGGTCAATAGCTAACTGCACCCATGTTTTTCCCCGCTGAGTCTAAGAGATATGAGACTGGGACAATCAGAATTTAAAGTTTCCTTTAAATTTTCAGATTATTATGTTATCTATGGCTCTAATCAAACTGTCTGTCGCAGTGATCCAGATTGATTTTTTTAATGGTTCCTATGAATAGGGTTCCCTGTTTTGAAATTTTGAAATTTTTCATAGAGGTTAATTTTGTATTGCTTGTTTTTTTTTAACAGATTCATATTCCATCATTCGTCCTAATGGATTTAATTTCAAACTAAATGATTAAATTGTCAATAAGATAAATTATTCTGAATTTGAATTTATTATAGGAGGTACCTTTCTAATCGAAATAAAATAAAAATTTTATATATTTGGATCTAAGCTGACAGTATTATAGTATAAAATACCCTGAAAAACACTACTAAAATATATACCGGTACATGTAATTTATAAGGAATTTGGGATTGATTTAATACTACCACATTTTTGCACAAATGTAAAATCGCTGAATAGTGGTTTGAAATACACCTGTATTTTGAATCCATAAGTCCAACACAATATAATCCATTCATGATGTCTAGAGGCCAACATATTGTTGGGGGTGTGTCGATGACAATCATGGATTGATGGGCAATTCCTCCTTAATTACATGTTTATACGCTGCCTAACCGTCACAACGCACTCAGTCAAAAACCAATTAAATCTATGACGAGAGCGGAACATTCCCAGAGAGTGAGAGAACATGTATGCTTTGCAGCCAAATATTCATGCTCAGTCGTGCTGTTGGCCTCTTACGTCTCTTCTCTTTGGCGGGATCGGGGGCTAGACGAAAAAGACACTTAACCGATTTTTCTGTCGGAATTCCGAATGAAGCGCCTAGCAGATCACGTGGCGAGGACTTTCCACTTTGTATTCACATGGGGAAGGTGTGTGTGGGAACTAACACTCAGCATTGTTTGCAGATGAGAATAAAAAATGCTGATTTGGAGATAACAGTATCCCATAGCAGCTTTTTCTTATGTTTTAAATTAATCAGTTTTACCTCCTCAAATTGGCAACAATTAATCTTATTTTCCCCCCTTTCATAGATTGAAAAAATTGAAATGTTTATTAAATGAACCAAAGTGAACGAGAATTGTAAATTTAACCCCCAAAATGCCATTTTGTACACGATATAGTGGTGTTATTTCTTGCACTGCTTTACAAATTTAGAGACTTTAATTATTACATACAATTAAATCGCACTTATTCTAGAAGGGCACAATGTACTGCATTAGAAATAGACTGAAAAATTCCTGTGATTTTCGTGAGTGATCTCATATTTGAAACATTCATAACTTTCTTATTATTGGTCTGATTTATTCAAAGCTTTCACCATCCTGTTTCTCTGATTTTTCTGCTTTCATTCGAATAAACTTATTACAAGGGTTCGATTGCCCTTTAACATGAAAGCAATTCATGTATATGGCAGTTGCAATACTCTATGTACCCTTTGCCAGGTATCCTGGGTGGAGGGTTGCAACTGTAGACGAATGCCTTGCCAGAAGACATAAGTCCTGTGCCTGGGACTTGAACATGTGCATACAATGTAGACAAACTATTTGTATACATGTACATGTAGACGGTACATGGGGGGTAATTTACTTTATGAAAGTGAAAAGCATATATTTGAATTGTTGGCATTAAATCAATTTAAATTGTATAATTAAGAATTGATTGAATGCAGGGTCCACAAAAGGGGGCGAAGAGAAAAATCAATCTTAAAACTACTATGTATTCTGATAGAAAATTTTAAAAAGCACATACCTCGATTGCATGGTGATTTTCGAATCAATAATACACTGCATTGCTGTATTGTGGGAAGTTGGAGAGATTTACATGCAATCATCAAGCATCTCTTAGACCACGTTCTGAAGTCAATATCTCATTCAATGTCAAAGATTAAATTTTATGGAAGATTGCAAAAGATATTTGGTTCAGGGAGCTAAATCAGGGATTTACTTTTGTTTGAGTGAGCTTCTGGGCAGTTCTGTTTTAAATGTACTTGCCCCCCACCCCTCCCCCCAAGATCTCTTTTTTTACTGTCATTAAACAATGGGTTATACTGTCAAAATGAACCAATTGTTACACACATGCATGATTACATTTCTAAATGCTATTCGTATATGCAAAGAAATTTTGTCTTATTTAACATTTCTCAACTAAAAATTGTACATATAAATTTGTATGAGAAATATCCTCAATGTGTTATGTTAAATCACATATCATCCTACCATTTAAAAAAAATGTGTGACAGAAAATTGTTTGAACAATCTTTGCAAACAAAAATGGGTTAATTGAAGAAAATGCTGTTTAAGTTTTCCATTTTTGTGTTCGAGTCACACATCTGAAGTAACCTAACTCGTGATGCTATTATGTTCATGTACAGTACATGCATATGTAAGCCTAGTTTATGTGGACAATGATCATAAATACTCATAAATGATATAGAAAAAGGAAACTAACAAAAAGGCAAAGCTTGTATGTCCTTAGTTCCCTTTAATTGCCAAGGCATTTGTAGATGTTTCTGATATTGCTTCTGATTTCTCTATCCTTTGTGTAAATGAATCCCATGCAATTGAAAATACATACTCCTACCTCTTTTAAAACTTAATACCATCCCAATTTATCAACAAAGACAACCCCTGCTAAAAGCATCATACGTTTGTGTGCTTCTATACAAGCATGTATTGCATTTTAACACATGCATGTATTCTATTGTTCTCTGTCTCTCTTCCATCATAATAACTGACAAATGTTTGCCTCTAACTCACAATTTATCTTCATCGATTGGAGTACTTTGTCATTAATCAGCTATGCCTTCAAGCCTTGTGCCGTTTCCATGGCAATTGCAGGACCCGTTTCATAAGTGAAGGAATACCTGCTTTATGGCAGCAGATGTTGGTTTCAATGGCTCAGAGGCATCAGGGCGTTCAAGTGGTGGACGACTTCTGGTAATGGCGAAAATGAGAGTATTTTCATCCTTTTAAATTGACCCTGCGAAAGAATGTAAAGGAGCAGGGATACAGTCAAACCTGCTTCCGAGACCACCTGTCTATAAAGACCACATTTTCTTGTTTCCTGTGAGTGGTCTTTATTTACAGGTTTCGCTGTATATGACTGCTCTTGAAATTCCCTTGTACTGGAATATGACTAGAAAACAAACCAAATTTGTATGCAACATTTTTATGTAGTCCCATGTATCCATTTTCGTGAGCATACATATAGCTTTTCACACTTTAAGATATTTGGTGACCTGACATTGGCTCAGACTTTTATTTTGTATTTTATTATTTGTAATAAGTTAATTTGTATGGAAACAGAGAAATAAGAAATAGGAGAAATTGAATCTCATCTCTTATTAGATTTTCATCAAAACTTACACTGATCTGCTTGTGTAATTTTTTGCTTTTTTGAGGGTGGACTTAATTGCCCTCTAATGGGCCTGAAATAGCTCTCGCCCCCATTTTGTTCAGCTCTTCATATAGCCCCAGGACACTAGATAAATGATGCATCATGTCTGTAGAGGGCAGTATTTATTCCATTAGCTACAGCGTCAGTCTCGTAAATGGTATCCCGGAGGACTCCGTTATGAAAACGTACCAAGATGGGGGCAGGAAACAAGGCCTACTTGATTCATTTCTACCTATTTCTTCTTCTTTTTTGTTGCTGCTGTAAACAGATGTACATTCTTAGAAAGATGCATACAAGTTTTGACCTTTCCTTGACTGTGTATATTATATCTACTGACCCCATTTCAGCCTGCACATTTTCAATATCTTTCCGCTATAAAACTAAGAAATTGTCGCATTTGACCACAATTTGTGGTTGTGACACTTCTGATAGGCATTTGATCATGAACATATAGAGAGGTGATACAGAGTACCTGAGTATACCAAGCCTTCATTTCTGGCTGTTCATCAAATATGTGTAGTCCTATACGAAATGCACATATTGAGGTACTGGTATATTTAAATTGATTTTTAATCATTGTAAATTGCAATGGTATACAGGAAGGATTTTATTCAAGACATTGAATAAAAGCTGAGCATTTAAAAAAACACATCAATTTCTTCTTATTGATTAAGATCCTTAGCCTTCCTGAAGACATCGATAAGTGTGTAACCTCTGATTCCTTTAAAAATCATGTAAAAATGCTTCTGTTTAATTCTTAATTATTTCTACATGCTCCTTGAGCCCTCCAAAGAGTGGATTTGGCGCTATATAAGTTACATTAATTATTTATTATTATTAAACTTGCACATTAAAGGCGACATAATGGCCCAGGACAAAACCAAATTATTGGTAGATACAGTGCATATAAAAGGGTTTGATATGCCGGTACATGTAGGCCTATGTGTACATGGAGGACTTGCGAGAATTATGCAGAGGTTCTGCAATCGCTTTAGCATATGGTGTCTCCGTTCTGGTGTGATGTTGTGTCTGAGACAAGGAGATTGCGGAGAATGGTTTATTTTTAGGATGGAGAGGAGCTCTCAGGTTTGATTTAAATTCCTAGGCTTTGAAGAGACAAGCTCAACAACAGTCTTGACCTTGTAGTCTTATACAGCCACTTTTGCATATAAATAGTTATCTTCTGGTTTGATTTTAGAAAGAAAAAAATTTGATCTTATATCAACATTTTTTTTTTGAGGCCGCCATCTTAGTCAAACGTCGCTTATGATTGCTGTCTCCTGCACTTTTTCCACAGAGAGTTTGGATAATACTTTAAATTTATAATAATATGTTGTAGAAATAATAAGTTTGTTATTATATGTTTATATGTAAATCACATTTTGACATGAAGTTATTATTGTTTGTATATTTATTATACCTTACGTTTATTCAGTTATTGTATTTAGAAAAATGCAGAAATAAAATAAGTTCAAATTCAAAATTAAGAAATGCTTCCTCATGCACATGTAAATAGTAGTCCAATAATCTAAAATATTACTGTGCTGACATATTTTTTTTTCTTTCTCCCATTCCTTTCTTTGCTCATCATTCAAACTTGGAAATGCTGCATTATTCTATAGGTAAGTCATGTTTAATACTTAGCAACTCATTTGAAAAAAAACTATTGTACTGTAGTTTTCATATTTTCGATTTCTTGCATTGTTCATGAAAGCCTTTTGATTGCGCTGAATCTCATTTCCTATTAAAAATATAATTTTTGATTTGATTTGATTTTCTTCTGCATTCATATAAGTACACAGTTTTTTTATAACAATAGTAATATGAAATACAATAAGTATTTTTCTGACTGAATCATAAATAAGCAAATATATACAACAATTGTTATTTAAAAAAACGAAATGATAACTGTCATACTTACTAAATTTCATCAAACATTATACAATTATTTGCGAAAGAAGCTGTCATTGTAAGCAGATTGCTTGAAAATAAGACAGCCCCAGACAAAACTCATGAAATAGATTAACACATTTATTAAGCAGAATGGATAAGTAATTGAAAATTGATGTTGATAGCAATTATAAGTAAGAACTGAATGCCTGCCCTTTTTTTTAATACAATGAAATGAGACAATGAAATGAGACAATGAGTCAAAATGACAAAATGAGACAGCGTATTAGTACATACGATCTCAATGCATTTTGTCTGAACTAGTGAACTTTCCACAACTCAATCTGATCTACACCAATGTTTGGAGTTAATGCCCTCTACAGGTGAAAATATTATAGTCCATATCCAGACAGCTGGTGTATTGAACCTCCAGCTTTAGAAAATATCAAATTATTAGGGTTTTTTTTTTCTTTCTATCTATCTTTATATTCATTTGTGTATTAATTGATTTATGTATTTATTCATTTATTTATTTACCTTTTTTAAAATGTATTTATGTATTTATTCATCTTTTTTTGGTTCATTTCTTCTGACAAAGCTTTTATTGAGAGGTAAAGTACAATTTTAAACTAAAAAGCACCTTAAGTATCTAAATGTAAAAAAGTTTCCTTTTAAGTGGTTGAATTATGCATAAAACAAAAAGCTCTTTATTTAGGATATTTATTTCATATTTCTTGTTTATGAACTCAGGATGAAACTTGCCCCCCCCCCCTCTCAATTCCTCAATCTCTCCATCAATTGTGTCTGTAAGGCTTGTAAAACTTTTTCTACTTAGAAAGGCTGGTCTCTTTAAAAAAGCCAACTATTTTGTAAATCTGTTCTTTTCCTATTCCAGCTTCCATGTCTACATATTGCCCAAGCCAAGACTCTAAATGCTAAATTCATAATGTCCTTGGCATTTTCACAAGTAATTTTCTGAAATTGAACTAAGTAAGCCTAATACACTGTGGTGTGTAACCTTTCTTCACAGACTTCTAGACAGGACATGTTCATGAATACTATGGACAAAAGTTGTCATTGAAGATAGTGAAAGGAATTCAGATTATTTTTTTTTAATAATACCTGTCTGCCATCATACTGTCTCAGTAGACCCGTTTACTCAAATATTCACATTTTATGCATACTTTTTAAACAAAAATTGTTCTTGACATCCTGAGAGATTGCTTAAGGCTTTTCCAACAAAGCAAAAAGTAATGTATGCAGAATGGATTCCAAGTATCGCAGTGCATTTATTAATAATAGGTTAATGGAATAACTCGTGGCTCGGTCCCCAGTTCCCCAGGAAAGAAACATACATAGATTTGAATATGTTTAACCGGTCTATTAGTATTATATGAAAATAAACATGAACCAGAATATGTTGATTGTCTATGGATTTGGATGAATTATGTGTCAGGCCTATATCATCAAAAAGAAAATTACCCTGTTTGTATCCTACATGAGGTGCTGTTGCACAGATATGACTCTCCCACTTTTCTCATTTTTTGATTGGTCTCATGCCTGTAAGTCCCCTTCCTATTGCTGAATTGTATTGCATGTGAACGCATCTACCTCTGGAAGGATTAGTGTTGAGCGTGTCATTACCACAAATTGCTGAATTGTATTTTCATGTGAATGCATCCACCCCTTGAAGGTTTAGCGCCTAAGGCACGTGGATACCACAAATCACTAAATTGTATTCCCATGTGAATGCATCCATCCCTGGAAGGTATTGCCTGAAGTCTGGTTATCATGTGAACACACCAACCCCTGGAAGGTTTAGCGCCGTAGTGCCTGTGGTTACCACAAATCACTGAGTGGTATTGCCTTGTGAACACACCCACCCCTGGAACGTTCTTAGGCCTATGGTTACCACAAATCACTGAGATGTATTGCCTCGTGAACACATCCACCCCTAGAAGATTCTAAGGCCTATAGTAACCACAAATCACTGAGTTGTATTGCCATGTGAACGCACCCACCCCTTGAAGGTTCTAAGGCCTATGGTTACCGCAAATCACCGAGTTGTAGTACCAAATAAACGCACCTACATGCATGTACCCAAAGAAGGTTGAGTAAATTAGGCCTGGGCAAAGTGTTCAATTATTGTACCCTATGAAAGGCTATGGTAAGCGCAAATCACTGACTAGCATTATCGTGTGAACGCATCCTCCCCAGGAAGGTTGAGTGCCTAGGGCCTGTGGTTAGTGCACCTGTCTGTATGACACGCAAAGCCAGGGTCTCGTTCAGATCCAGGGCACCACCGCCGCGCCGCCGCCGCAGGGCCGTCAGATTGTGTGTGCTTGTTAGTCATCCTTGTATGACAATGACAGACCTTGAACTTGCAGCTTCCCTAATTGCATATTAGGGATGAGGGGGAGACAGAATGAGGGTGTATGTGTAAGAGAGAGAGAGAGAGAGAGAGAGGGGAGGGGTGAGAGAAGGGGGATAGGGGAGACAGACTGAGAACTGCACACACAGGATGATGCAAGAGGGGTTTCTATTTAATAGACAAAAACTAATTGGTGTGGAATATCCATGGTAACATAAGGATGAAATGGTGTTTCCCAACTTTCTGAAAATAGGTGTTGAAAAAAAAATCAGTCCAAAGGTCTGATGGAAAACATGAGGGGGTGACAACCCATTTTCTCTGAAACTGTTTCCCTAGATTATGATGATGGAATACTTCATACTATGGTATGAGCAAATCATAGTACATGTAACAAAAGTTGGTTATTCTTTATTTTGTCTTTTTGCTGTAGTGAATTGTGATTGATATTCTTTATTAAAAATAGATTAACCATCAATTCAGTGACATATTCACCATCAATTCAGTGACATATTCACCATCAACTCAGTGACATATTCACCATCGATTCAGTGACATGTTCACAATCAATTCAGTGACACATTCACCATCAACTCAGTGACATATTCACTATCAATTCAGTGACACATTCACAATCAATTCAGTGACACATTCACCATCAATTCAGTGACACATTCACCATCAATTCAGTGACAGAATTACCATTAATTCAGTGACATATTCACCATCAATTCAGTGACATGTTCACCATCAACTCAGTGACAGAATTGCCATCAATTCAGTGACATATTCATCATCAATTCAGTGACATATTCATCATCAATTCAGTGACATATTCACAATCAATTCAGTGACATATTCACCATCAATTCAGTGACATATTCACCATCAATTCAGTGACATATTCACTATCAATTCAGTGACATATTCACTATCAACTCAGTGACATATTCACTATCAATTCAGTGACATATTCACTATCAATTCAGTGACATATTCACTATCAATTCAGTGACATATTCACTATCAACTCAGTGACATATTCACTATCAACTCAGTGACATATTCACTATCAATTCAGTGACAGATTCACAATCAATTCAGTGACAGATTCACTATCAATTCAGTGACATATTCACTATCAACTCAGTGACATATTCACTATCAATTCAGTGACAGATTCACCATCAATTCAGTGACATATTCACCATCAATTCAGTGACAGATTCACCATCAATTTAGTGACATATTCACCATCAATTCAGTGACATATTCACCATCAATTTAGTGACTTTGAGCCCAATGTCAGATATTACTGAGCTCCTTTAAATTTGTGAGCCATTCATGACAGACCTAGACCCAATTTTTGTTCTTGAACCGTCACGCTAGATCGCTGGATAATCTCATTCAGCGGAAGCACCCTTCAAATCCCTCTAACATCAAAATTTATCCATCCTTCCCCTGAAGATTTTGGTTGTGTATCACCCATCCCTCTCCTTCCCGTCCCCCAATGTCGTCATGTGACGTTGACCATGTGATTCATGGAGGTCACCTACAAATCTAGTTCAGCGATAGTCAGGGTTAAAGATAAGCTGGGTGATGTGCGTATTAAGTTAAAGTCTCTTAAATCGGATCAACAAGGAGTTTGTGTGTGTTATTAAAATGATAATCAAAATGTTTGTTGAACAGACGAATTGGAACAGACAATGTGGAAGAAAGATGTGTCATGTGATTCATAGGGGTCCGGTGTTGAAAGTTTGATAGGTTTGTTTTATTTCTTAAATGGCTCCACCTGGGGCATAGAAGAAATACAGATAAATGGTACAATGATATTTTATGACAAAGACATTAAAAACAAAATCTTACTAAAGGAAGGTTCTTTGGTAGCAAACAACAAACAATAAATTGAAGGCAAGATTTCAAAAAAACTTTTAGCTGCACTGGTGGGTGGTGGTCAGGAGAAACGAACACTCAGGGATAAGAACCATCACCAAACTGTTGTTTTCAGTTAAAACCACATAACTCTGGCAGCAAAAGAGTGCAATTATACAGGTTTAACTGTTAAATGTATTTGATTTTGCCAAAACTTTGCCATTTTACTCCAGTGCTATCCAGCGCTCAAAATATCCTAGCTTTACCACTGCAGAGGTCAACCTGAAATCTAGTTCAGCGCTTGCCAGGGTTTTAGACCCCGTTCTCTATCACTTTGAAAGTGGTCTTAGTTAGACGCTCCAGAGGAACTGGTCTTGAGGAACGGTTTGCAAGCGTTCATACTCCGAGCAGTTTTTTATGGCTTAAACCGCTCCACGATTGAAAGTGGTCTTGTTGCTATGGCAGCTCAGGTCAGCGGGTCAATTTTGTCGCAGAATACAAACCGTATGTACCGTACTACATGTTTCGCACGGAACGTCACTAGCTCACTTCCGTTCAAAGTACGCTTCCGTTCACATTGCACGTTAGAGCGGTCCAAACCACTCTTAATAAGACCCGTTCCTCAAGACCACCTCCTGAGGTGGTCTTCTGGAACGGTCCAGAAGTCCACTTCCTGGACCACTTTGACCGTTCTCACTCACCTAAGAACCGTTCCTGAGGAACGGGGCTTAGTTAGACCGCTACAACGAAGTGAATGAGAACGGGGTCTAAGATTACTATTAGACCAGAAACTTTTATGAATTGTAAACAACATACTTTTGCAAGTCACGAAAATTCATTGATGTGTTATCTGTGCTTCAATCAGATCCAATTGCGGAATTCGCAAAAGTTCCATGCATGCAAAAGTTTGTGGGTTCGCAGTATGTGGGCTGTAGAAAGGACCGTGTTGATACTAGGGGACATTGTGAACACTGTGGGCTCTATGGAGACCCACATTGTATACCGTATTTGTCGGCGCAAAGGCCGCAGTATTTTTGGTAAAGAAAATATCAAAAAGTCTGGATGCGGCCTTTGTGCAGCAACAGTAAAAAATCAGCAGTGAAAACAGCACGTCCATTCGTACATATGGGACTACAATGACTATAAATGGTACAGGACATTTCTAGAATAGCTCTACACATCTTACCGACAATTTTATGTTGCATTGTTGACATGAAGTCTAATACCCTTTTCAAACTGGTTCTATCGGAGTCACACCGATGAAAATACCGATTGAATTTTCCTTATGTAGACAAAGGTGAAACCGCCGTTTTCCCCGCTGTCGCTTTCATACTGCTGGTGATATTCACTCGCTGTGGCGAGCTCTCGCCGGAAGTGAAGAATTATTGGGCAATCGCTGATAGCTCCTGGCGCGCGTTTTTTTGATTCGGCAGACAGTGCAGTGCAGTGCATGCGCAGCTAGCTAGCTATAGTTTTTACAATTTTACGATGCAATCATGGATCTACGGTGGTTGCTACTATTTCCTTTACTATGGACTTTACAGTCCAAACAAGTATTTTTTTAATGCAATTTATCTGGCTGCAAAACGAGTATGAGGCTAAATTACACAGGAGGAGGCAGCAGTTTTGCCGATCTCGAGCACGGAGATCGTGGCTATTCAGCTCCTTACAGAGGGAAATGAGATTCCGGCTAATCTCCAAAAACGAATCAATTTTAGCCCGCGCCCCATCTAGCTAGCATGCGTGCAAGCATGTTCAACAAAATGTCAACAAACACAGCTGGTTACGAAAAAGCGCGCGTACACTGCGACCTTTGACCTATTTCATCGTTGTTTTAATCGCTGTTTTCTCCCGAATGCATTCACAGTGGCTGTTTCATCGGTGTCACACCGATAGAAAGAGAATTTCTCCTGCTCTTGAGCAGGAGAATTTAATCGCCTATTTCTCTTCTTTTCATCGGCTATTTAATCGGCTTTTTCTCCTCTGTACCTTTCATAGTGGCAGTTTCATCGGATGCGTCCGGATGCATCCGATGAAAATCAGGCCAGTTTGAAAAGGGTATAAAATAAACTTCACAACTTATTTTCTAACATAATCTACCGGTAGATCTAGATCTAAGTTTGTGCCATTGCATCGCTAAAAAGTAAAACTTACCGGTACTAAAAGAAGGGACCGTTACAGAGCTAGCTGCCGCGCAACGCAACTGCGCATCTAGCCGAAGTCGCAATTTCGTATTACACAGCACATCCTGGTAGGGGTATTATACATGTACGTAGGATACCAAATCTGCCTGCTATACAGTACGAGCTTAAAATCGATGAAGATTTGCTAAATTACGATCATTTTTTAGGTAAACTTCCTGTAAATTTATAAGAATATTGATGAATTTGGTATCAGTTTGTAGAAAAAAATAGTGTTCTACGAGAAAATTACGATTATTTTGTTTGGTCCGTTTGTTTTTGTTTTCCTTTTTTTTTTTTGGGTGGTTTGTGTTTTTTTTCCTCTACGAAATGTCAGAGTTGGGGTGCGGCCTATGTGGCGCTGCGGCTTTATCGCCGGCAAATACGGTAGCCAATATAAGAGTGTGGCAAACAGCCCACTTTAATAGAGAACGGTCCCCCAAAATAATGTCCTTAACGCAGAGAGGATACAGGAAACTCACACAGCATTGTGAGTGTGAACCCAGTGGCTATTCACTACTTCCACACCTCTCCATATATGCATTCACACAATAGCCTCTTGATTCTTTATCACAGTTTTTCACACTTTCACGAACAGATTTTGAACAATGGAACAATATTCTTGTTGTTATACCTATACCTGTACAACTTACAGCTGATGGACATACTGTCTAAGACCCCATTCTCATTCACTTCGTTGGAGCGCTCTAACTAAGACCCGTTCCTCAGGAGCGGTTCTTAGGTGAGTGAGAACGGTCAAAGTGGTCCAGGAAGTGGACTTCTGGACCACTCCAGAAGACCACCTCGGGATGTGGTCTTGAGGAACAGGTCTTATTAAGAGTGGTTTGAACGTGCAATGTGAACGGAAGCGTACTTTGAACGGAAGTGAGCTAGTGACGTTCTGCGCGAAACATGTAGTACGGTACATACGGTTTGTATTCCGCGCATGAAAAATTGACCCGCTGACCTGAGCTGCCATAGCAACAAGACCACTTTGACTCGTGGAGCGGTTTGAGCCATAAAAAACTGCTCGGAGTGTGAACGCTCGCAAACCGTTCCTCAAGACCCGTTCCTCTGGAGCGGTCTAACTATGACCACTTTCAAAGTGAGTGAGAACGGGGTCTTAGTGGCTTCTATAATTTGTAATAGTTATTGATAATGAGAAGTTTTAATTTTTCCCATTGAATTGTACATATTTTTTTCCTTTCTGTACGAATGAAGTGAGTTAATTATACCCTTTCGGAGCAGAGAATTTATTTAAGCATAATTCAATAACAGGAGAAGAGATCCGTATGCCACATTGAACCGTGGGGATGTTTTTGCAAATCTTTAATTGATCTGTCAACCAGACGTCGTCTTATGACTCGGCTTTCTTCACCAGTAAATGTTAATCACTAATAGCACCTTGGTGGAGGAGGGGGACAAACACTTTAAGTGAATACATCCCATCACCTTAACCCAAATTTTTCCAATCCTGCCTGACATGGAAGCACTACAAAATACTATGAAAGTAGAACTCTCACGACCCAAACTGTCGTATATTGTTTTGTAGTGGTCACTTTTGTAGCAGGGAACTTGCAGTTACCAGTATTGCGAAATTTTGATGTCGTAATTCGGTAATTTTGCACTGCTCAGGAAACTTTTGGATAACTGGCACACTTGCAAAATTATTAAAATTTGTATGTATGGTAAAGTTTCTGGTTTTTTTTAATATCAACAGACTTCGCTACAGATGTTGTAGATTGAACATCATGATTTATGTTACCGTATTAGTAACCAATTAACGCTTATTCAGACATGATGCCCCAAAACCAGTGGGGTCTCCTTTGAGGCTTTTAAAAAATATATTAAAATAAATCTTCATATGACATTGTGAAAATGTACCCTAGCATCACCAAAGCTTTAAAGGTACTATGTCCCATTTGCAGGCCCCAAAAATGAAAAGGTTAAATTCCAACGGCATTTGAAAGACAATACTAATTTAGAACTTCCCTAAAAAAAGGGGGGCTTGAAATTGTCTTTAAGTGGGAAAATAACGACTATTAGTTGTCAAATCGACTTATGAGCTATAGAGCCAGTAAGTAATAGTCTGATCTTTCAGACCATTGTACTTGTAATTGTAATTCAATCAGTTTAATTTTGACGATTACAAGAAGTGTGTTATTTATGTAGACAAATGCTCATGTACCCTTTACAGCTCATTTTATGTATGTTATTACCAAAGATGAAAAAAGCCAGTCAGTCACTCAATAGTGTCTGACAGTGAAGTCTAGCAAGTAAACGGGTTTCCTTGCATAATTTGAATATTAGGACACTGCTAACGTTTAAATTTCACAGACAGGACATACATGACACATTCATGATTCCTGCAAAGTTCTACAGAATTTGATGTTGGCTGCAAAAGGGACATAGTATCTTTAAGGGTCCTTATTTTTGTCTTTCAAACTCTTCCATATCGTTATTCCTTGTTCTGTATTATTCTTTTATTCTTTATAAATAATTCAGGTAAGATATTTGTAAGATATTTTAGTAATTAAAAGGAATATTGGGGTATTATGAAGGAAGTTGAAAAAGGAATTAATTTTTGACTAATAGTACGAAGTGGAGCCACATGAAAAATGCTTTGCTTAACTTTTCTAATATATCTCTTATTTTTTCCTTTCAAATCCTGCATGTTTTCTTTAATTCAATTACGCAGTTTATGCAACAGTTTTCCGCATGATACTTGAGACTTAGGATCGTTGTGCATGTGACTTATGTGGTTTCCTGCAAGAGAAGGGATCACCATGTAGAGGACTATGCAGCATACGGCTGTGCGTGCCTCCTGTATTTTCATCCTGAATCACTGCGCTGCTTCGCAACCAACACTGAAAACATCATTATGGTTGCTTTCACACCAGTCATGTTATCAATTCTTTGAAGAACCTACAAACACTTGCAAATTCTTTAAAATGTTATGTATGGTAAAGGTTCTGGTTTGCTCAACAGACTTTGCTACAGATTTTGTTGTAGATTGAACATCTTGATTGATGTTATTACCCAGCAGGGGTCTCCTTCGAGACTAAATCGATTGTCTGACATCTTTTACGAAAAGAAAGCTACTTACCTAAGCTTTCCAGGCCAATTTCTGAGCCAGTTAGATCTATTAAGTGCTGTGGAAGTGTAATCCAAGAACAGTGAAATCTTTTAAATGGTTCTACTTCTTTCTTTGGATCTAAATATCCTTTGTCTGCCTTCCATTTGCCCTCTCCTATCAGTTTTGGTGGTTAAATTCACGTGTAGGCAAACTGGCCCTAACACTTGAAACTTTGACTCGCTTGTTTGATGTAGCATTGAAAATTACGATTCGATGACAGACCCCCTTTTTTTTTGCATTGGTAGCCAGTTGATCTTCCAATCATTTGTTTTGTCAGACTGATTGTTAAAAAAAAAAGAATCATTCCACTGATAACGATGTTTGTGATAATGATGATGAATCATCTGTTTGGGGCCAGAAGGTCGTTAACTCATATTTGAACAGAGCTTCAAAGCCCTTCTGCTTCTCAGCAGATGAAATAATGATTACTAATTAGGACTGCTAGATAATGATCCCCCCTAATGGAAAAACAGTCTAGTCTCTGTTTAGAGTTGCTATGGTGAATTTCCTCTGAGAGGAAATTGAAGCTTATTAGAAATTTCGCTGAAAATGTAAATGAATTGCTTTCTATGGTGTGACACATCCCTGGGCTAAAGTTCAGTACTTAGAGTTATGAAACTGAATTAAATATTGAGACAAAAGGGATCTAATAAATTTCATGTGACAGTTGAAGAATCATAACAAAACTACAGATTTGTTTGTATAACATTCAGTTTCATAGTTTTGTTATGCAGCTACATGTTTGCAGTTAGTATAGTTTGGTTTTAAATAGAAATTTAGGAATTTTATATGTTGCAAAGTATTATGGAATTTGTTAGATGTATGGTATGATGTCTTTGTCAGCCCATTGGTTTATGTTAAATTTGTCCAGTTTTATTTGACCTCACAATCTGCAAATATGTCAATAGTTTTGTGAACAAAAGACATTGGATTGTTTGTTATTACAATTTTGTCAAGTATAACAAGCAATTGGTATTTATTTGTTAGATTTGTCAGTTTTATATGATTTTGGAATAGCCGGAAATAACTCCAAACCAAAGAAAGTGCATTGATCGTGACTAAATGTCATTGGAGCATGACGATAATGAATTCAATCAACAAATTTACTGTCAGTGTATCAGAGTGAGTTTAGTGAAAAATGTTAATATAAGGGGAACTTTCTACATGGTGTGAAAGCCCCCTTGCAATGACCTTTGGTTGAACAGGGTTCGGGGAGGGGGGCAACTGAGAGAAGCGAAAGTAAGAAAAGCTAAGGGATGATTCAGTTTGTCAATGACTACATATTCATTTCCTCCCCAGCTCACCCTCACTTCCTGTGGCAGGAAACCCCCCTCTCAGGGCGAATGGTAGAGTCTATACAGTTTTGAGCTTGTTTTCTTGTTCTCTCTTGCAAGACTTTCTGCAGCTGGCACATCTACAATGCAGTACATAACTTTCCCCTGCAGTTAATAGAGTGGGTTTGATTTCCATGCCGTTGGGGAATAGGATTTCAACATTGTCTCCAACTTGGCCAATCGTAAGTTGTCTGGTAGAGACTTACAAACTTTTAATGCCATGTAGGGTTACAGTTGCAAGTACATTTGTGCACCCCTGTTTGCAGGAATCGCCAGGAACAAGCACATTTACCCTACAGGAATGATATGCGGTAAACGAGGGAAGGACGATATACGACTAACCGCTGCTTAGTTAATGATTGTCATGGGATATGATGAATACGCTGATGAGGACTTCCTTACAGAGATTGTGTAGATCATGGTGATATGACGTGCCGCTGGGATCGACTTGTTTTGTTTTTATCGGGAAAGATCTGAGACAGTCATGTGGTGCTTTCCAAGTCACGTTTCGCTTTAAAGTTCTGTGCTCTGCGGACGTCAAAGACTTGCCAAGTATTGAGCCGTTTGTCAAGGAGGACGCAGCATTGCCAACACACGATTTACATGGTTTCAGGGAAAAACAATGTATATATAGGTTTATAACCTATGACTAAACGATATATTACATATTTAGTACGATGTTAGACCATAGGACTTTGGAAGCATACAATTAACTCATTTTTTCTGGCACGATGTGGGATGTACTCTGAAAAAGTGTATCAGAGAGGAAAGGTTTGAAAGGTTATTTACATGAATATCAGACTCTGTGCTGTACCCCATGGATATCATGTTCCTTTGAAACTTATCAGGTTTGTGCTTGGAGTTATTTAAGTGCGAACTGTTATTCCAGAAAGCACACGATGCGCATAGGATTCTGAATTGTCAGCTAGGAGTAAACCAGGATCATGCATGCTCACAGTGCCAAGCTCACCCACCCTCATGGATCTGGGAAAAAATCGAAGCGATCCCTCTCTCATGAGCATATGCGGACACACTCCAAGGAGAGCAAGGACCAACCGGATTTAAGCGGTACTAGGTCAGGCATGGAGCCGAAGCCTGTGCCTCATCCGATTGATATTTCTTCCAACCATCACAATAAGTATACGGAAGCACACCCCAATTTCCAGGATGGGAAGGGGACTTTCTTGAGCAGGGATGGTCTAAGATTGAGCAAGGAGAAACAGAGGTCACACGATGCTCCATGTTCACCAAAGTCAAAGGAATCATACATGCACCTTGCAGATTCCAGTATATCACCCGATCTAAAGATTCTTACACGCACCATGCAGATTCCTCCAGATCTCCTAGACTTAAAGAGTCATACATGCATCATGCTAAGCCGCAGTCTCCCAGATCTCCCATGTCTCCAAAATCACCCAAGAACAAGGATTCCCATTTCAGCTATTGGCCAATTTCCTCAAAGTCTAAAGAATCTTACATGCATCATGCAGAAGTACCGAAGTCACCAAGATCAAAGGAGCCCAATAGGCATTCCGGTCATGGACATCAATCCCCAAATGCAAAAGATCCTGGGTCCCCAAAGCACAAAGGAAAAGAGACACATCACCAATGCCCCTCAAGTGCTAGTGGTAAGGATTCAAGGTTCCAAAGAACAAATTCTGCAGAGAAGCCTAACCCAGGAAAGGGCGGTGACAAAGACAATCAACATGATCCTTTGGTACCTGTGCATTCTGGCTCACCACCAGTGATACGATCAAAAGATTCCAATGGACATGTCCAGCTTCGAGAGGCTTATGCTCATCGAAGAAGAACGGGTGCCATGTCCCATCCAAATCTCCACCACAAGCACTTGAACGGCTGCAAATCTAGGGGTAATGACCCTCACGAACCACCATCACCTGAACTACCAGCAAAGTCTTCCCGGAGGAGGGCTGCTAGCTCAGAGGACACAACAACAATTGGACCCAAGTCACCAGACCTAACTCCATTGGTAGTAGGAGTGAGGCATAGCAGTGAATTTGTGGAACATAAGAGGCAGTCATCATCAGAGACGCCTCCGATTTCTCCCCAGAGGTTTTTTCACTCTGAAGATAGCCATGACTCTGCTGGACAGAGTTCCCCAGAATTACCAGCAAGGGCACGTCGTAAAAAACATGATAAAGCTGGAAAATCAAATGCACACCCATCTCCACAGCTGCCACTACGTGTGAATGGAAAGGAAAAGAATTGCGATTTCTTTGATAGTTCAAAGAAGCAAGGGCAAAATGCAAATCATAAAACCAATGAAAAAGGTGTCCGTCAAGATAATACCAAAGATATGTCAGAAAATAATTCTTCCAATTTCCAAAACTCTGAGAAACTATCTGACGGTTCTCTTAAAGGACTGGAACTTGATACGCATTCTGAAGTTGGGAAACAGAAGAGAAGTGATAAAGTGGACTGTGATGTCGTTGTAGAAGAAGTAAAGCCAAAGGTTGTTGATCAGTCAACCACAATGTCCATACCTGTTATTGTAGCTGATAAAGAATCCAAGTCACTAACAGGAAACAGAGTCACTTCTGGGGAAGAAAACCAGAAGGAACTCCTGGACATGATTGACAATGACCGCAGGACCAAGCTTCATCCAGGACGCCTAGATGACCATTACCTTGGAGGAGGTATGGTTGGTGGCCACCTTGGTGTCTACCGATCAGCATCTATGCCAGGGTTCACTGACAGTTCCCGTCAACTGGTCAGTCGTGCCACCTGCATGTCCAGTGGAGGTAGTCTCATCAGTGGCCTCACCAGGAGCTCCATGACCCGCAGGACAATGCGTCAGAAGCAGGCCAAATCCTGGACTGAATGTGGTGATGGCTCTCCGGGATGTTCCGAGAATTGGAGATTCTGTCCGGTTCACAAGGTTGGTTTGAATGTACATTAGCAGAGCGTGTGAAATTTATACACCTTGCTCAAGAAATTGTTGAATTGGAAGGGGCTGTACATGCCTGAATACCTCTTATTTGCTCCATCAAGAAAAAAAAGAAAATAAGAAGATTACTCGGACTCGATTTTGCATGGGATGTAGGGGTGAGGTTTTCACTAAGATTTTAGTTGAAGGGTTGGGATTCTGCCTCGTAGTTCAAGATTGAAGTTAGGGAATTTTACTATTGTAGGATTTTGACCTAGCAGCAATTGTTGCTGGAGCATGTTTTGTATTAAAAACCTATTCATTCATTAGTTTGTTGTTGATATTCATTATTTTTAAGGACAGATGCTACTTACACATAATCTGCTCTGAGACTCTCAAATTTCTGTGCAGACCAAGTCATATGGGGATAGGCCATTTCAAAAGATAGTGCTCACCAGAACTTTGGAAGAAACTTCCATAAAATTTAAGAAATATCACTCAGTTGGATCAATATAAATCCAAGCTGAAACACAAATGTTCTTGAATGTGTATCTAAGTGTTTGTGACATTGATACAGTGATGTTCTAACAAGCATAGAGACCACGTTGGTTTTATGCGTTTTCTAAGAAATGTATTATTTGTATTATTAATATAAAATATATAGCTATGACTCTTTTTTAAAAATATCTTGCTATGTACATATTATTCATACACTAGCAACTAGGAGTAGATTCATATACATGTACAGTACCTCCAAATTGCAGTGAATTCTGTTGATTCCTTGGAAGAATATGTTATTTTCATCTCTGGCTGCAAACGATTCAAAACAGTATAGTTCCTGCTTATTTTCATAAAATTATGTTCAAATATATTTTGGCAGGAGAGGATCACAGGATCACATGTTGACCCACTTCATGGTCGTATCAATCTTCCCTTCATCTAGCAGCTGAGGGCGCATGTCACGCTTTCTGAAAACGTGTCATGTTTCATATGAAATAATTTCTCAAAAACGTACTCCATCTGCACTGGAAGCGAGGATGGTTCAGGTCTGGATCAGAGACACCTTTTAAGTCATAGTATGAAAGGGTCAAGACAAAAATTAGGGCATCTTTGGATGTGTCTGAGGTGCCGACTCAAGTACATGTCTGAATCGTTGCTGAGCTTTCAGCTGCTCTAGATTCAGTGACCTGTTTATCAGTAATTGTAATTTTTTCAGGTTATCGGTCTATGCTTAGCACATAGTCTAGTGGTGACTGCATTGGACTTAATGTACCTTGGATGGTCAAAAGCTAAAGGACAGAATAGAACGATGTAGCGTAGTTTGAGTTTGGTTGCTTAAGAAGCAGTTTAAAATTTGGGGGCAGTATAAAAGATTTATGCCGGTACAAGTTCGGGCGCTTAAGAAATGCACTAAAATTTGATGCAGTATGAAAGGGTAAATGATTATATTATAAGGAGTTCTAGGGTCTATACTCTCTGTATTTCTTTTGAAATGTTTTTTTTTTGTAAACTGTCTGAACAGTATGATCTCATTCAAAGTTACTTTACTCACTGTTCCGCCCAATAGGCCCCTTGAATTGAAGCTCACGGGACTACACGTCTACAGCGCTGGTAAATCAATGTTGCTTAGTTCAGTTTCCGCTGTTTTAGAGGCCCCATGAAATGAAGCACATGGGACTATACAAGCTTCTTTAACTGGTAAAATCGCAGGGTTTCCTTCAAAACTTTGAGTCATTTTGTCTGGAAAGGGAGACATTCTTAGAAGCCTTTCCACCCGGAGAACTACCCTAAGAAGGTGACGTGACAATTGCTCTGGTGACATTTGCCCCAAGCTTTGTTTAGTTGTGAATATAGCGTTTAGTTACTCTTTGGTTTTAGGTTAAAGCAGTTAGGGTTATTACGTTTAGTTTTTTGGTTCTTGGTTGAAAAAGTCAGATTGGGTTAGCAGTGCAATTGTGTTTCAAAGCGATGCTGAACTGAAGAACTTTCTGCCCTAGCATACTGTTTAAAATTGCACAGCTAGCGCCATCCAATGGTCAACTTTCCAACAGTGCATATATAATACAATACCTAATTTCCACTTCGCAGACAGAAGACTTGATGCTAGAACCAACAGCGCAGTGTGTTAGGGACCATCTGCTACAACTGACCTGAGATGGCGCTAGAGGGGATTTTGCGGTAGTGCTTCTTGTACAGTGTGGCTTTAAGTAAAGTTAAGGTTAGGGTTAGGGTTACATGTAGGTGTATAGTGTCTGGCCCAGAGTTGATGATCGAAATTGGAGCAGGGTAGGATATTGACTGCTGAACGATTATTGCCGGAGCATGTGTCATAGAATCTATTAGACTCCACCTGTGAAGGAAGACAAAAAACAAGGGCAGGTCATTTTCATTTGTGGCAAAAAAAAAGGAGAACGGAATAGATTAGAGACGATGAAATTGAAACAATGATCCGGTTATGGTTATTTAATGAAAATGAAAGAATGCTACATGTATCTAGGCTAGTAGACTTTCAATTGTCACGAGTACGGCAGATTTAATTACAATCTGCTCTATATTCTAGAGACAAAAATGGTTAAAGTAATACTCTAGACTATGGTGTACATTTAGGTCCTCCATGAGCTACCTCTCAGATCAGTCCCATGATGAGTGTAATGGACTCCCATAATTGATTTCTTCCACAATTTCTCAATTTTTAAGCCCTTTTCACACATGGTGGGAAAAACCATAGTTAAAAAAATATGGATGAGGCACAATGCAGCATGCCGTGATGAATCTTACTGCGCTTCAGATTTGTGTATCTTTTATTAAACATAGGCCTACCAGTACATGTTTGGTCTGCCGGGATCTACATTTTAGACCAGTCCTGTTATGCGTTTAATTACCTCCTATAATTGATTTCTGCCCTGAACTCTTCGTCTTGAAGTTTCTTTTACACATTTTTGAATCGTACTATGCTTGAAATTTCAGTATCTTATATCAACCATAGGTGTGGTGTATAAAGGGGCGTTTTTGTACGATGCTTCTGCTTCTTACCCACGTTTGCCATTCAGTCACTGGTAGAATTGTCCTATTTTTTTATGGTGGTATTTTTTAAAACCGTTTATTTCATCGTGTCTGAATGAGGATGTCTAGGTGTGAAGTTAGGTCAAGGGTACAGCAGCTGATTTCCTTCAACTTGTCCACTTTTCTGCAGCATGCACATCACCAACCTTGTCAATGTCATTGTCCCTGACCCTTATTTTACAAGAGGATGGTTCAGATTATGACGTTATAGGACTTTCAGGTGCTTGTAATTATCATCAAGTGTCAGGAGTGGGATTACTCTGTTCTCTCTCCATTTCTTTCTTTGTCTTTCTTGCTGTCTTTAATTTTCCCAATTTTCACAGGTATTGAAGTTTACTCATCATCAGCACATGTCTTGACCTTGATGTAAGGGGTTGCATGTATATTGTATTTCAAAATAGGAGCTGGGAATATAACGTCTACAAAGAGATACAGTATTGCAATTTAAATACACTCTCTGTAAACATGAAAATGACTTGAGTAGACGAGTCAACGCACACATACATGCTTGGGTAGAAGAGGGAACGCACGGAAGCGAAGTCGGACTGGGGTTCGATGTACAGGATTAGGGTTATATACTAGTACATCAGGGTTTTTTTTTTGGGGGGGGGGGCGTTGACTTGATGGTATAGACCTATTTTCACTAGCTACAAGCACTAATTTCATTGCAAATCAATATAGCACAATAAGAAGAAATAGAATGTTTATTTTTCTCGTAACCATGTGTGCCACAAATGTAACTCTATCCTTTACTTTAATAGACTTCTATCAAGTTAGCTTCTCCAGTGATTTCAGACATACGTACTGTGTTGCAATGCGACTGAGACGGGAAAGGAGAGGGCGTATGATCGGCAAAAACTCAGCTGCCTCTAATTGCTGTTTCCTGGCAAAAACCATGAAGGATATTGATAAACGTTTGAATAATGAAAGCAAAAAGTTTGAAAAGGTGCATGTATGATGTCATAAAAGTTTTCCTTTAGGTGGCTTGGTGGGTCCAACTGTAATGTTTTGGTTGTTTCATCTTTTCTTGGCATCCTATTCCAATCTGATTCTTGATGTAATGTATTGATAAAATTATTCATCCTGTACATACCTTTAGAATTACAGGCTTGAATATTAAACCTTCAGAATAACTGCATGCAGATTAATGATCTGTAGGTAGCATATTCTTATTCAAAGGAGGTACGATCTGGCATTTGTTTACATTCCAATTATGCAGTAATTGACTAAAATTCCATGCGTACATCATGGAAATGTACATAAATATCTTATATTATACAAGGCTCCACACTAGCTTTTGTGGTGGGGGGTTTGGATTGAACTTTTTACAGTCTGTATGTATGGGCCCTATGTGAAAATTAAAAAAAAAATAGGTCAGGACATAGATTTTTGGCGCCCATGTGTCCTGGCTGCATCATACAAACCAAATATAAAATGAAAATAAAGACACCGCAAAATAAGATTGTTGCCCATTAGGCCTGTCCTCATCAGACCGAAGTTGCAAAATAACCTGCTATTTTCAGACTCGTGATATTTTCCCGAAGCTCGAAATTGCGTCTTCACCAGACCAATATGCTAATCACAAACTAGATGAAGACGGGTGCCAATTAGCCCGCTTTTTGGAAAACAAGACAAAGATTTCTCAGGATATTTTCCTGACCAAATAACCCGCTATTTGCAACTGGGGTCTGATGAAGACGGAAATTAACTGGCTAATTTGAGATCGGGCTTGTTAAAATAGCGGGTTATTTGGCAAACTCGAGCTGATGAAGACAGGCCTATTGTTGCATCATGACAGCTTGTCTCAAAGGCACTGATCTACAATCCGCACTCGTTTATTAAGTAGGAATGATGCCTTTTAATCTCCTGCACTGTCTCTGGCACGTAACCAGATTTGAAAGCAGACAGTCAGTCTGTCTGCTGAAGTGCGATCATTAATTAATTGCGACCGCTGATAGCACCGTCCCACGGGTGTTTACGTGTCTCCTTATTGATCAAAATACATTCACTCGATCAACTTTTAGCCTCCGTTCAGACGACAAAAATTCACTGTATGGCTATATAAGAATGATATAGCAAAACGTATATTAAACAAAACGTGTTTGAGCATCATTTCAAACGAAAACTTGATTAAGAATCAGGGTCCTGCTCTAAGTCTGAACGTCACATCATACAAAAGTGGTATAACTGGGCGAAGGCATCGTGAGCGTGCACAGATAACTGATCAGCTGTCCTGTCATCTGACCTCTTCAAAGCTAGTTTCTTTATTTAACATTTCACATTCGATGTTGTTATCCAGTGTGTACATGTATGCCCTTGCGTCATACGTTAATTCCTCATACAGTCAAACCTGTCTTAGCGGCTACTTGTCTTAGTGGCTACCTCTCTAGAAAGGCCACCTGTCTATAGTGGTCATGCATTTTGTCTCCCTTTAGAAGGAAACGTGTGTTGCAGAACCTGTCTAGAAAGGCCACCTGCCTACAGTGGCCACTTCCTCTGTTTCCCTTAGTTGGCCTTATTGGACAGATTTGACTGTACGAAATTTCTGTATACGAGCTTCATATAAATCCCTCTAGTCTGAATAGCCTACTAGCCTCCTTGTTGACTGCAACACGTTCACTCCGAGCAACTTGCAACCGATGTACAAGAGGGTTCTTTGAACTGTATTATTGTGACTCGAGGACAATACCCCCGGTGGTCATCTACCACCTGTACTTCAGGGCTTGACCTATAGTCCACTGTCTAGATTGTTTCCATGTCACATGCCCAGTCAGCTGAGAATATATAACACAACCTCAACGCTAAAACGGAGACAGTCCATTCATTCTTACCCTTGATGGGTGTATTTTGGGGGGATCGCTCGATCAGTGGAGACCTTGCGCTCTGTGAGGGATGTAAGGGAAGGGAAAAATGATGATTGAAGTCCAAAAAATTATATAAAAACGGACAGAATCTGGACTAGGCTTGACACAAAAAGGGATCTGGTTCACCTAGGCTCCTAAGTTTAGTTCTGGTTGTCACCAATCAAAAAATCAAACAGGTGCCCCTTAATACACAAAACAATTCCATACAGACTCCAAGAGGCAGAAGTCATTGTGGAGCCCTACATACCGCCTGGCTCAATGAGACACCCACCTGACTATTACCGGTTAATTGCTGTTTGGTCTACTCCCAGCCTGTCTACTATCCACATGGTCTAATAATCATTTAATCATATATGATATGATTAAATGATTATTAGACCTTATGGGATGGTAGATGAAATGGGCAGTAGGCAAACTGGGAATTAGACTGACTGGTTATTAGATTAAAATGGTCATTAGACTAAATGATTATTAGACCATGTAGGTAGAAGACAGGCTGGGTGTAGACCATATGGGTATAGACAAATTGGGTAGTAGATGAACTGGTTGTAGACCAAACAGCAATTTATCACTCTTACCCACTTTACGAGGTTGTTGGGACTCGGGAGGGGGAAGGGCCCTTGTCCTGTGGGCTAGCATTCTTGCTGCTCTTTTGGTTGATAAACCTCTTCCTCAAGAGACGAATGAGGTCATACACTACATTGTATCATCGTATCGTGTTTTAACTGGTTTTAAATCTCGATTGAAGTATTACCTTGACCCACGATTTATTCTTACAGGAATTGTTGCAAATGCACTTTCTTTCTTCAAGGATACACTTTCAATTTGCAATGAGATACCCTCATTGTTTAAATGTTTTTCCTCTTCTACACATCAGGGCTTCATAACACAAAGCTTAGCAATTGATTGTACATCACAGTCCATTGCAAAATAGCAATCAAGTACTAACTTATCTTTGTGTTACGGGGCCCTATCCCAGTGCTCTTTCAGAGCTTTCCGGAGCTTTCCGGAGCTAAATTGCTCACTGCTCCTGTCATTTTTTGTCTCAGACAAGAACATATAAAGTTGTGACAATGACATGTACTATGAGTGAAAACAGTTTTTTTTTTTAAATACCATTATGCAGGACAGAAATTTATTTCTCTCTCTATGTGCCTCTCTTTTTCCCCAGGTATGCAATTCCGTGGTAGACATCGCCGTCATGCAGGAGGCGCACGGCCTCATCATGGACATGCTGGCAGACTCCACCCTCCCACCAAACGTCGTCAGCGGTTTGAAGGCTGTTAGCTCCCTCTTGAGTCCGCCCACCAACTACAACACCTTGCAGAGGCCCAAGATCAGCCCCTTGGTGGCGCTCAGCGAGAGCATGTACACATCGGACATTGATGACTCACCCTATGTAGGAGAGCGCCCTCTGTCTTTACCAAAGGTGAGGTCTCCTGTACCTTAGTTGTTCTTTTAAAAATGTAATTATGGCCTAAACATCTGCTTTAAGCCATAGGCGTAGCCAGGGGACACAAGGGGCAAGCTGAAAAAAAGCTCATCCACAGAACCAAGGGGTTAAGACCTTAACCCTACCCCAAATGTTACCCAAAATATCAATCAAAAGATTTAGTGTGTCATGTTATTTGAATAAAATATACGCTTTATATTGAATGTTTATCCGCTGTCTAAGCATCCATTTTCTTTCCTATAATGTTTCAGACACTACAGCAACCTGACTTTGAAATTAGGATTCTCTATCTTCTAACAGGTTCTTGTGAAACTTATTTCATGAATACTATCTTTGCGTAAATTTTTCGAACAGAGATTAAGAAGAAGTCTACCACCAAGCTTGATACGACGGATGTCAACAACTTGGACCACTACAACATCAGCTACAGGTAGGTCTAAGCAAAAATACATAGAAGTCATGGAAAGCTAAAGAATTCTATTAAACTTCTAAAGATCTGCCAAAAAAAATTGATAAGGTATATGTACATTTACATGTAAATCAAACTGATACAAGGAATTAAAGAGAAGTCCCATCATCATTCCTTCTCTCTCTCTCCCTCTCTTCCTCTTCCTCTCTCTCTTTCTCACTTCCTCCTTCACTTGCAATTTGTCTCTGTTTCTCTTTTGCTCTTCTTTATCATCGAGCATAGATAGTATGGAGCATTAAAATATACATCTCATTTTGATGTATCATTGATGCGCCAAGAAAATTGGTCTCTAAACGCAGATGGTCTTTAAGGACAGGTTCCTTTAATATATATTTTAATGAGAATGTTAAAGGAAACATAAAACTGGTCTTCATTGACTGCTAAAGCAAGTTTGTCAGTACAAGTAAGATAATTCATTCTGAATTAATAAAACAAAATTATTTATACCTTGTATACATGCGATTGTTAAGGTGAAGTTAAACAGGTGTAAACACAAGAGCTTAAAAACGAGATACACTGTTGCTTGAAAGAAGGGCATATTTTTCCAAGTTCGGGATATTTAGAATTTGTCTGATAAGTTATCGTCGAGTTGCATAGCCATGCGTCCTTAGCATTAGAAAATTGGCTGAATTACGTTGATTTTGACTGACAATTCCTCGCGACGTTGCAGCCAATTACGTCGTTTCCTCTCGTTGAAAGCCGGTGACTACGTCATCACTCCTTATTTACGACATAAACAGAGAAACGCCTTGAGACTTGAAAGCATCGGGATGCCGTACAAACGGGTTATCATGTCGATAAGACAGAATCAGGACGGCCCTGTAGTGTTGTTCAATTACTACTTGACACTTGCCCAAATTGGCAACACCGTCTCAAACACACATTTGCAGACCAATTTACAGGAAGTCTACACTGCTATCAAGATGATTTCAGTGAAAACAGAAAAATAAGGCAAAGCCTTTTTCAAAGCTTTATAAAATCTGAAACAGAATGGAAAAATTATGATTTTTGTAATGAGTGCTCGCAAATGAAAGCATAAGAACAACATCTGTTTAGAGATTTTGAGAGTAAATTTTGTAGCATTTTCACACATTAATGATATGATCAAAGGCATTGCTAGAATATTTTTGATGAGGGAAAAAGCAATGTTTACCAACTGTGCCTACATGTATGTGAAAAAGAAGGGAACAAAAATGGTTGATTTTAAATTTACTTATAATAATTCAAGATGTGTTTATAGACATGTTGATAGTACTGGGGGTGGGGCATTGCTATAACATCCTGAAGTAATCTGTAGTTTAGTATGGGGGTTTTATGTTTGTGCCTCAAAGTCAGATAAGATATTGTTTGAAAATGAACTGCATTATTTCAAACGTTAAGGGGTGGTATTCTCGAAAGCGGACTAACTTAAGTCCATGGTTTAATCCTCCGAATAAGTATGGAATGCCAAGTGTCCATATGAATATGTTTTTGAATAATTTAATTTGTCACTAAATTAAAATAAAATGCAATAACATAATTAATGAACAACAATATAACTATGAAATAATTATGTCATGGTAATTTAGGGACATATCAAATTATTCAAAATTCGAGAATACCACCCTAAACCTTTATTAATTTAAAAAAAAAGACACAGAATTTCATTTTTGTCTCTCATCACCTGGAAATGTTCACT